>CM065735.1:17087230-17139730 GCA_033310375.1 Conus canariensis
TGATCAATTGTTGGACCGAAGGACTGAGAGAAAAGGAATGACTAGCGCCATCTGGCAGCTCCTCGGTCGGCTGAGCCAAGGGAGACAACTCGAGGTGTGAATGAGAGCGTCGATCATCAAGCGCTTAGAGTTTGGCCTCTAACTGAAGATAGGATCTATGTAACAACTGTCAACAATAGTACAATAGTAACAATGTACGCATGCACTGTACATGCATGCACGCGTGAAGAAACTAGAAGCTGAAGGCGATTACTAAAAAGGGCGGGGGGAGGGGGGGGGGGTGTACCGGAACCTGAAGAAGTTAATTCCATTCAGGTTTAACGCCCACATCTTTCTATGCTGACGTGGCAGACGTGGGGAAACAAACCCAGGAGGGTGGGGGATGAGGGTGGAGGAAGGGTGGGGGCCTATCTTGCTTTATACTACCTCACCAGAAAGACAACAACTGAACACATTAAAATACATGGGTTCTGATGTAACTCACTGTGCCACACGAAAGCACACTGGAGCAAGTTCACATCTTCGAGACTGAGAAGTATTCCAACCTAGCGAGTAGCTTGATGGAGTTTGGCTTCTGAGCCAAAATCCTCGCCATAGAGAAAGTTTGAGCAGGTGGGGAGGGTGGGGGAGGGGTGGTGGTGGTGGGGGGGGGGGGGGGGGGAAGGAGGGGGGCTGTTGTAGTTCATCAGCCTATGATCTAATAAAACAGCTCTGGATTTCTGGACCAGAACCTTGAAGGCAACGACAGAGGCCACTGAGAAGACTTCCACCTGGATCGGGTCGGGGAGGAATAAATTAAGTGAACTTCTTTGAGCTTAACTTCACCAACAAGCAGAAACGACAACACAGAGCACACGGAACAAACAAGGAGACATCATGGGAGCAAGAGTTACCCTACTTGTTTTGTGATGTACTGTTTACTGTTTCATGCCTCATTTCAAGATTCCCTCTCAAAGCGTCTAACAAGGCGACGATTGAGACGCCAAAGCATCCAAAAGTCGACGGTTTGAATTCCAGTAGTGCCAGGAAAAGAAAGAACAAGTCTGACAGCAGAAAGGTGATCAGGAATCATGACCTGGAGGCGGCCTGGGCCCCTCAGGGTATGGGGAGTTCAGGGCTTAAACACTTGTATGAAGGGGGGGGGGGGGGGGGGGGGGGGAGGGGGGGGGGGGGGGAGGGGGGGGGGGGGGGGGGGGGGGGGGGGGGGGGGGGGTATCTTCCCCGAAGACCGTCTTTTTTTTTTTTTTTTTTTTTCGGTTTTCTTCTTCTATTTTTCCACAATGAATCATATTTTTATTTCAAAAACAAAAACACTTTACAAATAAGGACTGCGAGACGCATACATAAGGTAATGAGACAATAATAGCAAACAAAACATACTCCTCGTGATCATCATCATAATGATCTTAATCATTATCATCGTGATTATCAACATCATCACCATGTTACTATTGTTATAACCACCACCACCACCACTACTTATGATAATAAAATAACAATTTCAGCATTATATGCTTTTCTTTGTGTAATCACAGACATATACAAGCATAGTAACAACCACAAAGGACAAACACGCACACACACACACACACACACACACACACACACACACACACACACACACACACACACACACACATGTTAAATTAATGAAAACAAAATGACAGAAACAAGTATATAAATGAACTAATCAAACAGAGAAAACAAAGCGACTGGTCGTTGCCGTAGCGTTCTTCTGTCAGGCCCTGAGTAGAGTTTCCTCTGAGCAGAAGGACAACACATTAGGAGGGACAGCCACTATAGCAACTTAATGCCAGCATCATTGGAAATCGCTCGCTACATCTGACTGTGAAGAGGAACTAACCAGACAACATCGAAAGAAAATAAGCATCATGATTATACCACTGCCAGACATCAGTCCCCACACTTCTCTAATTCCCCGCTTTCGCTTTATCTCTCTCTCCCCCCCCCCCCCCCCCACACACACACACACTCCCTGCCCTTTATCCTTCGTTCCCACTTCCCCCCTCCCTCCCTCTAACCCCCTTGAGTCATTTAGGCCAGTGGGGCAGATAGGGATGGGACAGTTGTTTGCGCGCGGTCACGATCACGATCACGATCACGACGCCATCTTGGTATAGGAGCCTGTTTGATTCAAAAGGCCGTTGTTATCATTTTGTGGTGAAATCAACGAAAATTACCAACTTCAATAACCTCTCGTGAATGAATACATATGGTTATTATCAAGTGAAATGTCATATCTGAAACAACACCGGGCTATCTGTCTAAACCTTCTGCAGTCTAGACCCCTAAGCGGGGGCCGGAATAGCTCAGTTGGTAGAGCGCCGGACTCGTAATCTTGGGGTTGCTGATTCGAATCTCCGCCGGGCCGTTTCGGTACAGGGGGATTTTTCCCTCGGAGTTAACATTGGTCCTGACTCCATTTCCCATGCAGTCCTTCGAATGAGACTATGAACCGAGGTTCCGTGTGTGAAAGCACGCATAACATCTTGCACACACGTAAAATCCTATCACCAACTTTCGGAAGAGAAGGCCAGTTTGGCCGTTGGTATGGATGAACGTTACACATAGCATGCACCTTCCCCGAAGCTGGAGTATGGCTGCCTTAATGGCGGGATAAAAAAAACGGTCATACACACAAAACTCCACTCCCTATACAAGGGGTGTCCGCAGGAGTATCAGCCTGCGTACGCAGAAGAAGAAGAAGAAGAAGACCCCTAAGCAATACTCCATGTCCCCAGATAAAGGTGATAACCTCATGAGATGTTTCCTCTCCGGTCGCGTAATTTACGGACATTTGACACTGGCAAGATCCCACCTGTTGGGGATTGTCTCTTTACAGCCACGTTGTAGGGCAAACAATGTTTATTTGCCAGTCCCTCCCCATAGATAAAGCAGTGCAACACTCCTGGATCAAGAGGCTCAGGTATGGACTATTATTTGTGTCAAGAGGTGAACATTCTTTACACGAAAAAAGGTTAGTTTTCGTTATGGACCGAATATACATGGGTGAAAAAAAAAGTTCAAACGTGTGACATTGATAATTACCTCCCTTTTTGGCAATATCACGCCGTCAAGGTAAAGGTAACCATGCATTAAATGGATAATTATGTCCCTTGAGTGCGTGTAGACGACAGTGTTGTGTACGCAGGCGCTATCCACAGTACAAAAAATAGCCGCCAAAGCTATTTACTACATCTCAGGTGGCTTTCTGGTGGCACAAGGTTCATGATCACAGTTTGTTGTTTTCTTTTGACTCGCCATCCGAGAGCCTAATGATATCAGAAGCAATAAAGATAACAACTTTAAAGTCAAAATGTCATTTTAGGCCCTTGAGACAACAACCAACGTAGCGAAAATGATTCATTAAGATGCATGATTACTCTTAGTACCAAACCGAGTCTTTTCATGAATGGAAAATAAATCCTTGGATTGGGAAACCTTTTGAGACAAGAAATCTCCCATACTCCCATAGGGTAATAGTAAGATTAACGTCCTGTTGTTGTTGTTGTTGTTCACTAGCCGAAGACTGTGCAGAGCTACGTTAACCCGAAGGCAGCCTCTTAGGTTCCGTTGTTTGCAGACCGACCTCTGCACTACAGTGACAGTGAGGCTCGATCTGAAAATTGCTGTCTAGTAGCAGGAAGGATTGAGGATATGCAGGAGGAGATCCCCAGTTCTGGGAAGTATGCAGTTTCAGGTGAACGTAGCCAAGTTCACAGGGCGTCCTTAAGGTCACCAGGAGGGGCTGGGGTGAGGATGGGGGTGTGGGGAGTACCTCTCATTAGGTTCACTTGGCCACCAAGCCTTTGGCGCCGTTTTCTGTGGACAGAATGGTCCTTTTCTGGTGGTTGTTTTGCGTTGTGAATGATTGATGTCTATAGCTGGTGGTGTCCTCCCCCTCCCTCCTCCCTCCCCTCCCCCCCTCATCCTCCCAAAGTAGCTATCGGATAACACCGAGCCTGAAAGTGAATGGTTCTATTCTCCGCCTCCATCCAACGTCAGGGCCGTAGGATTTATGAGTGGCTTTTTTCAAGTGAAGTGTTGATTTCTGTCATAGCATAGACATGTCAGTTACGTTCTTTTTTTTGTTCATGTATGACTTTTGAAGAGCTGGTTTCAATCATACACACATCAGTTACGTTCTTTTTTTTGTTCATGTATGACTTTTGAAGAGCTGGTTATATCAATCATACTCACATCATTATCGTTACTTTTTTTTTGTTCATGTATGACTTTTGAAGAGCTGGTTTCAATCATACACACATCAGTTGTTGTTTTTTTTTGTTCATGTATGATTTTTGAAGAGCTGGTTTCAATCATACACACATCAGTTGTGTTCTTTTTTTTCTTATTTTGGACGTTATCTCTGAATGTTGATTTTGGTTTCAATCATAACACATCAGTTTTTTTGTGTTGACTTTCTTTTTTTCATTTCTGCATTTCTTGAAAGTGGTTTCAATCATAACACATCAGTTGTGTTCTTTTTTGTTTATGTATGACTTTTGAGAGTGGTTTCAATCACACACATCAGTACGTTTTTTTTGTTCATGTATGACTTTTGAAGTGTTTAATTTTTTTTTCAAGCAACATCACACACACATCTGCAAGGTTTTATTTTTCTTTTTTTTTCAATATTTCTGAATTCATGGAATGTTGATTGTTTCATCATAGCATATACATTTAATTTGTTTATTTGAATAATATTTTTTTCCATGTTGACTTTTGAAGGTGATTTCAAGACACACATATCAGTTATGTTCTTTTTTGTTCGTTTCATCGAAAAATTTGAAGAAGTGATTTTTACAATCATTAAAAAGAAGAAACAACTAAAAACAAACAAACAAACAAACAAACAAAACAAACAAATCAGAACACACGTCTGCTCTCTTCCCCCGTTCCGTCCCTCCCTCACATTTGCGCGCGCGCGCGCGTGTGTATATGTGTGTGTGTTTTGTGTGTGTGTGTGTGTGTGTGTGTGCGCGCGCACACACACACACACACACACACACACACACAACACAACACACACACACACACAAACACACACACACACACACACACACACACAAAACACAACACAACACACACACACACACACACACACACACACACACACACACACACACACACACACACAAAACACAACACACACACACACACACACACACACACACACACACACACACACACACACACACACACACACACACACACACAACACAACACACACACACACACACACACACACACACACACACACACACCACACACACACACACACACACACACACACACACACACACACTCACACCCACGGACACACTAAAACAATAAATCAAAACAGATGTAAACAGAGATTCCCAGCGGACACTGTAATTAGATTCCGATAGTGAGGCATTGACACCATTTATTAATCTGACACCATGCCTCTCTCTCTCTCTCTCTCTCTCTCTCTCTCTCTCTCTCTCTCTCTCTCTCTCTCTCTCTCTCTCTGTAATTAGAAAAAAAAAACATCTGGTTTACACACCGAACTACAATTAAAACAGAATGGCATCCAGCGGTTCAAAAGGTCATGGTCATGGTCCATAGTGTCCAGAGCTACAGACAAATCCAGCAATGATAACATCACAGAACAATCTGTGACAGAGAATGTGTTCGGAGTTCATTAATTTTGTGACATGGACATAAAACAAAGAGGACACAGACTTGTACACACACACACACACACACACACACACACACACACACACACACACACACACACACACACACACGCAGTCATACACATAGGTGCGCGCGCGCACACACGCACACGCACACACGCACACTCACACACACACACACACACACACACACACACACACACACACACACACAAACAAACACACACACACACACACACACACACACACACACACACACACACACACACACACACACACACACACACACAGAGTGGGGCGTATTGAATAACGTTGCTAAGCTCTTAGGGCCGGTCTGAAGGAGACGGGGAGGAGAGGGAGGGGTGGTGGTCGTGGTGGTGGTGGTCTGTTACGCTCTCTCGTTTATTCCCACGTGGACTTTGGCAGCCCATTTTCACTATGAGATGAGATTTCATATCATTACCCCCCCCCCCCCCCCCATCCTCATCCCCTCCACCCCCATCCCCTCCCGCCCCCTGCGTCGGGGAATCAGTACAAGAGATTAGGGCACAAGTCAGTCTGTGGGCCTGACGTTTCGAGGTGTGTGGTGTTGTGGTGAGTCGGAGTGATGAGTTACATGTCTTTGTCCCTCTTGTGAGTGATGTCAGCGAGATGTTCCTTTTCCATTCAATCTGATGTGAAGGGCGTGCCCAAGGCCTACCATCGATGTCCATACAGTCATGAACACAAAGTACAATGGGTGACGTATGTTTTTATGCTTCTAGGGGGCCGGAATAGCTCAACTGGTAGAGCGCCAGACTCGTAATCTTGGTGACCCTGGAGTTGCGGGTTCGAATCTCCGCCGGGCCGTTTCGGTACAGGGTGATTTTTCCCTCGGAGTTAACATTGGTTTTGACTTCAATTCCCCCCAAAGTCCTTCGAATGAGACTATAAACCGAGGTTCCATGTGTGAACGCACGCATACCATCTTGTACACACGTAAAATCCCATCACCAACTTTCGGAAGAGAAGGTCAGTTTGGTCGTTGGTATGGATGACACTTTACACATAGCATGCACCCTGCGTAAGAAATTGAAAGAATGAAGGAAGTAAGGAAAGTGAGTGAACGATATTGACTGGATGACACGGGAAACGACTGAATGAAGCGCCGGCAGGCAGCTCTTCAGTCGGCACTACCCAGGTAGGCAGCCCGTTGCGTACACGAGAGTGTGGATTGTTAGCGCCTAGAACCTTTGACAAGGCGCTTTATAAATACTATGTTATTATCATTAGTAAAAGTACTGCCACAGGTTGAGAAGTATTGTACGATTCTTATCAGTCATGGATTATTCTTCTGTGGCGCCCCAACGGTCTTCAAGACTCCGGGATAGGTGATAGGTAATAGGTGATCGGTAATAGGTGATAGGTAATAGGTGATCGGTAATAGGTGATAGGTAATAGGTGATCGGTAATAGGTGATCGGTAATAGGTGATCGGTAATAGGTGATCGGTAATAGGTGATAGGTAATGGGTGATCGGTAATAGGTATTAGGTGATGGGTAATAGGTGATAGGTGATATGTGATAGGTAATAGGTGATAGGTGATATGTAATAGGTAATAGGTGATAGGTTATAGGTGATAGGTGATGGGCAATAGAACAGAATCACAACCCAAACACAGCCCCACTCTCACTCCCTTCCCTTTCCACATCCCATCCCGTCCACTCCCGTCCTCTTTATTTAAAAGAAAAAAAAGTCTGTCAATGATTTGAAATCAGGGAAAACGGGCAAAAATAGGATTGCAGATACTGTGACAAGAATCCACCCCGCCCCCACACCTCCCCCCACTCTTCAACGCCCCTTTCCGTCTGTCACGACCCCCCCACCTCCTCCCTCACCCCATCTTCCATATCCCCTCCACCTAAGACCCCCGCCCTTCTCCTACCCTTGTCATTGTCATATCTTTTACAGCGAGTTGTACTTTTGAAAAATGATGTATGTATCCTTCCTCTCTCCCCCCCCCCCCAACCCTCCCCTTCCCTTCCTACGTACACCCTGACTCCTTTTCCTCTCTCCCCCTCAAATTCCTCACGCCTCCCCGCACACCCCCCCCCCCCCCATCCTCCCCACCTCCGCCTCCCAGTTCTTTCTTTGCCAGTAATGTTATAACCACGCCCCACCCTCTCCCCTGTGCTATTTCTCTCCACACTCACTCATCCCCACGTTGTTTCCGCCTTCCCCTCTCCCCATCGCGTGAAACACTGTCTCTGCTTTATGTCCTCATGTCCCATAAAGGAATCCTGTGAAACACATTCTCTGCTTTCTGTTCTCATGTGCCGTCAAGGAATCCTGTGAAACACATTCTCTGCTTTCTGTTCTCATGTGCCATCAAGGAATCCTGTGAAACACATTCTCTGCTTTCTGTTCTCATGTGCCATCAAGGAATCCTGTGAAACACATTCTCTGCTTTCTGTTCTCATGTGCCATCAAGGAATCCTGTGAAACACATTCTCTGCTTTCTGTTCTCATGTGCCATCAAGGAATCCTGTGAAACACATTCTCTGCTTTCTGTTCTCATGTGCCGTCAAGGAATCCTGTGAAACACATTCTCTGCTTTCTGTTCTCATGTGCCATCAAGGAATCCTGTGAAACACATTCTCTGCTTTCTGTTCTCATGTGCCATCAAGGAATCCTCAGAATCCCTCTAGGTAAAAATTGGGTCGTAAACGAAGAGACCAACGTCATCTTGAAACAAAAACACGTTTATAAATTTGGTGTCACGTATTCTCTGTCTGTCTCTCTGTTTGTCTGTCTGTTTGTCTGTCTGTCTCTGTTTCTCTCTCTCTCTCTCTCTCTCTCTTGTGTGTGTGTGTGTGTGTGTGTGTGTGTGTGGTGTGTGTGTGTGTGTGTGTTGTTTTACGTCTTTCCACATTACGTGATATTAGACACACACACACACACACACACAAACAAAAAAACAAAAACAACAACAACAACAACAACAAAAATCGGGGCTCGACCACTGCTGGTTTGATGTCCTTTATTGTTCTTGCATTACTCTGACGCACCTTAAATCCCTAGGACTTCCCTAGTCTGTTTGTGTTGACTTTCTTTATGACAGGGTCATTCACGTATAAAATGTTGGGAAGGCCCTCTAAAGTTGGATTTGGTTTGTCTCTGGACTTGACCTTTAACTCACTGACGTTTTGTTTGTGTCTGGACTTCACCTTTAAGTCACTGACGTTTTGTTTATCGCTGGACTCGGCCTTAAAGTTGTCATTTTTCTTGCACTGCTCCTTAGACTTCGGCTTATGACGCAAAGAAGTTTTGACGTCATTTTTGTTTGCGTTAACATTTTCTTCTATTTTTTTTTTGTTGTTGTAACTTTCCGTTCTGCTTCTTTTCTGGTTTGTTCACTTTGACAGACAGCGCATCCTGAGGAGTCGTTTTCAACGGTGAAGGAATTCTAGCTACCTCTGCATAGGAGAGGTAGGGGAAGGGCTCTGTCTGTGTTGCTATGTCAGCTGAGTCCCTTCTATCAATTTTTTCATGCAGAGATCTTATTTGTTCCTCTTGACTCGCTACTTTATCACACAGAGTGGTGATTATGCCTTCGATCTTACTCTTAGCAAGGTTCTGTGTGGTAGATCTACTCACGGAGCTGATGTCTGTAGAAGCGTTGTTGTTAGTCTTACATCAATTGTATGTAAGATTATGGAATCGATTATACGGGATGTGATCGCAGATCATATGACCTTGAACAATTTATATACAGAATGCCAGCATGGTTTCCGTAAACATCGATCTTGTGTAACACAACTTCTACTTGTCATGGAGGATTTAACAAAACTTTTAGATAATGGCAACAATGTAGATATACTTTATTTAGACTTTTAAAAGGCTTTCGATTCTGTTCCCCATGAGAGGCTTTTAGTGAAATTATGAGCATATGGAATTACAGGTAGAGTGCATACATGGATAAGGGATTTTTTAACTAAAAGACAGCAAAGAGTCAGAGTAGGAAGTTCATATTGAGATTTTACGGAAGTTCTAAGTGGTATACCACAAGAGAGTATTTTGGGTCCCATATTATTTACAATATTTATAAATGACTTGCCAAACTTGGTGGAAAGTATTTGCAAAATATTTGCAGACGATACAAAAATTTACAATACAACTTATAATCATGATACATTACAAAATGATATTGATAACTTATCCGAATGGTCTACTACATGGAACTTGCATTTTAATGTGGACAAGTGCAACGTGTTACATGTTGGACGTAAGAACCCAAGATACCAATATACAATGCTAAACAGTAATACTGGTGAGCGTGCAGATATTTCAACATGTGATTATGAAAAAGATCTTGGTGTCACTTTTGATTCTGGCCTGGTATTCGACAAGCATATTCAAAACTCTATAAACAAAGCTAATAAAATGATTGGTATAATTAAACGTACTTTTATTCACATAGATAAAGATATTTTTACAAAACTATACAAGGCTTTCGTTAGACCACATTTGGAATATGGCAATACAATTTGGTCATCATCATTCTCTTGCCCATGATGGGCGTAGAGGAGAGATGAGAGACACTCTCGAAGCCAGGCGCCGCCATCCGGCCCTGTCCTCTGCCTGTCGCATCAGCGTGGGGCCATCCATCCTGGTCCATTCTTTGATGTTGTCCATCCAGCATTTGGCTTGTCGTCCCCTTCGTCTGCCGCCTTCCAGCGTGCCCTGGAGGACTGTTTTGGGCAGTGAGTTGTGGCGTATGACATGCCCGAACCACGACAGCTTCCTCTTCTTGACTATTGCCAAGAGGGGTTCTTGGGGGCCTGCAAGTGATGTTATTTGGCTCCTCACAAGGTCGTTCGTCTTCCGGTCTTGCCAAGGGATCCCGAGCAAGCGCCTGAAGCATTTAGTTTCAAACGTCTGGATTCTCTTGGTGGTCTCTGCTGTCATGGTCCAGCTTTCGCAGCCATACAGCAGGATGGACAGCACCAGGGATTTGTACAGCTTCATCTTCGTAGGAAAGCTGATCTCCCTGCTCTTCCAGATCTTGTTTACTTTGCCATTGCTGCTGTTGCAATCGCTAGTCTGGTCTTGATTTCTGTTGTAGAGCGACCGTCTTTGGTGAGAGTGGCGCCAAGGTATTTGAAAGCGTCCACTTCTTCAAGCTGTTGCCCGTTCATGTAGATTTCAGCATAAGTGTTGGTTGTGCTGTTGACCAGGACTTTGCTTTTTTCTGTGCTCACTTCCATTCCATATGCACCTGCCCTTTCTTCCAATCTCTTTGTCAGGTCTTGTAGTTCTTCGTTGCTGCCACCCATCAGGTCGATGTCATCTGCGAACCTCAGATTATTGATGGTTCTTCCTCCGATGGAGACAGTGGAGTGGAAGTCATGGAGGGTTTCACGCATGATGTTTTCTAGGAAGAGATTGAACAGTAGGGGAGATAGCAGGCAGCCTTGACGGACTCCAACTGTGGTCTTGAAGTAGTCCCCTATCTGGTTGTTGAGGAGGACTGTGCTGCTGGCGGTGTTATACAGCGCCTGGATGGTTTGGACGAGACCCTCCTCTATGCCAAACTTTCTGAGCACCTGCCACAGACCCCCGTGCCACACCCTGTCAAACGCTTTCCTAAAGTCAATGAAGTTGTGGAACAGGTCTCTCTGATGTTGCAGATGTTTCTCCATCAGTATCCGGCAGGTGAAGATCTGTTCTACTGTGCTTCTGCCTGCCCTGAATCCAGCTTGTTCTTCCGCCAGGTGTTCTTCCGCCTCTTTCTTCAGTCGATTCAAGATGACTCTGAGCATGATTTTACTGGTGTGGCTAATGAGACTTATTGTTCTGTAGTTCTGGCATTGGCGTAGATTCCCCTTTTTGGGCAGGGGGATGATGAGTGATTGAGTCCATTCTGTGGGCCACTGTTTTGTCTCCCAGATCTTCTGACAAATCGATGTTACTAGAGTGACCAATTCCTTCCCTCCATGTTTGAGCAGCTCTGCTGGAATATTGTCTGCTCCAGGTGATTTCCCTGCTTGGTGGTCAGGTCAGACAAATGGTCTGCTACTGGTAAAGCTGTAGCCCAGTACTACCTGTCACAGTAGGAGACTTGGAGAGGGGATTGGCGCCACCAAGGATTAACCTAAGCCCACAGAAAAGTCATGAGAGATACAACCATAGCCAACAAACAATTTGGTACCCTCGATTAAAGAGGCAGTCTGCTGCTTTGGAAAGAGTACAAAGAAGAGCAACAAAGCTTGTAAAGAATATACAAAATCTTCCCTATGAAGGTAGGTTAAAAGCTCTTGGACTGCTAACGGTTATAACGGCCCCTAACGGTTTTTCTTCTTTATGGAATATGTCAGAAAGTACGTCGCCGATCTTTATGAAAATTTGTAGGCATGTTTATTATGGGTCACAGATTATGGCCAATGTTTCATTTTACTAGAATAACCGTTACTAACGGCTATACAGGCCCAAAACGGGCTTTCTTCTTTATGGAATATCTCACGCGTATTCAAGGTAAACTGGGAGTACGTTTATATGCTTTGCACCTTGTTTTCTTCGGTCTCGTTTTCCGCACCACCTCAGTGGCATTGCACCCATGCCGCTCATCCCCCCCCCCTCACCCCCCGTCTACAACCAACCCTGACCCGTCCTGTCACGCAATTCCGGCACCCGCAATTCTCAGGGAGCAAAGTCAAGTTGTCGTGAGACACCCCACTGTAGAAGGCACTGCACTACTGCCGAGTCATATCAGTAGTGTTCAGTTGTGCCTGTTCTGATCCAGCATACGAAAAGGACATCACTTGCCAAGCCCCCAACTAACAACAATAATTATTGCTTGGTTGCGAAACAAGCGTGAGTGAGCTATTCCCATCGACTTTTAAATTGTAGTGTGTATGTCTGTGGCTCTCCTTTCACAGGACGCGATCACATCCGTCCAACGACATTCTCCATTGATTGGCCGATAACGCTGACCCCGAGAGAACTCAACGACAGTCTCCATTGATTGACCGATAACGGTGACCCCGACAGAACTCAACCACATTGTCCATTGATTGGCCGATAACAGTGACCCCGACAGAACTCAACCACATTGTCCATTGACTGGCCGATAACGGTGACCCCGACAGAACTCAACCACATTCTCCATTGATTGGCTGATAACGGTGACCCCGACAGAACTCAACACATTCTCCATTGATTGGCCGATAACGGTGACCCCGACAGAACTCAACCACATTCTCCATTGATTGGCCGATAACGGTGACCCTGACAGAACTCAACGACATTCTCCATTGATTGGCCGATAACGGTGACCCCGACAGAACTCAGCCACAGTCTCCATTGATTGGCCTATAACGGTGACCCCGACAGAACTCAATGACAGTCTCCATTGATTGGCCGATGACGGTGACCCCGACAGAACTCAACGACACTCTCCATTGATTGGCCGATAACGGTGACCCTGACAGAACTCAACCACATTCTCCATTGATTGGCCGATAACGGTGATCCCGACAGAACTCAACCACATTCTCCATTGATTGGCCGATAACGGTGACCGCGACAGAACTCAGCCACAGTCTCCATTGATTGGCCGATAACGGTGACCACGACAGAACTTAGCACAGTCTCCATTGATTGGCCGATAACGGTGACCCCGACAGAACTCAACCACAGTCTCCATTGATTGGCCGATACCGGTGACCCCGACAGAACTCAACCACATTGTCCATTGATTGGCCGATAACGGTGACCCCAACAGAACTCAACCACATTCTCCATTGATTGGCCGATAACGGTGACCCCGACAGAACTCAACCACATGTCCATTGATTGGCCGATAACGGTGACCCCGACAGAACTCAACCACATTCTCCATTGATTGGCTGATAACGGTGACCCCGACAGAACTCAACGACATTCTCCATTGATTGGCCGATAACGGTGACCCCGACAGAACTCAACCACATTCTCCATTGATTGGCCGATAACGGTGACCCTGACAGAACTCAACGACATTCCCATTGATTGGCCGATAACGGTGACCCGACAGAACTCAGCCACATTCTCCATTGATTGGCCATAACGGTGACCCGACAGAACTCAATGACATTCTCCATTGATTGGCCGATACGGTGACCCCGACAGAACTCAACACATTCTCCATTGATTGGCCGATAACGGTGACCCGACAGAACTCAACCACATTCTCCATTGATTGGCCGATAACGGTGATCCCGACAGAACTCAACCACATTCTCCATTGATTGGCCGATAACGGTGACCCGACAGAACTCAACCACATTCTCCATTGATTGGCCGATAACGGTGACCACCGACAGAACTAGCCAATTCTCCATTGATTGGCCGATAACGGTGACCCCGACAGAACTCAACCACATTCTCCATTGATTGGCCGATAACGGTGACCCCGACAGAACTCAACCACATTCTCCATTGATTGGCCGATAACGGTGACCCCGACAGAACTCAAACCACATTCTCCATTGATTGGCCGATAACGGTGACCCGACAGAACTCAACCGACATTCTCCATTGATTGGCCGATAACGGTGACCCCGACAGAACTCAACGACATTCTCCATTGATTGCCGATAACGGTGACCCCGACAGAACTCAACGACATTCTCCATTGATTGGCCGATAACGGTGACCCCGACAGAACTCAACGACATTCTCCATTGATTGGCCGATAACGGTGACCCCGACAGAACTCAACACATTCTCCATTGATTGGCCATAACGGATGACCCTGACAGAATCAACCACATTCTCCATTGATTGCCGATAACGGTGACCCGACAGAACTCAACGACATTTCCATTGATTGGCCGATAACGGTGACCCGACAGAACTCAACCACATTCTCCATTGATTGCCGATAACGGTGACCCCGACAGAACTCAACCACATTCTCCATTGATTGGCCGATAACGGTGACCCCGACAGAACTCAACCACATTCTCCATTGATTGGCCATAACGATGACCACGACAGAAGTCAACCACATTCTCCATTGATTGCCGATAACGGTGACCCCGACAGAACTCAACGACATTCTCCATTGATTGGCCGATAACGGTGACCCCGACAGAACTCAACCACATTCTCCATTGATTGCCAGATAACGGTGACCCCGACAGAACTCAACCACATTCTCCATTGATTGGCCGATAACGGTGACACCGACAGAACTCAACCACATTCTCCATTGATGCCGATAACGGTGACCCCGACAGAACTCAACCACATTCTCCATTGATTGGCCAATACGGTGACCCCGACAGAACTCAACCACATTCTCCATTGATTGCCGATAACGGTGACCCCGACAGAATCAACCGACATTCTCCATTGATTGGCCGATAACGGTGACCCCGACAGAACTCAACCACATTCTCCATTGATTGCCGATAACGTGTGACCCCGACAGAACTCAACCACATTCTCCATTGATTGGCCGATAACGGTGACCCCAACAGAACTCAACCACATTCTCATTGATTGGCCGATAATCGGTGACCCCGACAGAAATCAACGACATTCTCCATTGATTGGCCATAACGGTGACCCGACAGAACTCAACCACATTCTCCATTGATTGCCGATAACGGTGACCCGACAGAACTCAACCACATTCTCCATTGATTGGCCGATAACGGTGACCCCGACAGAACTCAACCACATTCTCCATTGATTGCCGATAACGGTGACCGACAGAACTCAACCACATTCTCCATTGATTTGCCGATAACGGTGACCCCGACAGAACTCAACCACATTCTCCATTGATTGGCCAATAACGGTGACCCCGACAGAACGTCAACCAATTCTCCATTGATTGCCGATAACGGTGACCCTGACAGAACTCAACCACATTCTCCATTGATTGGCCGATAACGGTGACCCGACAGAACTCAACCACATTCTCCATTGATTGCCGATAACGGTGACCCCGACAGAACTCAACCACATTCTCCATTGATTGTCCGATAACGGTGACCCGACAGAACTCAACCACATTCTCCATTGATTGCCGATAACGGTGACCCCGACAGAACTCAACCACATTCTCCATTGATTGGCCGATAACGGTGACCCCGACAGAACTCAACCACATTCTCCATTGATTGCCGATAACGGTGACCCCGACAGAACTCAACCACATTCTCCATTGATTGGCCAATGACGGTGACCCCAACAGAACTCAACCACATTCTCCATTGATCGCCGATAACGGTGACCCCGACAGAACTCAACCACATTCTCCATTGATTGGCCGATAACGGTGACCCCGACAGAACACAACCACATTCTCCATTGATTGCCGATAACGGTGACCCCGACAGAACTCAACCACATTCTCCATTGATTGGCCGATAACGGTGACCCGACAGAACTAACCCACATTCTCCATTGATTGCCAAACGGTTGAGCCCGACAGAACTCACGACATTCTCCATTGATTGCCGATAACTGTGACCCGACAGAACTCAACCAATTCTCCATTGATTGCCGATAACGGTGACCACGACAGAATCAACCACATTCTCCATTGATTGGTCGAATAAACGGTGACCCCGACAGAACTCAACCACATTCTCCATTGAATTTGGCCAAACGATGACCCTGACAGAATCAACCACATTCTCCATTGATTGGCCGATAACGGTGACCCCGACAGAATCAACCACATTCTCCATATGATTGGCCGATAACGGTGACCCCGACAGAACTCAACCACATTCTCCATTGATTGCCGATAACGGTGACCCCGACAGAACTCAACCACATTTCTCCATTGATGGCCGATAACGGTGACCCCGACAGAACTCAACAACATTCTCCATTGATTGCCGATAACGTGACCCCGACAGAACTCAAACCCCATTCTCCATTGATTGGCCATAATGGTGACCCCGACAGAACTCAACCACAGTCTCCATTGATTGCCCAAACGGTGACCCCGACAGAACTCACCACATCTCCATTGATTGGCCGATAACGGTGACCCCGACAGAACTCAACTACATTCTCCATTGACTGGCCGATAACGGTGACCCCGACAGAACTCAACCACATTCTCCATTGATTGGCCGATAACGGTGACCCCGACAGAACTCAAAATCCACATTCTCCATTGATTGGCCGATAACGGTGACCCTGACAGAACTTAACCACATTCTCCATTGATTGGCCGATAACGGTGACCCCGACAGAACTCAACGACATTCTCCATTGATTGGCCGATAACTGTGACCCCGACAGAACTCAACCACATTCTCCATTGATTGGCCGATAATGGTGACCCCGACAGAACTCAACACATTCTCCATTGATTGGCCAATAACGATGACCCTGACAGAAGTCAACCACATTCTCCATTGATTGCCGATAACGGTGACCCCGACAGAATCTCAAAACCCCATTCTCCCATTGATTGGCATAACGGTGACCCCGGACAGAATCAACCACATTCTCCATTGATTGCCATTAACGGTGACCGACAGAACTCAACCACATTCTCCATTGATTGGCCGATAACGTGACCCCGACAGAACTCAACCACATTCTCCATTGATTGGCCAATAACGGTGACCCGACAGAAGTCAACCACATTCTCCATTGATTGGCCGATAACGGTGACCCTGACAGAACTCAACAATCCACATTTCCCATTGATTGCGATAACGGTGACCCGACAGAACTCAACCACATTCTCATTGATGCCATAACGGTGACCCCGACAGAACTCAACCACATTCTCCATTGATTGCCGATAACGTGACCCGACAGAACTCACCACATTCTCCTTGATTGCCGATAACGGTGACCCGACAGAACTCAACCACATTCTCCATTGATTGGCGATAACGGTGACCCGACAAACTCAACCACATTCTCCATTGATTGCCGATAACGTGACCCGACAGAACTCAACCACATTCTCCATTGATTGCCGATACGGTGACCCGACAGAATCAACACATTCTCATTGATTGCCGATAACGTGACCCCGACAGAACTCAACCACATTCTCCATTGATTGGCCGTAAAGGTGCCCGACAGACTCAACACATTCTCCATTGATTGGCCAAACGGTGACCCCAAGAATCAACCACATCTCCATGATGCCGATAAGGTGACCCGACAGAATCAACACATTCTCCATTGATTGGCATAACGGTGACCCACAGAACTCAACACATTCTCCATTGATTGCATAACGTGACCCGACAGAATCAACCAATTCCATTGATGCGATAACGGTGACCACAGATCAACACATTCTCATTGATTGCATAATGGTACCGACGAACTCAACACATCTCCATTGATGCAAACGTGACCCCACAGAATCACCACATTCCCATTGATTGCGATAAGGTGACGAAGAACTCACACATTCTCATTGATGGCATAACGTGACCCAAGAACTCAACCATTCTCCATTGATTGCGATAACGGTGACCCGACAGAACTCACAATTCTCATGATTGCCGATAACGTGACCGACAGAACTAACACATTCCATTGATGGCCGATAACGGTGACCGACAGAACTCAACCAATTTCCATTGATTGCGATAACGTGACCCGACGAACTCAACCACATTCTCCATTGATGCCATACGGTGACCGACAGAACTCAACAATTTCCATTGATTGCGATAACGTGACCCGCAGAATCAACCACATTCTCCATTGATTGCCGATAACGGTGACCCCGACAGAACTCAACCACATTCTCCATTGATTGCAATAACGTGACCCCACAGAACTCAACCACATTCTCCATTGATGGCCGATAACGGTGACCCCAACAGAACTCAACGACATTCTCCATTGATTGGCCGATAAGGTGACCCCGACAGAACTCAACCACATTCTCCATTGATTGGCCAATAACGTGACCCGACAGAATAACCACATTCTCCATTGATTGCCGATAACGGTGACCCGACAAACTCACGACATTCTCCATTGATTGGCCGATAACTGTGACCCCGACAGAACTCAACCACATTCTCCATTGATTGCCGATAACGGTGACCCGACAGAACTCAACCACATTCTCCATTGATTGCGATAACGGTGACCCGACAGAACTCAACCACATTCTCCATTGAATGGCCAATAACGTGACCCGACAGAATCAACCACATTCTCCATTGATTGCCGATAACGGTGACCCCGACAGAACTCAACCACATTCTCCATTGATTGCGATAACGGTGACCCCGACAGAACTCAACCACATTCTCCATTGATTGCCGATAACGTGACCCGACAGAATCAACCACATTCTCATTGATTGGCCGATAACGGTGACCCCGACAGAACTCAACCACATTCTCCATTGATTGCCGATAACGGTGACCCCGACAGAACTCAACCCATTCTCCATTGATTGGCCGATAAGTGACCCCGACAGAACTCAACCACATCTCCATTGATTGGCCGAAACGGTGACCCCGACAGAACTCAACCACATTCTCCATTGATTGCCGATAACGGTGACCCCGACAGAACTCAACACATTCTCCATTGATGGCCGATACGGTGACCCCGACAGAACTCAACCACATTCTCCATTGATTGGCCGATAACGGTGACCCGACAGAACTCAACCACATTCTCCATTGATTGGCCATAACGTGACCGACAGAACTTAACCACATTCTCCATTGATTGCCGATACGTGACCCCGACAGAACCAACACATCTCCATTGATTGGCCGATACGTGACCCCGACAGAACTCAACCACATTCTCCATTGATTGCGATAAGGTGACCCGACAGAATCAACGACTTCTCCATTGATTGGCCATAACGTGACCCTGACAGAGTCAACCACATTCTCCATTGATTGCGATAACGGTGACCCGACAGAACTCAACCACATTCTCCATTGATTGGCAATAACGGTGACCCCAGAACTCAACCACATTCTCCATGATTGCCTATACGTGACCGACAGAATCAACACATTCTCCATGTTTCCGATAACGGTGACCGACAGAACTCAACCACATTCTCCATTGATTGCAATAACTGACCACAGAATCAACCAATTCTCCATTGATGCCGATAAGTGACCCACAGAACTCAACACATTCTCCATTGATGGCCGAAATGGAACCACATTCTCCATTGATTGTCCGATAACGGTGACCCCGACAGAACTCAACCACATTCTCCCTTGATTGCCGATAACGGTGACTCCGACAGAACTCAACCACATCTCCATTGATTGCGATAACGGTGACCCCGACAGAACTCAACCACATTCTCCATTGATTGCCGAAAACGGTGACCCCGACAGAACTCAACCACATTCTCCATTGATTGGCCGATGACGGTGACCCCGACAGAACTCAACGACATTCTCCATTGATTGGCCGATAACGGTGACCCCGACAGAATCAACCACATTCTCCATTGATTGGCCGATAACGGTGACCCCGACAGAATCTCAACCACATTCTCCATTGATTGGCCAATGACGGTGACCCACACAGAACTCAACCACATTCTCCATTGATTGGCCGATAACGGTGACCCCGACAGAAACTCAACGACATTCTCCATTGATTGGCCGATAACGTGTGACCCCGACAGAACTCAACCACATTCTCCATTGATTGCTAATAACGGTGACCCCGACAGAACTCAACCACATTCTCCATTGACTGCCGATAACGGTTGACCCCAACAGAACTCAACACATTCTCCATTGATTGCCGATAACTGGTGACCCCGACAGAACTCAACGACATTCTCCATTGATTGGCCAATAACGATGACCCTGACAGAAGTCAACCACATTCTCCATTGATTGCCGATAACGTGTGACCCTGACAGAACTCACCGACATTCTCCATTGATTGGCCGATAACAGTGACCCCAACAGAACTCAACCACATTCTCCAAATTTATTGCGCGATAACGGTGACCCCGACAGAACTCAACCACATTCTCCATTGATTGCCGGATAACGGTGACTCCGACAGAACTCAACCACATTCTCCATTGATTGGCCGATAACGGTGACCCCGACAGAACTCAACCACATTCTCCATTGATTGGCCGATAACGTGACCCCGACAGAACTCAAACCACATTCTCCATTGATTGGCCGATGAACGGTGACCCCGACAGAACTCAACGACATTCTCCATTGATTGGCCGATACGTTGACCCCGACAGAAGTCAACCACATTCTCCATTGATTGGCCGATAACGGTGACCCCGACAGATCTCAACCACATTCTCCATTGATTGGCCAATACGGTGACCCCAACAGAACTCAACCACATTCTCCATTGATTGGCCGATAACGGTGACCCCGACAGAAATCAACTACATTCTCCATTGATGGCCGATAACGGTGACCCCGACAGAACTCAACCACATTCTCCATTGATTGGCCGATAACGGTGACCCGACAGAACTCAACCACATTCTCCATTGATTGGCCGATAACGGTGACCCCGACAGAACTTAACCACATTCTCCATTGATTGGCCGATAACGGTGACCCCGACAGAACTCAACCACATTCTCCATTGATTGGCCGATAACTGTGACCCGACAGAACTCAAACCATGATTTCTCCATTGATTGGCGATAACGTGACCCTGACAGAACTCAACCACATGTCTCCATTGATTGGCCGATAACGTGACCCGACAGAACTCAACCACATTCTCCATTGATTGGCCGATAACTGTGACCCCGACAGAACTCAACCACATTCTCCATTGATTGGCCGATAACGCTGACCCTGACAGAACTCAAGACATTCTCCTTGATTGGCCGATAACGTGACCCCGACAGAACTCAACCACATTCTCCATTGATTGGCCGATAACGGTGACCCGACAGAACTTAACCACATTCTCCATTGATTGGCCGATAACGATGACCCCGACAGAACTCAACCACATTCTCCATTGATTGGTCGATAACGGTGACCCCGACAGAACTCAACCACATTCTCCATTGATTGGTCGATAACGGTGACCCCGACAGAACTCAACCACATTCTCATTGATTGGTCGATAACGGTGACCCCGACAGAACTGAACCAAGTCATCAGACGCGGAGAAGGAATCGAACTAGGTCACCATGAGGCAGGCATGAGGAACACAGAATCGAGACATTTTCTTTGCATGACAGTGGCTGAATCTAAACTGACTTCATTATATTACCCTACCGTCACCGCCCGAGAGACACAGAGACCTGCAGCGTTGATCAGGAATTGTGAGCACATCAGAAACCCATCCGTAATGATGGAATTGAAACAGGTGGCCCCATCCCACGCTACCTCATAGCAAACTCACTTCAGCCGACGAAAAATCCACAATGATTGCTTGATGGAATCGAACCTGCATCTCCGGCGCTAGCCCACTCGGCCACAGCGGCTGGTCATTTCATGAGTCTTGACACGGTCTGCATGCCTCCCCATGCAGAAATCCAAAGCCCAGGATTGTGTCAAGGCCTCTGGCAAGAGGAATGGAATTTGCATATGGATAACAAACTGTTCCATGTCTGTCCAGATCTGAAAGAGTTTTTGCCATGTTCTATGGGCGGCTGTAAAGAAGAAACAGTCTTGTGCCGTTTGTGTACAGGCCACTCCTTTTACACTCATTCTTATCTTTTAAAGGGTGAAGAAGCTCCATGGTGCATTCCATGTCATGTACCACTCACAATGAAACATATTCTTTTAGAGTGTTGGGACTAGCATGATGTGAGACACAAACACTTTACAGCAGAGTCCATGAAAACCCTGTACAGAGATGTCCCACCTGATATGATCTTTGTATTTCTGCAACAGGTCAACGTTTTTCATCAAAGATTTTACGGAAGAAAGATTCTTAACGAAATTTCCGGTGTTTTTTTTTTTTACTTTAGAAGGTGTATTTAAAAGGTTGTGTGAATTTTTTTTGGGGGGGTGGGGGGGGGGTTGGGGTGGGGTTGGGGGGGGGGGGGGGAAGAGGCGATGACAGCCCTGATATAGTCGTTTTGCGGTCGGCTGGGCTATAAGCAACATTACCTTACCTTATACCTGCCCATGCGGCGAGTCATGGTGAGCTTCTACGTGGCCTTTGCCGGCCATTGGCAGACCCTCAGCTCTCACAGGTCCCACAGTGGTACTGGGGGCATTTTCACCCCGAAAGACTCTAGCCTACTCATAATCAATAGTCGTTGATGTGGTTTGGTTTATGTGGTTGCTGCACAACTATTGATGCTGTTGAAAAGAGTTACACTTGCTGGTGGTTGCCGGCTCGTCAGGACAGTAGCTGACAGCAGCAAAAGTAATGTAGTTCTCCACAACACACATTAAACCGATCTGCACGCACGCACGCACACACACACGCGCGCGAACACACACACACACACACACACACACACACACACACACACACACACACACACACACACACACAAACACACGCGCGCGCACGCGCGCACACACACATACACAAACACACACACACGCACGCCCGCGGACACACACACACACACACATACACACACACACACACACACACACACACACACACACGCACACATGCACGTACGCACGCACGCACACACACACACACACACGCGCGCGCGCGCGCGTGCGTTATAGAACAGCAACTATGCGCGTTAAGAACTGCCGACTCAAATTCATACCCCGAACTTTTCACCTTAATGAAGGCTTCCACAAGAGTATCATCAAAATTCAGAAAAAAAAACACACCACTTTTGGAATTAAACAAAACAAACAAAAAAAAACAAAAAAAAAAAAAAAAAAGACTTGCAGCAAAAATAAAATAAAAACTGGCCGGTTTATTCTTTCAATCTCTTCACTGGTTGCGGGAAAGGAAGGGGATGAGGGGAAGGGGATGTGGGGGGGGGGGGGGGGAGGGGCGGGGGAGTGGACAGACACAGAGAAGAGACTCCCACATTGTGTCACTCGGAACTTTTGCAAAACGGCCCTTTCCCGAGTACTGGGCGCCAGAAAGAGCGAGTCGTCGTTTGAGAGACTCAAGCAGTGTGAAGAGGCCTTTACATGACTTCACCCCCCCCCCCCCCTCTTTCCTGTCTGTCTGTCTCTGTGTCTGTCTGTCTGTTTCTCTCCATGTCTGTCTGTTTCTCTCTGTGTCTGTTTGTCTGTCGCTGTCTCTGTCTGTATGTCTCTCTGTCTTCAGTCTGTCTTCTGTCTGTCTCTGTTGTTTCTCTCTGTATCTGTCTGTCTGTTTCTCTCCATGTCTGTCTGTTTCTCTCTGTGTTTGTTTGTCTGTCGCTGTCTGTCTGTATGTCTCTCTGTCTGTCTTCTGTCTGTCTGTCTCTTTGTCTGCCTGCCGCTGCCTGTCTGTCTGTCTGTCTGTCTGCTCTCTCTCTCTCTCTCTCTCTCTCTCTCTCTCTCTCTCTCTCTGTCTCTCAGGCTGTTGCCATAGTAAAACCAAACAAACAGCACCCCCTTCAAGTTGTGGCAGCACCCTGCAAGGCCATCGTTGGTGATGATTCCACTCCATCTAACTCTCGGCTGCTGGGAGTGTACTCATCGCTTAACGGCTCAGCGGAGAGGGCAACTCACTATTGGGGGAGCAGGCAATACAAATATATCTGCCTTCAAAGGGGATTACGATGGTTCCCTTATGCAGCTAGTGAAGAGTTTTCATATCTGTAATATATTTTCTTAATTTCATGTTCCCAGTTTCTCCATCTTCAAACTCCCCCCTCCTCCCCCCCCCCCCCCCAACTCCTTAAGTCCAAATCTTTGCCAAGTCATTACTATGAAGACAGTTCAGTTGTTGGCCTGCGCTTGTTTTTTCCCCCACTATTAGATTGTTCGTCTATGTATTTGACTTTATTCAAGGTTAAAAGGCTGTGCCAGTCTTGAATAAAAGTTACTCTGTGTTAGGTTTTCTTATGGGAGCAAAAGTTACCCCACTTGTTTACTGTTTATTGGGCGAGAGTTAAAAAAAAAAAAAAAAAAAAAAAATCGATGACAGCAACTGACGAAGAACTCGCTGGGACAACTGACGAAAAAATTGCGACACACGGATGTGACAGCTGTGCCAATCTTCTCTTCTTTCCCCGTTTGTCCGTGGGTTCGCTCGCCGTGACGATCTGAAGATAAGTTTTTTTTTTTGTTGTTTTTATTACCTGGCTTGATTCAACGCGCTTGCGTCGCGTGCGTGCGCAGGTACATGCTTCGCTAGCAGCTGTAACAGAAAGTATATCTAACCACGCCCCCTCCCCCAAACCCCTACCCTCACCTCTCTTGTGTGTGTGTGTGTGTGTGTGTGTGTGTGTGTGTGTGTGTGTGTGTGTGTAGTTATCTAGCTTAGCTGTCACGACTGCAACTGTGTGCCGCTGAAAGGAAGGATTAAAAAAAAAAAAAAACGAAAAAAAAAGAAAAAAGAAAAAGAAAAAGAGCGAGAAAGACAACAACAACAACAACAACAACAACAACATAAAAACCAACCAACCAACCAAACAACAACAACAACAACAAGAAGCAACAACAACAACCCCACAGCAGCGCTGTCGTGATAGTTCGTCGTTTTTTGCAGAGTGATCTCCCTCGTCGTCGTCGTCGTCGTCGTCGACTCGGCGCGCGTGAGAGAAGACAAGAGACAAGTCATACATTACCCTACAACAGGTCAGTCACCGACACATCACCACATACCTGTCTTTTTTTCTTTCTTTTTTTTTTTTTTTTTTTTTTTACCTTTCTTTTTTTTTTGTATGAAAGCTCCTTCCTTTAGGTTTTCTTTCTTTCTTTCTTTTTTTTTTTTCTCAACCGTCCGTGTTTTCAACTGACGGTGGTTGTGAAAGAGAGTGTTGTCTCACGGATGTTGTGGTAGCTGCCACAACTGTGACATTTTTTTTTTTTTTTTTCTTCTGGAGCTGTGTTATTACACTTGTATGTGGAAACTCGCACCGTAAGTTGCATTGTGCCCCTGATGGCGTTTGTTCGTTTGTTGCTGATGTGCGATTGAGCATACTTCACATACCCATGATTTATGTATGTTTGGTAAAAAAAAAAAGAAGAAAAAAAAGAAGGCTAATGTGCGTATGTATGTGTCGCTGTCTTTCGTTTGTGCTCCAAGGCTTTTTTTTCTTTTCTTTCTTTTTTTTCCCTTCGTTTGAGTCCCCTCCTTCCCCGTCCCCCTACCCCCCTACCCCCCACCCCCCCCCCCTCACTCCCGTGTCCGACGTTCAGTCAGGTGCTTTGAGGGCCTGCTTGTGGGATAGCCATTGGTATCGTGAAAAGGTATCTGGCTCTTTCTAGTTGTATGATAGTCATTAGTGCTGTGAAAAAAATATCTCGCTCTTTCTACTTGTAGGATAGACATTAGTACTGTGAAAGAGTGTCTCGTCATTTTCTACTTGTGGGATAGACATTAGTACTGTGAAACAGTTTCTCGCTCTTTCTACTTGTAGGATAGACATTAGTTTTGTGAAAGAGCGTCTCGTCATTTTCTACTTGCAGGATAGACATTAGTTCTGTGAAACAGTGTCTCACTCTTTCTACTTGAAGGATAGACATTAGTTCTGTGAAACAGTATCTCATTCTTTCTACTTGTAGGATAGACATTAGTTCTGTGAAAGAGTGTCTCGTCATTTCCTACTTGTAGGATAGACATTAGTACTGTGAAAGAGTGTCTCGACATTTTCTACTTGTAGGATAGACAGTTGTTCTGTGAAACAGTGTCTCGTCATTTCCTGCTTGTAGGATAGACATTAGTACTGTGAAAGAGTGTCTCGACATTTTCTACTTGTAGGATAGACATTAGTACTGTGAAACAGTGTCTCGACATTTTCTACTTGTAGAATAGACATTAGCTCTGTGAAAGAGTGTCTCAACATTTTCTACTTGTAGGATAGACATTAGTACTGTGAAAGAGTGTCTCGACATTTTCTACTTGTAGGATAGACAGTTGTTCTGTGAAACAGTGTCTCGTCATTTCCTGCTTGTAGGATAGACATTAGTACTGTGAAAGAGTGTCTCGTCATTTTCTACTTGTAGGATAGACAGTTGTTCTGTAAAACAGTGTCTCGTCATTTTCTACTTTAAGGATAGACATTAGTTCTGTGAAAGAGTGTCTCGTCATTTTATACATGTAGGATAGACATTAGTACTGTGAAACAGTGTCTCGTCATTTTCTTCTAGTAGGATAGACATTAGTACTGTGAAAGAGTGTCTCGTCATTTTCTTCTTGTAGGATAGACATTAGTACTGTGAAAAAGTGTCTCGTCATTTTTTACTTGTAGGATAGACATTAGTACTGTGAAACAGTGTCTCGTCATTTTCTACTTGTAGGATAGACATTAGTACTGTGAAAAAGTGTCTCGTCATTTTCTACTTGTAGGATAGACATTAGTACTGTGAAAGAATGTCTCGTCGTTTTCTAATTTAAGGATAGACATTAGTACTGTGAAACAGTATCTTGCTCTTTCTACTTGTAGGATAGACATTAGCTCTGTGAAAGATTGTCTCGTCGTTTTCTACTTGTAGGATAGACATTAGTACTGTGAAACAGTATCTTGCTCTTTCTACTTGTAGGATAGACATTAGTACTGTGAAACAGTATCTTGCTCTTTCTACTTGTAGGATAGACATTAGTACTGTGAAACAGTATCTTGCTCTTTCTACTTGTAGGATAGACATTAGTACTGTGAAACAGTATCTTGCTCTTTCTACTTGTAGGATAGACATTAGTACTGTGAAACAGTATCTTGCTCTTTCTACTTGTAGGATAGACATTAGTATTGTGAAACAGTATCTTGCTCTTTCTACTTGTAGGATAGACATTAGTACTGTGAAAGAGTGTCTGGTCATTTTCTACTTGTAGGATAGACATTAGTACTGTGAACGAGTGTCTTGTCATTTTCTACTTGTAGGACAGACATTAGTACTGTGAACGAGTGTCTGGTCATTTTCTACTTGTAGGACAGACATTAGTACTGTGAAACAGTATCTTGCTCTTTCTACTTGAAGGATAGACACGGTTTTGATTTTCTCTTCACGTCCGTTTCTGCCCTGTGTTTTCGGTGGTCACGTTGTCGCTCTCAGCACGTTCTTCATGGGGATTTGTCGTTGGACGGACGTGATGGCGCTCTTTGGAGAGGTGGCTCACTCACGCTGGCTCCGCGATTAAGCCGTTACTGTGGTCAGTAGGGGGTGCAGTCCAGGTGGTGTCCGGAGTGTGTGGGATCAGAAGAAGTAACCACTGAGCTCCAGCGAAGCAGCTTTCAAAGTGGCGTGACTGCAGGCGGAAGCTGAAACAAAGAGTTTCATCAGTGTCAGTTTCATCAAGGAGGCGTCACTACTGCGTGCGGAACTAGTCCATATACGCTACACCACGTCCGCTAAGTTTTGAGACCACACTGCGCATGATTTAAAGCTGAGGAAAAAATCAATTAATGCGTCGCGCTGAACTGAACTGAAAGAACAAACGCATCACAAAACAGACCACGCGTTTCGACCTATGTGGTCTTCATCAAGCAAGACACAAAATCACATTTGAAACAATGAAAACGAAGGACAAACAGTCACTTTTATCTCTCCTTTGTTTACCATGGATTGTCTCCCCCTTCCACCTCGGGTTCCATTCCATATATTAGTCGTTCACCCAAGACCAAATTTTGCGCCTAGGTCAGGGCATTCGAGGCAACGAAGTAGTTGATGAACTTGCCAAGAGTGCCAGAAAGAAAGAGTTGAGCAGACTGTCTATCCCTCACACTGATCTGAAACCCAAAACCCTCTGGAAAGAGAAATGGAACTCGCAGACGAATGACAAACTTTTTAAAATCCGTCCAATTCCTGAAAGAGTTTTTATCATGTTCCCGAGGCGGCCGTAAAGAAGAAACGTTTTAGTACCGTTTGCAGACAGGCCGCTCCTTTTACACCCATCCATATCTTTCAAATGGTGACGAAGCTCCGTGGTGCATTCCATGTCACGTACCACTCACATGAAACTTGTTCTTTTAGAATGTTGGGAATGGCATGAATTGAGACATAAACATTTCACAGCAGACTCCATGAAAACCTTGTTCAGAGGTGTCCCACCTGATGTGATCTTTGAATATCTGAAAGAGATTAACATTTTTCATCTGATCAAAAATTTTACGGAAGAAAGATTTTAAACAAAATTTCCAGAGTGCTTTTACAAGGTGTGTTTTAAAAGTTTGTGTGAATGAGGTTTTTTTTTTTTCCCAAATGATGACTTGTGAGTTGACTTCAACGCGGTGACAGCCCTGATATGGCCTTTTGCGGTCGGCTGGGCTAAAAACAGCATTACCTTAACTTACCTCGAAGAGGTAAGTGACCGTCTGTTCGTCCTTCGATTTCATTGTCCTGAATGTTGTTTGCCTTGCCTGAAGAAGACCAAAGAGGTCGAAACGCGTTGCTTTGCAGTTTGTTTCTTCTTCCGTCTGGCGGCGCAATAGTTCTGTTTTTGGCACCATCGAAGCAACTCGGCAGCCGTGCAGTGTGTCCTCCGATGGGTTTCCTCTTGGCGACTGCTTTCTCTAAAATGCCGGTAATGGGGCCGCGACAGAACAACGCTGTTGGGTTCAGCTGTCGAGAGGGTGTGAGGGAAAGGTGGTGGTGGTGGTGGTGGTGGTGTGGGGGGAGGGAAGGGGGGATAACGGGCGGGGTGTGTATGTGTGGGTGGATTGAATGAGCGGCACGGTGGGTGGGCATAGTTAGGAGGGAAGAGAATGAAAGAGGGGGGGGGGGGGGGGGGAAGGGGGGGAGGGAAGCGCATGCAAAATGAGGCAGAACATTACCTCCTTCTCCCCCTCCCGAATCCCGGACCCCTTCCCCATGGCGTGGGAAAAAATGTATCCGGATCTTGTTTATCTGTCTTTTCCTGTCTGCTGTCTGTCTGTCTGTCTGTCTGTCCTGTCTTCTGTCTGTCTGTCTGTCTGTCTGTCTGTCTGTCTGTCTGTCAGTAGCATATCTGGAGAACAACAGGGAGGATCTTTCATCAGGTGTTACAGGTTGTTTGTACAGTACAGTCATATACAAACAAAAAAAACAAAAAAAAAGTGATTCACAGGTTGAAAGCTCTAGGTATCTTCCATCGTCTGAAGACGTCAGTTAATGACGTCGGCTGTACTCGACGAGAGAGAGAGAGAGAGAGAGAGAGAGAGAGAGAGAGAGAGAGAGAGAGAGAGAGAGAGAGAGAGAGAGTAGCGATGGTAGCAGCTCAGTGTACAAGGGCTTGACAACTGTGTGCCCTACATGAATGCAGTCTGCCCAGATGTGTAGACAGACTGGTTTGTGCGATGACGTCACCTGAAACAAACGCGCTGTCACGACATTTAACCAGTAAGCGCTTGGCCTGGTAGTGGATCGGGTTTGTGAGTTGTCTTTCTTTCTTTCTTTCTTTTTGTCTTTTCTTTCTTTTTGTCTTTCTTTCTTTCCTTCTTTCGTGTGTCTTTTTTCTTTCTTTCTTTCTTTCTTGCTGTCTTTCTTTCTTTCTTTCTCTCTCTCTCTTTTTTGTTTTAATACTTTTTTGTCCTTCGTTTCTTCTTCTTTCTTTCGTCCCCCCCCCCCCCCCCTTCCTTTCTGTCTTTTTTCTTTCTTTCTTTCTTTCCTTTTCCATCCTTTTCTTTCTTTCTTCCATTCTTTCTTTCTTTTCTTCATCATCATTTTCCTCCTCCTCCTTTTCACCTGCTCCTCCTTCCTCTTCTTCTTTTACAGTTTCGAGGTTCACCATTAGTGATTTTTTTTGGTGCATGTGACCGGTTTTAATGGCTACCAGACAGTCATATTCCGTCATCGGGCATAATGACTATTCACCACCATCGAGACAGCTGCACTCCGCATTCGGTAATATATAAAAACGATGCTAGTGTTTGGAAAATGCGCACGTGTATGTGTGTGTTTGTGTGGGGTGTGTGTGTGTGTGTGTGTGTGTGTGTGTGCGTGCGTGCGTGCGTGCGTGCGTGCGTGCGTGCGTGCGATGTGTGGTGGTGTGGTGTGTGTGTGTGTGTGTGTGTGTGTGTGTGTGTGTGTGTGTGTGTGTTCCACCTCACTTGCACATGATGTTACTCGTTTAAGAAGGATGGAATGGAATGAACGTGGCCGCAACCCCAACCCCCCAACCCCCTCCCGGCCCCCAGTACACGTGTTCACGCACAGTACCTCGCTTCAAATTGTCATGTGACTTCGGAAGGGAGTTAAGAGTCTTCGCCGATGTCGACCTCAAAGAGACCAATCGCCTCTCACCCGCCTGTGTCTCAAACGGGGGACTGGAACCCAGAAGTCTTAGCTGAGGAGAACAACCCTTTAACCACTGGGCCAACCAGAAGGGTACGGCTAATAAAACGGCCAAGGGCAGATCGTTGGCGAAGGAACAAGGGCAGGATTTGCTGCATGGATGTGACAGCAGCTCAATAATTTGGTAGCAGACTAAGCTAGAGTTTTGGGAGATGTTCACCGTTGTAAATTCGCTTCATTGTCGATCTTCTGTATTGTCACTCCGATACGACAGTGAAAGGGGAAAAAAGGCAACCCCCCCAAAAAAAAAAAAAAAAAGAAAAAAAAGAACAAAACAAAACAAACAAACAAACAAAAAAACAAACAAACAACGACAACAACAACAACAAAACCCCAACCAACCAACCAAAAAAAAAAAAAAAAAAACAAAAAAAAACCCCATTAAATTTAGAAGGTGTTCTTGCAACTGTGGCCTGGAACGAATGTTATACAATACTGTTTCCGGCTTAAGGTCAAAGTTGATTTGCTGTTCCGATGACGTGTATTTTAAAAAAAAGTTTGTACAGTCGATCAGGGTGAACTTAGCTGTGTAGTTACGGATGTCAAATATTGCTCCTCCATGTTCCCCTCTCATCCCCCCCCCCCCCCCCCCCATCAAAAAAGATTTCACAAAGTTCAGAATTTGTGGAATATCAACGAGTAAATGCCTGTGGCTTATCGTGCAGCACGATCAGTATGACAGCATGAAGCCATCAGACCTGTCATTCAGAACCGACAGGTCAGTTCACAAAGCTCAGTTCAGAGCTGGGATCGATCATCTTTGCTGGCCACCATGTGATCAGAAGAAAAGGACAAGAAACACCCGGAGGTGAGAGTGGGACCCAGAGAAGCACTGTCCTCAACTGCTGAACCAACCAGCTGGGATCTGTTCCTGCGCTGTGTTCACATAGGGTGCAGGCACTCACAGGGCATTCCATGAAGACGTCAAGGGACATAACTGCTCCCTGTCAGATGCCATTGTGTAACGGCCACTGGACGTGACGCGACAGAACCTCCACGGGAGCGTCCCCGTGGGTGTACCAGTCCCTATGTCATGACTGCGGAGCCTACCGGCAAAAAATCCCCTCCCAAAACAACGAAAACGTCACCGTCAAGCAGCTGCCGCGTGCATCTCGCAGCCTCGTTCGTTGCTGTTCCGCAGATAGTTGAAGACAGCACAACTCCAGACACGTCTCAAGCTTTCGTCATGAGGTCTTACATGCTCTCTGAAGAAAACCCCGGGTCACAATCTTTCCTGCTGTCAACAGGGTTTTTCCCCAGTGGGTCTTTTCTCACCGTCACTGGGCCTTTTCCCCAGAGTCGGCCAAAGGCAGACAAGAAGAAGGAACACCCGAAGGTGCCAGTGGCACCCAGGGAAGTGATATCCTCAACCAGCCGAACAAACCAGCCAGCGGGGAACAATCCTGCGCCAGCTCAGTTCAGATCTCGGGCTGATCATCTCTGGAGGCCACATGTGTTATTATCGTCCAGTTAACGCCCGTGGCACCTGTATTTATCAAGTCATAAATGCAGACACATTGTTAGAACTGTTGGGACATTCAAACCATTTTGTCATTGCTAGTCTAGTAGCTCCTGTGCTGCTTCTTTACGTCTGCTTGGCTTCCTCAGTACCAGTGCCTGAGAAGATCGGCCGTTTGTGACTTTTCAGACCAACATTTTTTTGAGAATTTTCAACTGTCAAGTAACGTATGGATGATCAGATTCCATTGTCCCCCCCCCATCCCCTTAATGATTTATAATTATGTAATCATCATATACAGCGTTGTATGGGCAGACGCGCTCACACTCAACACAGACTAAATCTGCTCAGGCATAGACACACATCCTGCCGCATACATCAAGCCCTCACGAAAGCGACCAAAAAAATCAGTAATATACCAACGCCCCCCCCCCCCCCCCCAACACACACACACACACACACACACACACACACACACACACACACACGCACACACACACACACACGTACACACACACACGCACCCCAACACACAGAGACTCCGAGCCCCCACCCGTAACTTTATGACACATTCATTTGTATCATACATAATGAAAACAGCACACAGATTATTTGATGAGTGCATCCCCTTTATCTCCAGTATTTTCAATTATCCGGGAAAGACGACATTCCAAAATGCTATCTAGATCTGCACACAATGAAAGCAAAAGAAAAGAAAAAAATATCGCAACTTGCTGTTTGTGTCCCTTGGCTGAACTGTTGGGGTTCTTTCATCCATGTCGTCACAGGCACGTCGACCTCTCCGAAGACACCACACTGTGTCCTCAGTCCTCCCGATCTGGCTGAATCCCAGCTGGCGGAGGGGGGGGGGGGGGGGGGGGGCGGGGGATACCGGCAGTGTAGCTGTCTCCCTGGAATCGAGTCCCCCGGACCCCACCACTGCAATCCGCCCTTTCCACGGAAAGGACCCCTGTCTGGCCTCTCCCACGGGTCTTCCCGCGTTGCAGACATCCTCGTTGGCTGACAGCTTCCTGTCAGGGCCCCAACAGGTCTGACGCACCTTGCTGTCTTCTCTTCCGTTTCCCATACAGGGGACCATACTCTTGTCGAGTCCTGGACTGGTTTGTCCGTCAGCTCACCAGGTTCTAGCAGACCCCCTGGACACGTAACGTCTTCTAGTGTTGAGTTAACCTCGCAGTGTTCTTCTAAGCCCCTAACAAGACCTTAGCCGTCCCCTGGATACGCAACGTCTTCTAGTCTTGACTCTATATCGCGGCATATACCTCGAGGATAATGTTGATAACTGATGATGAATATGTCGGTGATGATGATGATGATGATGATGATAGTGATAATGATAATGATGGATATTGAGAAGAAGCACATTATGTTTAGTAACAAGCTCACATTTGAAATCGAGAATGAGGACAACAAAAACATGAAAACATGATTAGCAGCAGCAGCAATAGCAGCAGCAATAGCAGCAGCAGCAGCAGCAGCAAAAACAGCAGCAACATCAACAATCATGTGCCACACTTTTCCCTGTACTGATTGTCATGAGTCGGCCGAATGTTCTCGAGCATTTAGACAAATTAAGGGTAGTTTTGCTGTTGTTGATAGCAAGTTCCTTGGGTTCTTCAAGGGTGCGAATTCAGGCATCACCAGAGGGGAATACCCCAAGTCGTATACTGAAGGAGGGAGAGTTACTGGGGAGTGGTTCGCATGTCTAGGGGGGTAGTAACAAGAACATGCCGACCTGCCGGTCCTGGGTAGACGAGAGTGTCCACTCTGAGCACTGGCTATTCACGGGGTTCTCCAGTGGGCCTGAAGGGAAGGCGATCGTGTCAGGTGACCGTCACGGGAAGGTGACCGTCAGCCTGCAGGCAGAGTACAGCGACCAGTCAGTCGTCCTTGTTCTGAGAATGAATGGAAGGCTTCGGCCTATTGAGTGGTTTGCACCTTGTTGTCTATAGAGGTAGTAACTACTTGAAGCATCAGTCGTGGCTGGTAGAGAAGTCCAGGCTGTTAGTACAATGGGTAGCTCGGGGAATCGAACATGAGTTGAATAGGAGGTTATGCATTAACTACTTGGTACCCAAGTCTTTGTTGGCGCTAGCAGCTGTGGTGTGTGTGTATGTGTAGGTGACTAGTGATTCCATTGGCGGAATAAAAATAACTTGGGGATTTATTGGTACAAATCGTGTGATGTGTGTGTGTGTGTGCCAGTGATTCCATTGGTTGAACCAGTTAAACTCGGGTTCTCTCTTTGAAAACGAATATAAGGTGCTTGGAAAACCAGGAAGTGTGTGATTCACTTAAGGGAAAGTGAACTCGCCCGTCTTGCTGAGGGCTCAAGAAAATACAGCGTGAAGCAGAGGTTTGCTGTCGCCTCGTTGTCTCCTGAGTGGGGACGTAAGACAGTGGAGGTTGCTGTCGCCTCGTCTCCTGAGTGGGGACGTAAGACAGTGGAGGTTGCTGTCGCCTCGTTGTCTCCTGGGTGGGGACGTAAGACAGTGGAGGTTGCTGTCACCTCGTCTCCTGAGTGGGGACGTAAGACAGTGGAGGTTGCTGTCGCCTCGTTGTCTCCTGGGTGGGGACGTAAGACAGTGGAGGTTGCTGTCAACTCGTCTCCTGAGTGGGGACGTAAGACAGTGGAGGTTGCTGTCGCCTCGTTGTCTCCTGGGTGGGGACGTAAGACAGTGGAGGTTGCTGTCACCTCGTCTCCTGAGTGGGGACGTAAGACAGTGGAGGTTGCTGTCGCCTCGTTGTCTCCTGGGTGGGGACGTAAGACAGTGGAGATTGCTGTCACCTCGTTGTCTCCTGGGTGGGGACGTAAGACAGTGGAGGTTGCTGTAGCCTCGGAGCCGACGACGAGAAGAATTGTCTCCTGTGTGGGGACGGTCGACAGCAAGACGTGTTAGCCTGTTGGAGCTTAGACAGGGAGCTGCCAGACAACGGTGGTGTGTTTGCAGCCAGAGAAGACCTGTGGGAGAGGCCGACAGGAGCCCTTTCCGTGGAGAGGGCGAAGTGCAGTGGAGTCCGGGAGACTCGGTCTGAGGGTGCGACTCCAGCTACGTTGCCAGTGTCCCCCAACTGGGATTTGGCCAATTGGGAGGACACAACAGTGTGGCAGCTTCATTTCGTGGTCGCACAGTGGACACAACAGTGTGGCAGCTTCATTTCGTGGTCGCACAGTGGACAAACAGTGTGGCAGCTTCATTCGTGGTCGCACAGTGGACACAACAGTGTGGCAGCTTCATTTCGTGGTCGCACAGTGGACACAACAGTGTGGCAGCTTCATTTCGTGGTCGCACAGTGGACACAACAGTGTGGCAGCTTCATTTCGTGGTCGCACAGTGGACACAACAGTGTGGCAGCTTCATTTCGTGGTCACAGTGGACACAACAGTGTGGCAGCTTCATTTCGTGGTCGCACAGTGGACACAACAGTGTGGCAGCTTCATTTCGTGGTCGCACAGTGGACACAACAGTGTGGCAGCTTCATTTCGTGGTCGCACAGTAGACACAACAGTGTGGCAGCTTCAGCTCGTAGTCGCACAGTGGGATGAGAGAAACTGGTCAACCAAGGAATGCGGCAAGTTATGGACGTTTTATTTGCTCTTAAGTTTATAAGTGTGCAAACAGGATAGTGGAATATTGTCTTTCCTGGCTAAGTAAGAATAACTGAAGAACAAGGGATGCGATTTATGAGATTGTCTGTATGATGTTTACATTGTTGTATGGTACAGATAAGTGTGTTGTGCAGTGACGGGTGGTGGCTCGGAGTCAAGTTAAATAAAAGTTGATTATTTTCTATGAAATGTTATTGGTTTCCCGTCACCTTTGTGCGGGCCCGATGTGAGTGACAGAGTGCGTGTGCCTATGCGAGAGCGCATTTTGGTTGTGAAAGCGTAAATACTTCTATCTATAACCCACTGCATCTCTGAATATGAAAATCATATTTTAATAACGAGGGGGAGCGTCGGAGACCCGTCACAAATTGGGGACTGTCGTCCGGGATGAACATAAATGAGTCATAAGTGATTTTGATTTCTGGGTTTTGTTCAATTGCAAAGGGATTTGAAATTTGTCATAATTGTGGAAACCTAGATTTTTTTTTCTCTTACCGGGAAAGACGTTAGTCATGTGTTGATTGTTTTGATCTTTTTTTCATGACTGTGCCAGTTGTTTGAACTTGCTTGATTTGGTTGCCGTTAGGTTGATTGTGTGTAGCACAACTAATTGATCGCTTTATTTACGAGTGATCGTGTGGATATCTCGCTTGTTACTGTGGTTGTATTAGCTAGCTGATCGAAGATTAGATAGCTTCAAAATGTCGACTGAAGAGGGTGCTGAGACAATGGGTCCGCTGAAAAAGATGGACCTCATAGAAGAAGGAAAAGCTTTAAGACTAAAGGGTCCGAAACTGAAGGCATATGTAGATGAGAACTGGCCCCGTGTAATCGAGGCTCAGAAAATACAAAGGGAACGGGAAGAACAGAGAGAAAAGAAAAAAGAGGAAAAAGAGAAGAGAGAAAGAGAACGGGAAAAAGAGGAGAGGGAAAGAGAAAGGGAAAGAGAGCAGAGAGAAAAAGAGAGGGAAAAAGAGAAGAGGGAAAGAGAACGGGTAAATGAAAGAGAGGAGAGAGAAAGAGAACGGGAAAGAAGGGAGAGAGAAAGAGAACAGGAAAGAGAAAGAGAGGAGGTACGGCAGTTTGAGCTAGAAAAATTGAGACTGTTGAATCTAGGTAAGAAACTAGAAGTGGAGGCAAAAGCTAAGAACTTTACTTCATATTACAATCCCTTAACTAGTATGCCAACGTTTGATGATAATCCAGATCATTTAGAGGATTTCATCTCACAATTTGAAAGGATTGCCAAAGATCAGGACTTACCCGAAGAACGGTGGGCCACACATCTGTCCGCACTGTTGACACCTAAGGCTAGAGAAACGTTTTTCTGCCTACCACTGGAAAAACAGACAGATTATGTATCGGTGCGTGAAGCTTTGTTTCAAAGGTACCAGGTAACAGCTGATAGATATAGGAAAAAGTTCAGAGAGGCTGTGCGTAGGCCAGGCGAGGCACATGTACAGTTCCTTTATCGGGTCAGGTCTCTCTTTGATAAATGGATGAGAATAGGGAGTATTGAACAGACTTTTGAACAGTTGAGGGAAGAGATCGTTAGAGAGCAAATCCTGTCCACTTATCGGAGAGATCTCACTGTGTTCTTGGCAGAAAGAGAAATAAAAAGCTTAGAAGAGTTAGTGAAAGTTGCAGACAGGTATGAAGCTGCCCATGATCAGCGCTATGTTTTGAAGGGAGCAAGCCGATTGTTCCGTAATGCACAGACCACACAGTCAGAGAGTGAGTCGCCGACTCACTACAGTAAGGAGGCGAGATCGCAGGTAGAGGCGAACTCTAAGTCCCGTGGCAACAGTGGGACTCAAGAGAATGTTAGGGTGAAACGCACATGTTTTAGATGCGGGCGAGAGGGTCATGTCGCCAAGGAATGTAGCGGACTGCGGATACATTCAGTTTGTGCCGTTGATACAATTCAACAGGAAGGCAGAGTGCCACCACCAACTACTAGGGCAGTAGTAAACGGGAAGCCGGTGACCTGCTTGTTAGATACAGGATTGACTCTGGCGGCAATGGTGGAACCTAGTTTAGTGAGAGACACAGACTATACAGGGAAAACCACCTGCGTGCGATACGCAGACGGAAGAGTATCTCAGCTACCTTTGGCTCATGTCAGAGTAGAGTCAGAGTTTGTTAGGAGTACTCTCACTGCAGCAGTGCAAAAGAACCTTCCCTATCCAGCTTTGTTAGGGGGTAGGTACATCCTCCCGAAGCCTAACCAGGCTGCCAGTCAAGTAGGGAAAGCAAGGGCAGTGCAGGGTAGGAACTCCTACAGGAAAATAAACAGAAAGCAGGTGAAGTGCACAGGCGCCGCTGGCAGCAGAGCTAGCGTTGGTCATGAAGGTGGCCGTGGTGGTGGTGCAATGGACCATGAAGTGGCTGTGGTGTCATGACCATGAAGTCGTGTATGTTAGTTTACTAGGCCTTCATGTCGGTGCCGTGGGTCATGGAGGTGGCCGTAGTGGCGGTGCCGTAGGCCATGGAGGCGGCCGCAGTGGCGGTGCCTAGGCCATGGAGGTGGCCGCAGTGGCGGTGCCGTGGGCCATGGAGGTGGCCGTCATGGCGGTGCCGTGGGCCATGGAGGTGGCCGTAGTGGCGGTGCTGTAGGCCATGGTGGCCGTAGTGGTAGTTCAAGTAGTTGTTGGCGTTGCCGTGGCAATCAGAAATGTAGGAGCCACGGTGGTGGACCTCAGGGTCGTGGCCAAGAGGGACCACAGAGTAACTGGAACCAGCAGCTGGGCTGGAACCAGGGAGGCTGTAATAACGCATGGCAAGAAGGCCGAGGTGACCAGCTATCGTTAGAAAATGCCAAAGATAGTCAGCTCATAGGAGCAGACAAGCCAGTGTTGAAAAAAGGAGAAGGAAATAAGGCCCAGAAAGCAGTGGGAATAGGCACTCAGCGGGATTCGAACCAAGGAAGTTCCACAGAGGGAAGGAAAATTGGTTCGGATAAGATGAGTGAGGGATCATATCTTAGCATATTGCAAAGGGGAGATGATCGTCGTCGCAGTGAATGGGCGCGACAGCCCAGTTCACGTGATTTTCGAACAACAGACCCTGAGGCAATGAAAGCCAAGGGGACTGAATGCCAAGGAGATGTTGCCGAACAGGCTAGAAGAGGATCGCGCAGATTTTCACGCGCTCCTTTAAGGACTAAAATGTGTGAAAGGTGTGCTGACTCTCTTGTAAAGCCTGGAATGCGCAAACCATCTGCCCCAGGCACTATTGGCGAGCCACAAACGGCAGTCAAGATTGAGAGGGGTAGAAGTAGGTCGAGGGTTGGAGTAATGCCTTCGGGGTGTTGCCGTCGTAGTGTGAGCAACAGAAGTGGAACAATGGTAGGAGCAATGCCTACGGGCTGCTGTTGCTGTGGTGGTGGTGTGAGCAGTCATCTGTTACGGACAGCTACCGTGTAAATAATGTAGCTGGCCAGTTGTGTTGTTGATTTTGATTGCCCAGTATAGGGCGGGGTTGAGTCTATGTTCATGTATTATTTTTCTTTTTTGATTGATGTTTATCTGTCAATAGTGCTTTGTTCATTGCCTATTGTGGGGCAGGGCTGAGTACATGCTCACGTGTTATGATTTTTTAAATTTTCTACTTGATATCAATTTGCTAATGTTGTTTGTTCACTGATCGGTAAAGTCTGAAAATGTCTTATTTCGTGACATCAGGATAAGTGTTTGATTTGCATATTGTGTGTGAGAGCGTGTGTGGGGCAACACGCCTGGAATTGAACCTTGTGTTAGTAGATGGTGGCTATACGCCTGAATTTGATTTTGATGTTAAGTAGGCTGGGCCACACACCTGAATTTGAATCTTGGGTTAATCATGGTTGTTCTATTATTAGAAGTGAATGGAATGATTAATTAATATGTATGGACATGCTGATAGCTAACGCTATAGAGAGAGTTCTTGATTATATGTGAGCCAGTTTAGAGTTAAGTGTTGTGCACAGTCGGTTATGACTGACCGAAGAGTAATTCAGTGGACTATTTGATTGATTTATTGTTTTTAATTGGGTACATTATCCATGCCAGAGATGTTGATGGAAGTGATGTCTTGAAGCATAGGGGTAGTACTGTTATATTGACCCATGCAACTGAGTTTGTTTTATCCAATTTGAGAATATTCGTCCTGGAGGAAATTCTGATTGGAACAACATTCTTAGGTACGGGGGTGTCATGAGTCGGCTGAATGTTCTCGAGCATTTAGGCAAATTAAGGGTAGTTTTGCTGTTGTTGAAAGCAAGTTCCTTGGGTTCTTCAAGGGGCGAATTCAGGCATCACCAGAGGGGAATACTGAAGGAGGGAGAGTTACTGGGGAGTGGTTCGCATGTCTAGGGGGGTAGTAACAAGAACATGCCGACCTGCCGGTCCTGGGTAGACAAGAGTGTCCACTCTGAGCACTGGCTATTCACGGGGTTCTCCAGTGGGCCTGAAGGGAAGGCGATCGTGTCAGGTGACCGTCACGGGAAGGTGACCGTCAGCCTGCAGACAGAGTACAGCGACCAGTCAGTCGTCCTTGTTCTGACGAATGAATGGAAGGCTTCGGCCTATTGAGTGGTTTGCACCTTGTTGTCTATAGAGGTAGTAACTACTTGAAGCATCAGTCGTGGCTGGTAGAGAAGTCCAGGCTGTTAGTACAATGGGTAGCTCGGGGAATCGAACATGAGTTGAATAGGAGGTTATGCATTAACTACTTGGTACCCAAGTCTTTGTTGGCGCTAGCAGCTGTGGTGTGTGTGTATGTGTAGGTGACTAGTGATTCCATTGGCAGAATAAAAATAACTTGGGGATTTATTGGTACAAATCGTGTGATGTGTGTGTGTGCCAGTGATACCATTGGTTGAACCAGTTAAACTCGGGTTCTCTCTTTCTTTGAAAACGAATATAAGGTGCTTGGAAAACCAGGAAGTGTGTGATTCACTTAAGGGAAAGTGAACTCGCCCGTCTTGCTGAGGGCTCAAGAAAATACAGCGTGAAGCAGAGGTTTGCTGTCGCCTCGTTGTCTCCTGGGTGGGGACGTAAGACAGTGGAGGTTGCTGTCGCCTCGTCTCCTGAGTGGGGACGTAAGACAGTGGAGGTTGCTGTCGCCTCGTTGTCTCCTGGGTGGGGACGTAAGACAGTGGAGGTTGCTGTCACCTCGTTGTCTCCTGGGTGGGGACGTAAGACAGTGGAGGTTGCTGTAGCCTCGGAGCCGACGACGAGAAGAATTGTCTCCTGTGTGGGGACGGTCGACAGCAAGACGTGTTAGCCTGTTGGAGCTTAGACAGGGAGCTGCCAGACAACGGTGGTGTGTTTGCAGCCAGAGAAGACCTGTGGGAGAGGCCGACAGGAGCCCTTTCCGTGGAGAGGGCGAAGTGCAGTGGAGTCCGGGAGACTCAGTCTGAGGGTGCGACTCCAGCTACGTTGCCAGTGTCCCCCAACTGGGATTTGGCCAATTGGGAGGACACAACAGTGTGGCAGCTTCATTTCGTGGTCGCACAGTGGACACAACAGTGTGGCAGCTTCAGCTCGTAGTCGCACAGTGGGATGAGAGAAACTGACGGTCGTCCAAGGAATGCGGCAAGTTATGGACGTTTTATTTGCTCTTAAGTTTATAAGTGTACAAACAGGATAGTGGAATATTGTCTTTCCTAGCTAAGTAAGAATAACTGAAGAACAAGGGATGCGATTTATGAGATTGTCTGTATGATGTTTACATTGTTGTATGGTACAGATAAGTGTGTTGTGTAGTGACGGGTGGGGGCTCGGAGTCAAGTTAAATAAAAGTTGATTATTTTCTATGAAATGTTATTGGTTTCCCGTCACCTTTGTGCGGGCCCGATGTGAGTGACAGAGTGCGTGTGCCTATGCGAGAGCGCATTTTGGTTGTGAAAACGTAAATACTTCTATCTATAACCCACTGCATCCCTGAATATGAAAATCATATTTTAATAACGAGGGGGAGCGTCAGAGACCCGTCACACCGATGAATCAGCTACATGGCATCTAGTCAATAGATGTGTTCTGTGACAACACCAAAGCGTGACACAGAATAATTTCACGTCACTGTAGAGGGCACTGTATGGCTCATCACCTGCTAGAGGGCACTGTATGGCTCATCACCTGCTAGAGGGCACTGTATGGCTCATCACCTGCTAAAGGGCACTGTATGGCTCATCACCTGTGTCAAGGGCGTTAAACCTCTCACAAAAGGCATTAAACGTTTAGAGGCAAAAGGGACATTGTACGTAGTATACAAATAGGTAATAGAACCATTAACAAGTGTGCCTTACCCATCGCACACGGTCGAACCGTGTCAAGGAGGACGAAGCGGTCAGGTGACAGATGGCACCTAAGGTAGTAAGGAGTTCGGACCTGCCCGACAGCGAAAGGGGAGAGGAATGTAACCACTAGGACCTCGGTGCACCAAGTGAGTGCTAAATACTCAGTCAGCTGAGGTTCTTTTGTAAACAGTCATTGAAGAGCAGGAGTCTTGGACTCGTTCGGATGGTATTGCCGTGGGTCACTGGGTTGGTTCTATTGTCAGGCTGGTTGAACGCATGTGGATGTTGTTATCGTAGCCCTCTTTAAGATAATTACTGTGTTAAAGTGGCCTCCGAAGTCGGCGGGAAATTTCGATGTCCATCTGGTGCCAAGTGGTTGTTTGCTAATCAGTTAGGTAGGGATGTGTGTAAATGCTGATGTGTGGAAGAATGTAGCGAACGGAGAATTCAGGGTACTTGTGAACAGGGGGTTTGAGAAGCAGCATGGACAAAGACATGGCCCAAAGGGGAATCCTTTGTTTCCCTCCCTATATAAAGTGAGGGAGAACAACGAGAAGGGAGGAACACCAGGAGAGAGAGAGGGAGAGAGAATAACACCACGAAAGAGAGAGAAGAGAGGAGAGTGAGCAGGACACAGGGTCGAGAGAAACGTGGTCTGGGAGATAGAAGAGACAGCAAAGCCTTAGAGTTAAAGACAAGCTGGAAGAGAAGAAAACTAAGTTTGAAGCCCAGAGGTGGGTGAAGACAGACAAACTGAAATTGAACCCAGAGGTGGGTGAAAGAGACGAAGAAGAAGAGTTCTGCGTCGAGATCCCAGAGACGACCACGAAGACCCAGTCCTGAAACCTGGAGCCAGTCAACCAAGGGCCTCACCATCAAGCAGTACTGAAGAAGACGTGAAGAGACTTTTCAAGAACTGTGGTGTGGTGTGAAAGCGTGGTTGTGTGTGTGAAAACCTGGCCAGGTAAGAAGTCATTTTCATTATAACCCGGGATTAGGATGTATTGATCTTTTATTTGTTGATTTGTTCATTTTGTGTACTTGGATTTTTCATGTTTGATTATAAGAAGCGTAGAAATTGGATTTCTTGTGCTCAGTCGTGTTAGGAGAGAAACGAATGCGTGACATCCCATTCCCAGAGAGAGGTGAATGTTTGGTGGGCGCATGAGTGTGCATATGCGTGTATGAGTGCAAAGGTAACCTTGGTGTGTTAAGCCTGACCAATAATACATCAACTTAGTGCACTTAAGCAATACCATCACGATTTCCCCCGTCCTGGGACAACCTGCTAGAGGGCACTGTATGGCTCATCACCTGCTAGAGGGCACTGTATGGCTCATCACCTGCTAGAGGGCACTGTATGGCTCATCACCTGCTAGAGGGCACTGTATGGCTCATCACCTGCTTCAAAAGGTAGACCTCTGTCGTTATAGCCTCCCTTAACAGGGCGTTTTTAACTTGAAAAAAAAGGGGAACTACTCCTCTTTGAAACTGATGTTCATCTACTATGAACGATCCCGTTTTTTTGTTTTGTTTTGTACAGTTAAACGACATTTTGACATCAAAATGATAATCCTGATATCAAGATTACAGTGTTGACCGTTCGTTTATTTTTTTTAAATTTTTTTGTTTCGCTGCACTAATCAGAGTGTCACATAAGTTAAATTAAACTGATGAATTACAACTTCATACTGATTCCTCGTGCACGTTTCGTTTCGTTGTCATACCTCTGTCTTTGTCTCATTTTTTTCAAAACCAAATAACACAATCTATACCGCAGTTGGCACCTGCCATGATTGAAGCGATGTAATGTCACAAGAAGAAGAAGAAGAAGAAGAGGAAGAAGAAGAGTGTTTCTAAAACTAGCCAGAACAGGTTGTAGTCGACTGGTAAGAATGCGCAAATGATTGGCTGAGGATCCATGGTTCGAAGTTCACAAGGTTCTGACCCCCCCCCCCAACCCCCCACCCCTAACCCCATCCCACGCCCCGCCTCCCTCCTTTTTTTTGTACAGTGTCACAAACTTTAACCAGGTCACCAGCTAGAGTAAAGTAAATACAAACAACTCTGTATAACTCGCTGTACTTCATGTTAGGCCTCCCTCTACCCCCCTCCCCGACCCCCCCCCCCCCACCGCTACCCGCCGCACACACACACACACACACACACACACACACACACACACACACACACACACACACAAATGAGGTACAGTGTGGTGATTTCAGTCCAAGCTAGCGGTGGCCGTTTCGTCCCTGAGAGGATTCGTCAGGCGGGCTAGTTTGATCTTGGATTGACAGCTGCCGGGAGTAACCCCAGCCCATGCAAAAAGCGCCTGACCAAATCTGTAGAATCACCCTACGTGTGTCTAAAAACATTCTGGCCCCAAATCTCCACTTGAGTGTGAAATGGTTGAGATATTTACTAGTTTATTCATTCATTTATCTATCTATCTACTTATTTATTCATTCATTTAATTATTTGTTTATTCATTCATTCATTCATTCATTATGTATTTATTTATATATCATTTATTTATGTATTCATTCCTCTTTTCCCCAGCTAATTTGCTGGGTATGTAGGTGGTAATAACTGTTTTCCAGTGAAAGCAGTACCTTCTTTTTTCCCTTGGATAATGAGCAATGTGTTTATACGATGATCAGCCATTTTCATGGAAAAACAAGTGGGATAATACCCCTGTCTTCCCTGAGTCATGGGAGGGCATTCCGGGGTTCCTGTTGTTTCCCCGGGATAACGGGCAGCTCTTTCCGGGAAAGTGCTTTCTGCTTTCTGTTTCCACGGGGGAGTAATTAGCTGATTTCATGGTGAAACTGTTTGCTTTCCTGAGGAAGCAAGTAGCTTAGCTTAGCTTAGCTTAGCTTAGATGCTCCCGCGTCTTGCGACGCATGAGGCAGTCAAGGCACTCCACTGTGCACGGTCCTCAGCCAGTTTGCTGGTGCCACTCCATCCTCTGTCAACGAGTCTGAGGTCTCTCTCCACTGTCTGTCACCAGCTCATCCTGGGTCGTTCTTTTCTTTTTCTTCAGGCCTGCTGGGGTCCATTTAATGGCCTGGTTTGCAGGTCTTGATGAGGGTAATCTCAAGACATTACCTAGCCAGCGGAGGCGCTGTCTGCAGATGATGGTTGACACGGGGAGCTGTTTGGACCTCTCCCTGACCTCTTCATTTGGTAGAAGATCTGACCATTTGATACCACTTGGTGTCAAAAGCGTCGAGTTTCTCCTCCTGGGCGGTCTTCAGTTGACAGGTTTCGCAGCCATATAGCAGCATTGAAATCACACTGGAGTTACAAAAATTTCAATTTAATTCCAAGGGAGAATTTCTTGCTGTTTCATATTTCGTTCAGCTGAATGAATGCTGATGTTGCCAAGCCAATACAACACTTCAGTTCATGGTCGAGGTCATTGGCGTTGTTGATGGAGCTGCCTAGGTATGTGAAGTTCTCTACTTCTTCCACTTGCTTATGGTCGATGAGAACGTCTGTTGGCACTTGGTGTTTACCGGTCAGCATGTTCCTTTTTTTTTATTTTTATTTTTTTAGGAAGCAGTACCTTCTGTTTAACCTGAAAGAACGAAATTTAGAAAGAGAAGGGGTTACTTACCGCCAAAGACATAGACAAACAAAGTACGGGACAAGACACAATGCATTTTGACCTCTTGTGTCTTCTTCAGGCAAAAACAAATAACATTTAGGACAATGAAAACGAAGAACGAGAAACCACTTATCTTCTCATATTCGGCGCACGATCAAAAGAGTTTTGTTGAGGAACTACTATCCCCGGGGTGTTGAGGGGTGGAGGAACTATTTTTCCCGTGGTATTGATTTTTTTTTTTTTTTTTACCGGTATGAGTACCTGTCTTCCTGGAAATCACCGTTTTCGCGAGATGATAAATTCTGTTTTCCTGAGAGAGTGAGCTGTGTTCACGGGGAGATAATTGTTTTCCAGGAATAGTGACATCCATTGTTGTTCCGGGATCTGTAAATCTCTTAACGAGGAGGGAGAGGATGAGGAATTGGGGGGGGGGGGGGGGGGGGGGAGGTGGCGGAGGTTAAATGCTTCGTAGGGATGTTTGTTTTTTCAGGATATTACCTTTTTCACCTGGGGTAGGAAGGGGGTGGGGGTGAGGTTAAATGTTTTCTCGGACCAATGAATTTAGATTTTTTTTCTGGGATTATCAGCCGTCTTCACAGGGAAATAACTTTCCCTGGGAATTATACCTTTATATATATATAAGTTCCCACCAGGAGCACAGACACAATCAGCCGTGTCTCCCCGATGAGTCCGATCCAGCGGACGAAAGGCCTAGGAGCAGGCAATACAAATAGGTCTGCCTTCGAGAGGGATTACGATGGTTCCCTCAGGCAGCTAGTGAAGGGTTTCTCATGTTTATAATATATTCCCCCATTTTCTTCATCTTCATTTTTTTTTCTCTCTAAAAGTTCAAATCTTTGCCAAGTCATTACTATAATGACTGAAGAATTGTTAGCCTGCACTTGTTTTCCCCCACTACTTAATTGTTCAGCATTATATATATATATATATATATATATATATATATATATATAATTCTTTATCTAGGGTGGGTGGATGGGTGAGTGGGTGGTGGTGGTGGTAGTGGAAATTGATGTGTTTTTCCCGAATAATAACTTTTGTTTCCCTGTGGTATTTTTTGTGCCCCAGGATAATAGGTTTTGTTTCTCCGGAATTATTCATTGTTTTCATGGACAGCGGGGAGGGGAGGGAGGGAGGGGGGAGGGGGAAGGAAGGGTGACCTCTGCAGGGATGGATGAACACTTTTGTGTTTTTTCCCCCCGGGATAACGTGCTGCTTTCATAGGGCAATAACTATTAAAAAAAAATAAAAAAGAAATAACTCTTGTCTTCCCGGAATACTTAATGAGCGTTTTCACGTGAAAATTCGTATTGTAGTTGGAATGCTTATGTACGGTTTTATATATATATATATATATATATATATATATATATATATATATGTTAGGGAGTCAAATCAGCGACTCTTTTTTTCTTTTCTTGTTTTCACAGGGCCGTTTTTGTAGCCTGTTAGCTGTGTACGCTCACTCAACAATGGCCGCAAGGCCTCACAGAATGAGTCATGCCACGTTGCAGCAAATGCTGCAATGCTGTCGCTCAATTGTCTCTCGGGTTATTATTACCTGTGCCCTTCTTGTAGCGATCGACCCGCCAGCCTGTCAGTCGCTCGGTCGGTCGGTTGCCAGCCAGCCCAGCCAACCAGACGGAGGGGAAAAATCAATACCAGCCTCCAGGTATGAGAGAGAGAGAGAGAGAGAGAGAGAGAGAGAGAGAGAGAGAGAGAGAGAGAGAGAGAGCCGCCCCCGTCGTCATGGCGACCTCTACCTCACCTGAGTCTGCTGCCTCCTCCTATAAGAGATGGCTTATTAGTGTTACCTGTGCGACGCTCTCTTGGAGTTAGTGTGTAAAGGTGCCATTCCATTCTTTCGTGTGGTACGTGGTATCCGCCGTTCCCGTTTTGCGATGAGCGAAAACAGAAAAGAAGAAGAGAAAGAAACATAGAAACAAACAAACAAAAAAAGAAAGAACGAAAGAATAGAAAAGAAAAAGGTCAAAATGAAAGAAGAAAAATTAAAAAGAAAAGAAAAAGAAAAGAAAAAGAAAAGAAAAAGGAAAGAAAGGAAAATTTAAAAAAAAAAGAAAAGAAAAAGGTACAGCTAATGTGTCAGTGTCATTCAGATGGGATCGCTGTATACAGATAAGTCCATAGACAAATCTGAAAAAAAAAGTTTAAGTACTACATCCGCCAAACATGAACAAACGAATCAAAGACAAAACACGACGCGTTTCGACCTCTTAGGTCTCCTTCAGGCAAGATAAAACAACGCTACGGACAACGAAAATAAAATAAAAATGAGTAAGTAAGTAAGTAAGTAGTATTGTTCAGGCAAGATAATACAACGCTATGGACAACGAAAATAAAGTAAGTAAGTAAGTAAATATTTCTTCAGGCAAGATAATACAACGCAATGGACAACGAAAATAAAATAAGTAAGTAAATTAAATAAGTAAGTAAGTAAGTAAATAAGTAAGTAAGTGAGTAAGTAAGTAAGTAAAGTGAAGTAATATATATCGTTGGAATGCTTCTGCACTAACGGCAGTTCTGGAAAAGTGTTGCAGTCTAGTCGCCTCACCTTGCAGTTAGTTCATAGACGCCTGTACCCAGACACTAAAATGAAATTAAAGAAGAAAAAAAAAATGGATTCAACGCCCATTTTGCGCCGAACTTAACCAGGTAAGTGATTGCTCGTTTCTTCATTTTCTTTGTCCTTCCTGCGTGCTGTGTATTTTGCCTGATGAAGTAGGTCGAAACACGTCGTGTTTTGTCTTGTGATTCGTTTTTTTTTTTCATGTTTCTTAAACCTTTTTTTTTAAAAAAAAATTTGTTTAAATTTCCGCCTTTAGTCGCCTCCCTTTGCAACTAGTCCATAGACGCTTGTACCAAAACACTAAAACAAAACAAAACAACTCCCCCAGATAAACAAACAAACAAAAACAACAACAACACCAAAATCAAGAATCATAAACATGACAGACCCATCGCCATCATTGACACATGCTGCGTCTTTCTGTCGAGAAATTGTCAGACAGGTGTTTTTTTTTGTTTTGTTTTTGCCCAGTGGGCAGTTCTGGACAGAGTTCTGTGATGCTGGGATAGTTTACAGTGACAGTAACAGTCCCAAGATGTAGTTCATAGTTAAAAAAAAAATTGATTCATTAGTGGCCACCGAATATGCAACGATATATTTTACTTCACTTTACTTACTTAACTAACTTACTTGCTTACTCACTTGCTTACTTACTTACTTACTTATTTAACTACCGCAGTTAGTATTAAGTGTCCATTTAGGTATCTGTTATAAGATACAATGAATTCGTAATCTAATCCAGTGCTTTGGGGTTAACATCGTGGTCAAAGTGTATACCATTCATGACTGTTAAATATGAATTATCGCCCTTCAGAAAATCTTCTCTTCGCTCTGTAATTAAACAGCAAAGAGAGAGAAAAAACAAAACAAAACAAAAAAAAAAAAACCCCAAAAAATAAAAAGAAAAAAAAGAAAAAAGAAAAAGAGAAACGATGCCGATGTGGTCCTTTGCTGTTTTGAGATGTATTTACCTTCTAAGAGTTGGTCCTTTGGGTGGTCCTTTTTACGTACTGCTTATGTCTTGTCCCATCATCCATTCAACTTTTGAGTCACGACACCAAAGTGGACATGGTATGCCGAACAGTCATTGTGAATGTAGGACGAGGCTGTGTGACGTGTCCAAACGGGAAACCCCGCATCTCCCAGAATTCATGGTGGTTTCAGTTTTCTTAAAACAAAACAAAACAAAACAAAACAAACAAACAAACAAAAATCCACCAAGTCGCACTTGGCTCAACGTCGCATGGCTGTTCGGGGTTCAAAGGGACGCAACTTTCCGACGGGTCGTGGCGATAGGAATACTACACTGGAGCTGAGAGAGAGAGAGAGAGAGAGAGAGAGAGAGAGAGAGAGAGAGAGAGAGAGAGAGAGAGAGGAGTCCTTCATTTAACGTCTATCCACTATTCGTGATATTAGACCAAAAAAAAAAAAAAAAAAAAAAAAAAAAAGAATGTGTACGGAAGTAATTGCGAGCGTGCACATAATATGTGTATGTGTATATGTACGGGTGCACGTGCACGCGAATGTGTGTGTGTGTGAGAGAGTGTGCGCGCGCGCGTGTGCGTGTGTGTGTGTGTGCGTGTGTGTGTGAGTATGTGTGCCTGTGTGTGTGAGTGAGAGAGTTGTGGATGTGTAAGTGTGTGAATATCTTTACACAAGTCATAAGTGAAGATTAACATGAAACAAAATACTTATAACCAACAACTAACTTATCAATTAAAGTCAAAACGGATGACAGTACTAAAGAAAAAAGGAAAAAAAAAGAAAGAAAAAAGAATAAACAAACAAAATCCTTTGCTCCCCCCCCCCCCATTTTATCCACCCCACCCCCCTTCCTTTCTTATCCCCCGCAAATAAAGTTAATAAAAATATTATAAGTATTTTCCAATAGGGGTGCGCTCTAAGTGTACAAAGAATTCGTACGTTAAAGCTGGTGACTGAAAAATGGCCTGCACAGTATTTTGCTTCAATACTGGAATGATTTTTTTCATATCATTGCATGAAACAATATGAATTGGAGTAATTTTGTTTCCACATACGCAAACTACGTTTTTTACATATTTTGTTTTAAATGCATTAAGTTTCCACCTGTGCATTAATGAGAGTAATTTTCTATTAAGATTAAAATTCTCTTTGATTCTTTTAATATCAAACTGTTCTTTATAAACGTGATCTACCATACTATATTCGAAAGCTTTCCAGATATGCGACTTAACCAAGTTACACTGTTCATGTACTGATAAGGGGAAATCAAACAGTTCTGAACCAAAACTATTTTTGGCTCCACGTTTAGCTGCCCTGTCTACTTTTTCATTATAATGAAAAGAACAATGTGAAGGAATCCAACAAAAAACTACATGGGTTCCTCTTGCAATCAACATGTGTATCATACAATTTATCTCTATGACCATTTCAGGTCTTGTGTGCAATTGAGAAACTTTTAATGCCTGAAGAGCTGATTTAGAATCAACACAGAACAGAATTTGAAATATTGTTTTTGGAAAGTTCAAAAGATAATTTAAAGCCAGGAGTATCGCTGTTAATTCTGCTGTAAATATCGATTTGTTAATTCCGATATAAAATGATTTCTCTACTCTTAAGTCTGGTATTAAGAATGCACAACCTGTTTGTTTATCAATGCAAGAACCGTCTGTGTATATTTTCAAATAATTTGAATAGTTCTTTTCAATATGGCATTTGATACAGCTTGCTAACATGATTATGTTTTCATCTTTTTTCATATTGGTATGTTCAATATCAAAATGTGCTTTATTAAGCTCCCATGGTGGTATAGGAGAAAATAACGGTCTAATGGATAGAGCATCGTTATCGATTGAAACTCCAGAATGAGTAATACTTTTTGACGTGTACGTTGCCAGTGTTTTTTGAGAAGCTATAGATTTTGCTCTTTTAGGAAAATCAATATCTGACCTCATTTTTATTTCAGATCTAATGTGCGTTTTATTGGTTGTACTCTTGATAACAAATTTACAACACGCTAACTCTCTGTATTCATCTAAGGGAAGCATCTGCGCTTCATAATACGTACGAGAAGATGATGCATGCACCGGAAGGCCAAGTGCTAATTTCAATGCCTTGCATTCAATACTTTCAAGCTTTTTCAATAGGTATTTGGGAGCGCTAAAGATTACTTCTTGGGCATATGTTATTTTCGACCTCATCAAAGATTTACATAGAGTTATCAATGTAGATGAATTCTGTCCCCATTTTTCTTTAGAAATAATTTTAAGGAAATTTAATATTTTCCTCGCCTTTGTTAATAAGTATTCAATATGAGCGTTCCATGATCGTTTAGATGTGAAATGGACTCCTAGGAATTTAACTTCTGTCACGTATTTAAGAGGTGTTTCGCCCAATGTAAAAACAGGCAGTTTTTCTGGATTATTACCACTATTGAAAAGAATTATATTTGTTTTTTCAACAGATAAGTTCAATCCATTTAACTTCATGTATTCCGACATCCTATTTAGTTCGTCTTGATAGATCTTTCTGATGAAACATATATCACGCTGTGGAGTTTTCTTTTTAAGAGTTACTTCCATCCACATGCAAATGTCGTCTGCATATTGAACGAGAACTACCTTTTTAGATAACTTATTTGGCAAATCGTACAATAGCAATGAGAAAAGAGAGAGAGAGAGAGAGTGTGTGTGTGTGTGTGTGTGGTTTTGTTTGTTTGTTCGTTTGTTTTTGTTCGTGCTTCTTCCTGTTCCTGTGAAGAACTAAATGAATGATGAAGTGAGGAGACTGATTTGGGAAGAGGTGCTCCTGGGCGAGAATGGCTGATAGCTGACCTGCGGATGTGGAACCAAGCCAGCTAGTCTGGCATTGCGTGTGTAGGTGGCATGGTCTGCGCTACTGCTGTGGTCAAAGAGTGTGTGT
>CM065735.1:17144730-17152230 GCA_033310375.1 Conus canariensis
CAGCAATAGCAGTAGCACCAGCAGCAGCAAACAACAACAAACAAGAACATCAACAAAAAACAAGAATAACAACAACAACACAACATGGAAACAACAACAACAACAACAACAGCATCATCATCAACAACAAAAACAACAATTAGTAATAGCAGTGGTGATAGTAGTGGTGTCTGTGGTGGTGTTGAAATGCTCAGCTTTTGGCAGTAGAAGTTCACCATAACTGATCGTCTCTTTAGACACTGAATAGTCATCCATTACTTTCGTCACTGTCTTGGGTATAGTGGCAAAGCAGCGCATTTTTTTTTCGAAGACTACCGTGAATGAAAGACATGTCCCTAAATGCTTTCGCTATAAGGACGTTAAACTCAACTACTATTTCCCCGCATACAAAATTACGAAGCGTGCCTCCCCCCCCCCCCCCCCCTACTCCGCGCGCGCCCCCTTAAATTTTTGTTTGTTTGTTATTGATGAATTTTGCTTTGATTCGTATGCATGAAACAGGTTGTGGATATCCGAGTTAATTTATGATAAGGTATGGAGAGGAAAAATAAAAAAAATAAAAAAAAAAGAAAGAAAAAAGGCCACATTGAACACTCTCCACCGTCTGATCTCACGCATGTGTAATGCGACAATGCAGATGGTATTCTTTGGTTAAGATTTAGAGGAGACCATGTTGATACATACATATCTGTCTATGTATGTATGTATGTATGCATGTATGTATACTGACTTCCATAAAAAACGCGAAAACAAAACAAGCTGAAGGTTGGGGGTGAATTTTATTGGTCACAATTGTACAGAGTGGAAGCGAGAATTCAACGTGATTTGATTCATTACACCGGTAATGTGTGAAAATGTCATCAGCAATATGTCTTTTGTGTGGAAAATCCAAGGTCACGTGACAAACCAGCTTAAAGTCCTAATACCGTGTGTGGCCACCATTTGCGTTGACAGCTGCTTGACACCTGCGGCTCATTGAGTGGACCAGGTGATTGATGCGTCCCCTTGGCACACCAGCCCACACATGGACGATGGCCTGGTGAAGTTGAGCCGCTGTTGCTGGTCGTGGACGCAGGAGGTCCAACCGTCTGCCAAGTTCATCCCAAAAATGTTCTATTGGGTTTAAATCGGGACTGAGGGCTGGCCAGGGCAGCACATTGACGTTGTTATGCTGAAGAAATTGCTGGGTGGCCCTGGCGGTGTGTGGTCCTGCATTGTCCTGTTGGAATGTCCAGTTTGGGTGTTGCGCAAGAAAACGAACGACACGGGGTTGAGCACCTGGTTGATGTAGCGCTGTGCATTGACACCCTGTCCGCGACCAGGACCAATGTTCTGAAAGATGACTGGTCCTATGGCGTGGTTAATGCCAATTGCACCCCATGTCATAACGTTCGGGCCTCCCCAGGGGTTCCGCTCTACCACACAGGAGTCAGCATAGCGTTCACCAAGTCGACGCCATATTCTGACACGACCGTCAGCCATGTCAATACAAAAACGTGCTCCATCTGAGAACAGTATGCGTCCCCACTGCTGCCTGCGCCAGTTGATTCGGGCTTGTGCCCACTGCAGCCTGTCCTGCCGGTGTCTTGGTGGCAGTACCGGACCTCTGTGAGGACGCCTACATGCCAGCCCATTCTCCTGAAGATGCCGCCGCACAGTGTTGAGGCTGATTCGTTGCTGGAGATTCCCAGGCACCTGTCGAGCAGTGTTAGCAGCTGTTTGCCGCCTGTCCCGCAGATGGGTTCGAACAAGATGGCGATCCTCTCTTGGTGTGGTGACCCGAGGACGGCCTAGCCGGGGACGATCATCAGTGGTACCAGTGACTTGCATGCGTTGCTGCAGACGATAGATGGTTGAGATGTGGACGTTAAAGATGTTGGCGACCTGCCTGGCATCCACACCAGCCTCCAGATGGCTAGGGCACGATTGCGTTCCTCTGCTCGTAGTCTTGGCATCTCTGTAGCGCTCAGACGGCAAGTCGTTACCTGAACCTTGTAGCGCGGCTTTATAAAGGCTGCATGCCTGCGTACTTGTCGCTGGTTAACTTTGCTCTGCATGGTGTGCATGCGCCTCACATGCAGCAACCAGTTTGCCATTTTTGTTGACCCTCCAGTGCCGGGAATGATGTGTTGCTCACACAATTTTTTCACTGCACATGAGTCTTGGACCCAAACAACTTGCCACAATGGTTCAATATTGTATATTCACCCCTTTTCACCCGTAAAATAGCCTTTCAATTTTTCGCGTTTTTTTATGGAAGTCAGTATATATATATGTTTGTGAGTGTATGTATGTATGTATGTATGTATGTATGTATGTATGTATGTATGTATGTATGTATTATATATATATGTATGTATATATAATATATATATATATATATACGCATCTATCTGTTTGTCTGTCTGTCTGTCTATCTAGCTATCTGTCTATCTTTCTACCTGCCTAGCTACCTACCTGCCTACCTATCTTGCTATCTATCTATCTGTCTGTCTATCTGTCTATCTATCTATTTTGTACTTAGCTATCTGTCTGTCAATCTATCTATCTATCTTTCTACCTACCTAACTGTCTGTCTGTCCATCTATCTAATCTATCTATCTATCTATCTAATCTATCTATCTATCTGTCTGTCAAACTATCTATCAATCTGTCTGTTTGTCTGTCTATCTATCTATTCATCTATCTTCTTTTACGTGTGCCTGAAATATCAGGACTGTTAATTTCTGTCTTGAATGGCACTGTCATGAATGCATTACGCTCCTTTCACAAACATCACTCTACAGACAGGTAAAAAAAAGGAATAGAAGGAAGAGTTCACCTAAGACTTTAATTGGCATGGATACGATTAAAAAAAAAAGGATAATGGTTAATCAAGTAGCCTAAGACAAACGCGGTCCTGAGGTCGAAAGACTCGTGTGGTCGGGGTTTTTTTTTTTTTTTTTTTTTTTGACTTGAAAACCCTGTCTGTCCACCATTCAGTCAATAGGTACCTGATTCATTCCAGGGAAAGTTGAAGGCGGCGGAAGGAGAAGGTGTCTTCTGTTACACCGTGCCCTAGACCTCGTAAACCTCTGACAAGTCATTGCCTCACTGGCCATTATGCTTTACGACTTTATTGTGCCTTTCACAGATTACGGCATTTTTTCCCCTCGAAAAAATGGTTTTGTTAGATTATTTATCAAACAATTACTTATTGTCTTCCCCGAATCTTTTAAGAGGTTGGTTTCAAAGGGAAATTATTAGACATGCAAGTTGGCTCCGACAAAGTGACGTTTTCAGTGAGCTTAACACGTTTTTTTTTTCTAAGAGTGAGGTGATGCGGGCATGTTTTCTTCCCAATGGATTTGTGTTTACTGGGGGTCCTTTGTTCTCGTGCCGTGATCAATTCCGCATGACGTCATCAAATGAGCGTGGACGGATTGACTTGTAGAACACGGAAGCAAGTTACATCAATAATAAGAACAAACAAACAAGCAAGCAAACAAACAAACAAACAACAAAAACAACAACAACCATAAAACATTCCGCGTGGTGGATAATATATTCCAGTTGTCTGCTAACAGGAGAGTGTGAGATCGTTTCCCATTTTCTTTCTTTGATTTCTTTTCAGGTTGTTTACAGTGCAGCCGACTGCATATCAGGGTTTTTACCATGCCAGAAGCAATTCTGTGTATGCACGTGTCACACACAGGCACAGACACAGACATACACTCAACACACACACACACACACACACACACACACACACACACACACACACACACACACAAAGAGAGAGAGAGAGAGAGAGAGAGGAGAGAGAGAGAGAGAGAGAGAGAGAGAGAGAGAGCATTTCACGATTGTAAAACGGCGTAAAACCGAATCTGTTGTCCACACAATCTCAGGTCAAATAAAAAATAGTACCTCTTTCAGAAACTTAAACATCGTATGAGCTCTACGATCGTTTAACAAGGTTTCCATGGAATCTGCTATAAGATACTTACGTCTAGACACCATGCTGCTTCCAGCACACTGTAAGAACGTGTCTTACAGTGGATGCTCCAACCCATAATAATAGGCACCACGAAGCCTCCCTCTACCTTTCAAAAGTTTCGTATATATGTGAAACGAGCGGTCTCCAACTGTCTTCTCGTTGCGCTCACAGATGGTAGAAACTCTGGTCAGGTTTGGACGGATTGGAACAAAGGTGCGGTGACAGATGGTAGAAACTCTGGTCAGGTTTGTACGGATTGGAACAAAGGTGCGGTGACAGATGGTAGAAACTCTGGTCAGGTTTGGACGGAATGGAACAAAGGTGCGGTGACAGATGGTAGAAACTCTGGTCAGGTTTGGACGGATTGGAACAAAGGTGCGGTGACAGATGGTAGAAACTCTGGTCAGGTTTGGACGGATTGAACAAAGGTGCAGTGACAGATGGTAGAAACTCTGGTCAGGTTTGGACGGATTGGAGCAAAGGTGCAGTCACAGATGGTAGAAACTCTGGTAAGGTTTGGACGGATTGGAACAAAGGTGGGGTCACAGATGGTTGAAACGCTGGTCAGGTTACGACGGATTGGAACAAAGGTGCGGTGACAGATGGTAGAAACTCTGGTCAGGTTACGACGGACTGGAACAAAGGTGGGGTCACAGATGGTTGAAACTCTGGTCAGATTACGACGGATTGGAACAAAGGCAGGGCCACAGATGGTAGAAACTCTGGTCAGGTTTGGACGGATTGGAACAAAGGTGCAGTCACAGATGGTAGAAACTCTGGTCAGGTTACGACGGATTGGAACAAAGGTGCAGTCACAGATGGTAGAAACTCTGGTCAGGTTTGGACGGATTGGAACAAAGGTGCGGTGACAGATGGTAGAAACTCTGGTCAGGTTTGGACGGACTGGAACAAAGGTGCGGTCACAGATGGTAAAAATTCTGGTCAGGTTTGGACGGACTTGAACAAAGGTGCGGTCACAGATGGTAAAAATTCTGGTCAGGTTTGGACGGATTGGAACAAAGGTGCGGTCACATTTGTTGGAAACGCTGGTCAGATTACGACGGATTGGAACAAAGGTGGGGTCACAGATGGTAGAAACTCTGGTCAGGTTACGACGGATTGGAACAAAGGTGCGGTGACAGATGGTAGAAACTCTGGTCAGGTTACGACGGATTGGAACAAAGGTGCGGTGACAGATGATAGAAACTCTGGTCAGGTTACGACGGATTGGAACAAAGGTGCGGTGACAGATGGTACAAACTCTGGTCAGGTTACGACGGACTGGAACAAAGGTGCGGTGACAGATGGTAGAAACTCTGGTCAGGTTACGACGGACTGGAACAAAGGTGTGGTGACAGATGGTAGAAACTCTGGTCAGGTTTGGACGGATTGGAACAAAGGTGCGGTGGCAGATGGTAGAAACTCTGGTCAGGTTTGGACGGATTGGAACAAAGGTGCGGTGACAGATGGTAAAAACTCTGGTCAGGTTTGGACGGATTAGAACAAAGGTGCGGTGACAGATGGTAGAAACTCTGGTCAAGTTTGGACGGAATGGAACAAAGGTGCGGTGACAGAAGGTAGAAACTCTGGTAAGGTTTGGACGGAATGGAACAAAGGTGCGGTGACAGATGGTAGAAACTCTGGTCAAGTTTGGACGGAATGGAACAAAGGTGCGGTGACAGATGGTAGAAACTCTGGTCAAGTTTGGACGGAATGGAACAAAGGTGCGGTGACAGATGGTAGAAACTCTGGTCAAGTTTGGACGGATTGGAACAAAGGTGCGGTGACAGATGGTAGAAACTCTGGTCAGGTTTGGACGGATTGGAACAAAGGTGCGGTGACAGATGGTAGAAACTCTGGTCAGGTTTGGACGGATTGGAACAAAGGTGCGGTGACAGATGGTAGAAACTCTGGTCAGGTTTGGACGGATTGGAACAAAGGTGATTACCCGTTTATATGTTTCTTTTTTCCTCTCTGGCATAACTATGAGCTTTGTATTTCAGTCTGTTCGGTCCTTTGATGAACGGGACGGTTCTTTATTTGTGGCGTATTTCAGTAAGATTTTGCTCACCTCATAGCCTCGAATACAAGGTGACTGGAGGAAATCTAAGGGAGAACAATATTGAAGCCAGTAGATTTCACAGAGGTGCAACATCTGAAACAAAAATTTAAGGTGTGCAGGGGGTGGGATGGGAGAAGGGGGGGGGGGCGAAGAGAGGACGGGGGGAGGAGGAGGGGGGCGGAGGTGACGGCAGCAATGGTCTCCATATCGGAAATGGACCCAGACAGAGACCGTCTTGGATGCCACGAACAAGGCTGTGAGTTCAGTGTAGATGAAAAAACTCACATCGGAACAGGTTTTGAGCTTCCTCCAGCGGCAGCAGTTGAGCGATAAGCAGCAGAAGCAGTTCCTTCTTCAGACTTGGAACCGTTTGTAAAGATGATTTAAGTGGATGGACAATTTTGAACGAAACCTGGCATAGAAAACCTTGTACGCCAAAGAGCAGGCGGAACACTCACGATAAGAAACCAGACCAAAGGCCGGTGTACATCAGAACCACAGCCACGTATCTTATAAATCCGACAGAAAATAAATAGAAAATTTTCATTATCTGTATATGATAATATATAATAACAAAATAAAATATTATATATGATTTATTTATTTATGCGAATGTTAAAGGAGCCCATGGCTGATCGTCTGGAAAATGTACGAAACGAAAGTTAACATTAGCGTATTTGCAAATGGGGAAGGATCAGTAATTTTAAGGATGGAACAGAACCGGGAGGTTCTTCAAATTTGGAGAATTTTGAGTGAAAAACACAGTGTTAAGTACGGTTCTTAGGTTCACCAAAGTTGATTCAAACAAAAGGTTCAGCTGAAGTTTAGTAGTGAAAGTTCGGAGAGGTATCAGTTCCCCCGCCTCGGATTATAGACTGCAAGACTCGAAGCAGTCCAAGTCCTTTACGGTATATATAGGACACACGAGTTTTGAGATAAGAAGGTTTTGTAGAATCATAAACAGCACAGCCACAGTCCAGTCGAAGCGGTTTAAAGCCCTGTGAAGATTTAGAACAGTACTGTTATCAGGACCCTGACATGCCAGGACCACAAGTCGACGAATTGCCAGAACGTGACTTTCAAAGTTGTGTTGTTGATCGAATATAACACCCAGACATTTGACTTCTGTTGCAGCTTGCAATGACGTAATATTTATTTCCCAGACAATTTTCAGGATTCGGTAAAGCATTGTCAAAACTGTTAAAGCGGGTAAATTGAGTTTTAGTTGGATCTATAGAAGGTAAAATCCTATCACTCGGCCTACGGTTGAACCTTACTGAACACAAAGCTTGCACTGGCAATTTACGCCTGTGTAGTTGGTCATGAATGCTGACTTCCTCTTTCTTTCTTTCATTCATTTTCTTTTCTTTTTTTCTTCTTTCTTTCTTTTTTTTTTTGTGCTCCTTGTCATCTTCGGAATGCCCCCCCCCCCCCCCCCCCCCCCCCCCCAATTCCCTGATTT
>CM065735.1:17154730-17156556 GCA_033310375.1 Conus canariensis
GGATTCGAACCCACGACCTCCCAGCCGGGAGTCCGCGACGCTAACCACTTCGCCACGGCGGCTGGTGATAGTGATTCTTCATTCTGGTTGGTTGGCTTGTCAAGGGGGACAATGCTCACCGTATGTACTAGAACCTTACGTAAAGAATCCGCAGAGATATGTAGGTGTTCCATAACACACACACACACACACACACACCCCACAAATGGAAGAGGAAGGAAGAAGAAAACGACGAGGATGGGCAACCGGTGCGGGCTTTTTTTGTCTGACTGTCCCATGCAGCCAGTGACTGGTTTGAGCCGAACGATTAACAAGCTGTGCACTGCTGTCAACAAACTTAAAGGGGTTCTCACCCATTTTTACAAATCTATTTTGACCAAATACACGGTTTTGATATGTGGTCGTATTGCGAAACCCAGCCCCGAATCAGCCGCCTGTGCTCTCATCTTGCAGTGAGAGCAGCGTTTCCTGCGGATTGGGAAAGCGAGAGGCTGAAACAGGAACGAGAGCCTCGATTTCAATAAAAGGGGGGTTTCCCGACTGATGACGTCGAAAAGCCAAGTCGCTCTTCGTGTTCGGCTGAAGTGAGATGGGGCGAATGTGTGCTGTGTCTGGCTGCGGAATTTCATCAGGAAATAAGCAAAGAGTAAGCGTTCATGCTTTTCCAGGTGCTTCCGGCCAGTTTAAGCGATTGTGGATAAATTTTGTCACCACAACGAGGACAGATTTTGTTCTTCGGGACAGTTATGCCATTTGCGGTCGTCACTTCGAAGAGCACAGTTTCCAAGACCAACACACCTGCAAGGTAAAGGTGGAAGCTGGAATTCGGGTCCGAAGACAGCTGAAAGAGGATGCTGTGCCAACTATTATAACAGAAAAATGTATTAAAGCACTCTCTGTTCATTCGCCAGCTGCAAGTGCAAGCCTCAAACGCAACAGTGACACGGATTCTGTCAGGAGCAAGAGAGCCAAACTCAGAGACTTAAAGAAGGTAAGGTTTGTGGAATGGGTGGTTTGTGTTTCTTTTTGTGTTTCATTTCATTCTCAGTGTATGGTTGGTTGTAAAAATAGTTGTTGGTTTTTGTTGAGTGTTGGCATCAAACTGAAACATACATTGTTACTGTCATAGTGGCAGTCAGTCAGTCACACTGCCTGCTGCCACTGCAACTGTTGCATGCTTGTGATTGGGTTTTTTCCCCCCTGCTGTTACTGTTTCCAACAAAACGAAGTTACGATTCTTTATTAACAAGAAAGTGTCCATGTCCACAAATAACAACTTGTTGGACTCCAGTGAATGATAGTTCGGGTTTTTATTTTTCCCGGACATTGCTGAACATCAAGCACCCCTGCAAGTTCAAGTTTCCGCCCAACAACCAGATGCTTTTGTAAGTGAATTATTTATCAGTATCTGGATACCGGATGGTGACTTAGTGTGCATTTTAAAGATATATGCAGGTGTTGGTATGTCTGTGTGCCATAAACTGCCCTGGTGAGTAAAGAGAATAATGAGCTTAGATTTTGCAGCTTAGATCTGATGTACGGCACGTCACGCATCAGTTTTTACAATAACAGCCAGAATCTTTGACTGCAATATATCGTAAAGACCCCTCAGAATACTTTAATTGGTCATTGTGGAACTTCAGAATTTAAGTGGAGACAGTGAGATTGAAAATGAGGAATGTAAAAAAAAGTGGTGTTTTGTGTGTGTGGGGGGGGGGGGGGGGGGGGGGGGGGGGGGGGGGGGGGGGGGGGGGGGGGGGGGTGAAAGTTTGGGAAAAGGGTTTCTACAGCGGGAGAGAAATTTGTGTGTGATGAGGGGGGGGGGG
>CM065735.1:17156656-17161656 GCA_033310375.1 Conus canariensis
GGTCGAAACATCGAACAAAGCGTGGATTAGTCTGGACAGATGGCGAATCTCAGGGACCCTCTCTCTCTCTCTCTCTCTGTGTGTGTGTGTGTGTGTGTGTGTGTGTGTGTGTGTGTGGTGTGTGTGTGTGTGCGTACATGCGTGTAGATAGATATAGATAGATAGATAGATACAGATGTAGATATATATCTGTTGTTTCAAAAGTTTGGCGTTAAGCAAAGCTGTGTCCATCACTATCTTGTGATTTTCCTCACGAAAAGAGACGTTGTATATATCACAAATATGACGGTTTGCCACAAAATAGTCGCTTGTCATCTGTGGTGAATTGTCGATCGTCATGCACATAATTTAATGTGTATCTTAAGTGCTTTCTTTTAAAACGAATAAAACTGTTTAAAAATTGCATGTTTACTCTTCGAGGTATAGGGTTTGGAAAATTCTGTCCCTCTGACTCACTGTTTTGAGAAAACAAATTTGAAATCTCTCTGTCTCTATCTGTCTGTCTATCTGTCTGTCCGTCTCTCTCACACACGAACACACAAGCACATAAATATAGACAGACAGACAGACAGACAGACACACACACACACACACACACACACACACACACACACACACACACACACACACACACACACACACACTAAAGATCACTGTAAAGTGGATAGACATTAAATTAAAGAACGAACGAACGAACACACACACACACACACACACACACACACACACACACACACACACACACACACACACACACACACACAAACATAATATATATATTATATATATATATATATATATATATATATATATATATATATAAAATTATACGACAAATTCGGGATTAAACTGTTGGGTAAAACATCAACAAAAAGCATGTTGACAAAGGACAGAAACGAAACAGATGGAATCAACCCATCAGTAACGTACTCGGCAAGACTCACAGCACACCTTTTAACCCTCATCTCTCCACATTGTCCCCTGACACCCGTCCTGCCTAATTTGGCTGTCAGCGGACCAACACGGTGTTCCAAGTGACAAACGACCCAATCATGTTGTGACAGACAGTCACCACCGTACCCTTTTCAGGAGACGGTATAGACAGATAATGGTCACTATCACCACTTCTGGAGCCATGGGGGGATGAGGGAGGGGGGGGGAGGGGGGGAGGGGGGGGGGGGGGGGGGGGGGGACTCTGCAGTGATGAAATACTGAGCCAGCTGTTGACCAGTTGTGGGCAGTGGTGGCCAGGGTTGTAGTATCTCTCTCTGTCCGGTCCACTCAGCAAAGTGAGTGACCTGTTCACCTCTTTCTCTGTCTGCCCTGTCTCCTCCATCACTTGCGCTCTGCCGTTTGCCTTGGAGGAGGATGACCTCGGAGAGTGTGCACGACCTCGTCACATGTAACTAAAACAGAAACAGAACCGGCCCAGTACGTCGTGGGTCTGAGCAGACCCACATTGTGAAAGAAGAAAACCTGAGTGCCGTACGTCGTGGGTCTGGCCAGACCCATGCATTCTAAAGGTGCAGACTATGAACCTCATCTACATGGCCCGTTTCCCGTCAGCTCTGGCTGGTATCACACAAGTAGATTTGTGTTCTTACGTGTGTTTACACTATCACACAAGTAGGTTTGTGTTCTTACGTGTGTTTACACTATCACACGAGTAGATTTGTGTTCTTACGTGTGTTTACACTATCACACAAGTAGGTTTGTGTTCTTATGTGTGTTTACACTATCACACAAGTAGATTTGTGTTCTTACGTGTGTTTACACTATCACACAAGTAGTTCTGTGTTCTTACGTGTGTTTACACTATCACACAAGTAGTTCTGTGTTCTTACGTGTGTTTACACTATCACACAAGTAGATTTGTGTTCTTACGTGTGTTTACACTATCACACAAGTAGTTCTGTGTTCTTATGTGTGTTTACACTATCACACAAATAGATGTTGTGTTCCTTACACATTTGTTAGTGTTTACACTATCACACAAGTAGTTCTGTGTTCTTACGTGTGTTTACACTATCACACAAGCAGGTTTGTGTTCTTACATGTGTTTACACTATCACGCAAGTAGGTTTGTGTTCTTACGTGTGTTTACACTATCACACAAGTAGGTTTGTGTTCTTACGTGTGTTTACACTATCACACATGTAGGTTTGTGTTCTTACGTGTGTTTACACTATCACATAAGTAGTTTTGTGTTCTTACGTGTGTTTACATTATCACACATGTAGTTTTTGTGTTATTACGTGTGTTTACACTATCACACAAAGTAGATTTGTGTTCTTCTGACTTTTGGAGTTGGAGGAGGAGAAATACTGGACCTATCCACCCTGGGACACGTTGATTGTGTTTACATGTGTTACGGAAGAACTGTTGGCTGACCAGTGCCGTTTACGTGGGGGAGGGGGGGGGGGGGAGGGTATGGAGGTGTTTCCACTGTTGAACATAGGGACTTGCTGTCTCCCCGATTGTGGGACAGTTGAGAGTGTTTGGAAGCCTGTAACTATCAGGACGTTTTAAGGTCCAACGTTTGTCCATGGGCAGCAGCAATGACCGTTGTAACAACAGTCCAGTGGTTCAGAATCGGGGCGCAGCTAGTGTGTGTGTGTGTGTGTGTGTGTGTGTGTGTGTGTGTGTGTGTGTGTGTAAATATCCCCTGTTAACATTACTGTGTGATACTGGCATCACGCTTACTAACTTGTGAGTGTTGCGCATGAGCCGTACATCCTGAAAGTGGAGTAGCCACCTCCACGTGTTTCTGATCAAGTGGGCCTTCCGCCATTTCCACGCCTGATTTCGCTATTCAACTTGTGAGGTAGTTGTTTTATCATTCATTTTGCATACTGCTCATTGAAACGTGTATTGTGAATCTCTACGGTCATAAACTTAAAATTCCTGTCATAAAGAAAACTATGTAACAGATGAAGTTTCGATCTTGAAAGCAGACTGCAGTGATTGATTTAGTCGGAGCACTGTGGTATACAGGATAAATGTGACTGTTCTTGATGTGACACAAATAACAAAAAAAAAAAAACAAAAAAAACCAAAAAAAAAACCAGTCACATGGGGATGTTCACACTGTAGCGAACCTTTCGCATGTATAACATCTCTACTCCTTGCTTTCTAATGTCACTCTGTTTTTATTAGCAACAGGGCAGAGCTGGACATAAACTTCCTCAGCCTGTGCTGCTCCCACGAGTGGCAGTAGAGCACAGCTTGAATTCACCGTCAGCCACTCCTGAACACGTGCCCCCTCTGTCGCATGCTCACAATGTTTGGGTGAACCACAGGCCCACCCCATTCATTCTCTTTTTCTCATACGTTGGCCTGCGGGCCTGCTTACATTTATGTAGGTTGACCCACATACAAACACAGCAACACCCACACACGTACAAAAGCATGCCCGCACGTACAAAAGCATGCCTACTCATTTGTGAGTGTGAGCATGTGTAATTGGTATGGTTTTTAATCAAATACCATCAATGATTATTACATCCCATAAAAAATCTGGAAAACTGATTTCACAGTTCTTGGAAAATTGATGTCCACACAATGACTGGTCCAGCGCACAGTTCAGATAATGGGGCTAATACAGGTGTTTGTTTGTTTGTTTGTTTGTTTGTTTGTTTGTGTGTGTGTGTGTGTGTGTGTGTGTGTGTGTGTGTGTGTGTGTGTGTGTGTGTGTGTGTGTGTGTTATGCACGCACGCACACACACCGTCACAGACACAGACAGAAACACACACACACACCAACCCAATCAGTTTTGTAATGATCTAACTTACAGACAAGTAATGGCTTTCGATATTACACCAACACACACACACGTACACACACACACACACACACACACACACACACACACACACACACACACACACACACACACACACTCCCTACGCCCTTGCCACCACCTGTCTCCCACCCTCCCCCCCCCCTCCCCCCCACCACGACAAACCATGCTCACCATTAATCAGCGTGTGGTAATGAGTGTCGTTAGCATGGATTACTTTACTCGATTATGAAATGAGTTTGGCGACCGTCAGCAACACGTGGCGTGTACACCACACAGCAAGCAGTCAGCAGCCTTGTGTGGGATACTTTACGCCATAGCACACCACATAGTAAATACATACATGCATACATTTTTTTCTATTATACTGTAAAACTGTCAACTTCTCAAGATCAGTTCTCACTTTAGAATGCACGTCCTTCGCACGCGCACGCACGTACACGCACACACACACAACGCACACGCACACACACACGCACACACACGCACACGCACACACACACAAACACACACGCATACGCACACACACACACACACACACACACACACACACACCATACACACACACTCTCTCTTTCTAACACACACACACACACACACACACACACACACACACACACACACACACACACACACACTGTCTGTCTCTCTCTCTCCCTCCCTCTCTCTCTCTCTCTCTCTCGCCCACACACAAACCATGTGGATCACCGACCTCCACTTCCCACCCACCCCCTTCCAACACCCCATATTCTGCCCCCACCCCCACCCCTCACACACGCTCACACACACCGACACACACACACACCGACACACACACACACACACACACACACACACACACACACACACACACACACAGAGTCACACACATACACACACTCACACACACACACACTCACACACACACACACCACGCATACATAGACACACACTCACACACACTCACACACACACACACACTCACTGACACACACTCACACACCACACACACACCACACCACACACACACACACACACACACACACACACACACACACACACACACACTCATATGTTAGAGCTTGTGCTCCTAAATATTTGTTGCAAAAACTGCAAAGTGTTGATAGCAAGGCTTTTAAATTATGCTTGGGAATCCCTGTACATGCTTCTACAGTACGGACATATTCGGAAATTGATATTTTGCCTTTAAACGAATACAGA
>CM065735.1:17164156-17171656 GCA_033310375.1 Conus canariensis
CTCCAGGAGACCCATATCATTTCTTTGTTTTTTCGTGTTTTTTTTTCACTCTGTCTGGCCTGTTCTCCAGGAGACCCATATCATTTCTTTGTTTTTTCGTTTTTTCACTCTTTTGCCAGTACTCCAAGAGACCCATATAATTTCTTTTTTTTTTCACTCTGGCTTGCCTGTTTCTCCAAGAGACCCATATAATTTCTTTTTTTTTTTCACTCTGGCTTGCCTGTTCTCCAAGAGACCCATATAATTTCTTTTTTTTTCACTCTGGCTTGCCAGTACTCCAAGAGACCCATATAATTTTTTTTTTCACTCTGGCTTGCCTGTTCTCCAAGAGACCCATATAATTTCTTTTTTTTCACTCTGGCTTGCCTGTTCTCCAGGAGACCCTTATCATTTCTTTGTTTTTTTTTCACTCTGTCGGGCCTGTACTCCGGGAGACCCATGTAATTTCTTTGTTTTTTTTTCACTCTGTCTGGCCTGTACTCCAGGAGACCCATATCATTTCTTTGTTGTTTTTTTTTCTCCACTCTGTCTTACCTGTTCACCAAGAGACCCATAAAATTTCTTTGGTTTTTTTTTTCACTCTGGCTTGCCTGTTCTCCAGGAGACCCATATAATTTCTTTGTTGTTTTTTTTTTCACTCTGTCTGATCTGTACTCCAGGAGACCCATATAATTTCTTTGTTTTTTTTTTCACTCTGTCTGCTCTGTTCTTCAGGAGACCCATATAATTTCTTTGTTTTTTTTTCACTCTGGCTTGCCTGTTCTCCAGGAGACCCATATAATTTTTTTTCACTCTGTCTGGCCTGTACTCCAGGAGACCCATATCATTTCTTTGTTGTTGTTTTTTTTTCACTCTCTCTGGTCTGTTCTTCAGGAGACCCATATCATTTCTTTCTTTCTTCGTTTTTTTTCAGTTGCAAAGTGAGACGACTGTAGGCAGAAATCTACACAAATCTTAAATAAATGTTAGCGAACTGCCAAGAGAAACGTGGACAAACGAGTCACAAGAGAAAACACGACGCGTTTCGACCACTTAGGTCTTCCTAAGGCAAGACACAAATAAATAGGACAATGCAAGTGAACGAGTTTGTCACTTAGCTTTGATCTCTTCGGCGCAAGGTAGGCGTTTAAAAAAACAAACAAAAAAAAAAACTCTGGCTTGCCTGTTCTCCAGGAGACCCATATCATTTCTTTGTTTTTTTTCACCATGTCTTGCGTGTTTTCCAAGAGACCCATATCATTTCTTTGTGTTTTTTTCACCCTGTCTTACCTGTATTCCAAGAGACCCATATCATTTCTTTGTTGTTTTTTTTCACTCTGTCTTACCTGTTCTCCAAGAGACCCGTATCATTTCTTTGTTTTTTCACTCTGTTTTGCCTGTACTCCAGGAGACCCATAAAATTTCTCTGTTTTTTTCCACTCTGTTTTACTTATCCTCCAGCAGACCGTATCATTTTTTTCTTTGTTCACTTTGTTTTACCTGTTCTCCAGCAGACCCATATCATTTCTTTGTTTGTTTGATTTGTTTTTCACTCTCTGTCTTGCTTGTTCTCCAGGAGACCCACAAGACCATGCGAGTCTCCAGAAGGTTCTTCTCGCTGTCCCTGCTGACGTTGGTCGGGCTGGGCTTCGTCTACCTGCTGCTGTACAACGCCCACTCCTCCTGGACCAGCGCCAGACCGCAGCGTGCCCATGGACTTCAACGCTTCCGAGAAGGCAACATCAAAGCCGCCGTCGGCACGGACAAGTCCCAGCAACCCTTGGGATCCCCAGAAGAACAGGCGCTAGAGGAGGCGCCTGGGAACATGGGGGAGCAGCCTCCGGGTCACCCGAAAGAGGCGGAGCGCCAGACGGAGAAGAATCAATCCAGCGGCGTTCTGGACGCCTCGGCGCTGGACGAGCTGAAGAACAGTGTTCCTGACTGGACGGAGGTGGTGGCGGCGGCCAGTGTGCCTTGGAGTGGGAAGGAGGTCAAGGTCAAGGGCACTGACCGTGGGGTGGGGGAGGCCGGCGTGACTGAAGGTGAAGAGAAGGGGAAGAAGGAGAACAACGCGATGGTGGAGGTGATGCCTCAGGTACCTCGGGTGCAGACACAGACTAGCGACGGTTGGCCTGTGTTGTGAGTATTTCGGTGTTCGGGGGTTGGGGTTGGGGGTGGGGTGGGTATGGGGTGGGGGTGGGGTAGGGATGGGGTAGGGGTGTATGGGGATGGGGAGGCAGGGGGATGGGGAGGGAGAGCTGGAGTGAGGGTAAGGAAGGAGAGAGAGAGAGAGAGAGAGAGAGAGAGAGAGAGAGAGAGAGAGACACAGAGACACAGAGACACAGACACAGACACACACACACACACACACACACACACACACACCACACACACAGAGGTGTTAATGAGTTAATAAGAGAGAGAGGTGTTAGAGAGAGAGAGAGAGGGAGAGAGAAAGGTGTTAGAGAGAGAGAGAGAGAGAGAGAGTGACAGAGAGAGAGAGAGAGAGAGAGAAAGAGAGAGAGAGAGAGAGGCAGAGACAGAGACAAAGAGATAGCGACGGAGACAGAGATAAAGAGAGAGACAGATACAGAGCGACACAAATACACACACACCACACACACACACACACACACACACACACACACACACAACACACAGAGAAGAGAGAGAGAGAGAGAGAGAGAGAGAGTGTATGTGTGTGTGTTCAATATGGCCTAAAAGTTATGGCTACAATTTGACGATTCGATTTAAATTGTAAGTTTTCATATTGTTCTGTTATGAACTATGAACACTTTCTATGTCTAGCTGTCAAATAACAATGTATATTGCTAACTTTTTCTTTGCGTGATTAAACCTGCAAGTGTAAGAGCTGGGTTCATTTGTTCAAAGAAATTATTTCATTAAAGTCCTCATTATATTCGTCTCGTCATGAATGATTTTGCCCACAGTGAGCATAGGCGAGTAAAACCGACGATGTTTTGAGAGTGAGAGAGAGAGAGAGAGAGAGAGAGAGAGAGAGAGAGAGAGAGAGAGAGAGAGAGAGAGAGAGAGAGCCAGAGAGACAGAGACAGAGAGACAGAAACACAGACAGACAGTGACAGAAACACAGACAGAGACATTATATTAAAATTAGCGTGGGGCATCGCCGCGTGTCTCACAGCCTATAACACACATGTCATCATTGGCTTCCTGCGTGCACCGCCGCAATAGCACGCTTGTCATATCTATGTGTCGTCGATCTGCCTGCCTAGTGGCACAAGCACCAGCCCCTCCCCCCACCCACCCATCCCCCACTCCCCACTCCCCCCCCCCACCCCCTGCCTGCTGGCACTGGTACACCCCGGGTTGGTGCCCTACCTGCTATACAGACCTCTCTTCACCTCCTGTCCTCCATGTCCCCTCAGAGCGGAGCGCAGGAGCAGTGGAACTACATAACATGCTCACAACGAGCCGGGGCCACCACTCCTCCCTCGTCCTCTTCCCATGAACGCAAAGCCCTAAGACACCAATGAGCTGTAGTCCATCACTGGCAGGCTGTTCCTAGGTACGTGTCTACAATAATATATCAGGCCCACTCTGACGTGAAGCGTGCAGGCCACACATCCACAATTAGGATTTGGGGCTCTACAATCGCTATGATTATAATCCAGATGAACGTATTCAGGCGTGGTATAAATTTGAATTAAAAGAAGAAAGGATATCAAAGTGAGAAGCGATCAAATGACTCTCCTCCCCCCCCCCTCCCCCCACCCCCTTTCCCTATCAATCAATTCACTTGTTTTGGGGGAATTCAACCGATGAAATCATTCAGTCAAAAAATACATGAGCTACTCCTCACCTGACATCACGTGTGTGTGTGTGTGTGTGTGTGTGTGTGTGTGTGTGTGTGTGCGAGCAGGCCGAACATTTTGACAAATATGAAAGATTTCGTTTTCCGGTTGCTGATTTTGTGACTCTCTCTCTCTCTCTCTCTCTCTCTCTCTCCCCTCTCTTTTCCATCTGTGCATGCGCCCACACGCACACGTCTTGTCAGCTCCAAAGAGATTTTCCCGGGGCCTATACCCCCTAGCCCCTTCCACCCTAACTTCACCATCCGCTGGGACTTCAACACCACGGCTTTTCTTCAACGTCCTGATGTCAAGGGTCAACCCCCCAAGCTGATCACATGGAAGGTCAAAACGCGATACACTCCGCCTCTTCCGGAACCTGTGCGCCTGCGCGTGTGCCCGGAAATGCCGTGTCTACTGACGACCAACCTGACGTACAGCCAGAACAGCTCGGCCTTGTTGTGGGCGGGCCAGATCATGAGAGAACGGAAGCCTCCAGTACGGTCTCATCCTGACCAGGTTAGACACAGGTGTTCCTTCTTTCTTCCTCTCTTTCTGTCTCTCTCTGTCTCTCTCTTTGTCTCTGTCTCTTTGCCTCTCTCTGTATCTGTCTCTGTCTCTCTCCTCTCTCTCTTTCTGTGTCTCTCTCTGTCTCTGTCTATCTGTCTCTCTGTCTCTCTGTCTATATCACTGTCTCTCTCTCTCTCTGTCTCTTTCTGTCCATGTCTGTCTGTCTCTCTGTCTGTCTCTCTCACTGTCTCTCTCTGTCTCTGTCTCTCTCTCTGTCTCTCTCTTTCTGTCTCTCCTCACTGTCTCTCTCTGTGTCTTTCTCTCTCTGTCTCTGTCTGTCTGTCTGTCTGTCTCTCTCTGGTTTAAACAGTTTTATTTCCATGAACATACTATAAACATACACATTGAACACAAAGCACATTTGCCAGGACAACAAGAGGACTCTTATATACAGCCCTGGCAGTGAGACTTGCAGACCAAACATATGACTGATGGCGCCTCGCTAAAATGTATAATACAACATATTACCATAACAGACAAATTTAAACATGACGAAAGAGGTAACAATAACAGTATAGTATAGTGCTATACTTGTAAACAAAAGAAGAGCCAACATTTAGAATTAAAAATGAAACTATGGAAAATTAACAAATAAGAGAAAATGGTGACAGGGTATTGCCCGTTTTGGTGTGGCTGCCTAAGGCAGTCTGGCACATAATAGAATGTGTGCAACACTGGTCGTCTGCAGTGTACAGAGATCAAATTAAATATCATATCCCTGTACATGGATAAAGACATAATCAGGACATTGATGTACACGCTCCAGCCCCTCTGACATCCGTATCTAGGTTGATATAGATGAAAGCATCGTCAATTGAAGAGGTGAAATATAAGTATACCTAGGAAACAGTAAACCTTGAGGCTGTTGGTTTAGTTTTCAAAACGCTTTATGAGAAGAATAAACCTTTGAACCATTTCAAATATCTTAGCATTTGTTTCTACATTAAAGGAATTGTTTCCATGCAGGAGATTTCTGATAGAAATCTGATTTGGCGGGAGGTTTAAAATAGTGTTTGCTCGGTGTTGGTTGTGAAGTGGACAGTGAAGTAGGAAGTGTTCGGATGTTTCTTGTGGATATCGACAAGCGCAAGAAGGGTTGTTTGTTAGGTGTCGGGTGTATAGGTAAAAATTCAAATTGCTCATACCAAGACGCATACGACAATGATTGACTTGTGCTTCCCTATTTCCATTATAGTAATATGGTGGAACTGGATTATCACTAGTAGAAAGGTATCGTTTTAGCTGGCTGAACGACTGGGACTGTTGGATATGCAGTGGGAGATTGTTCCACATGATTGTGGCAGATGGAAAAAAAAGAGTTTTTATAAATATCGGTTCTGTGGCGGGGGACTATTCGTTCTGAGGGCCTTCGTCTAGAGTAGGGGTTGACTGAGGATACGAGCTGTGGCAACAAGTTCGATATGTAAGTGGGACAGCTGCCTTGGAGGATCTTGTAGTATGTTATCAGTTTATGTCTTCGTCGGCGTTCTTTTAAAGTACAGAATCCAGACTCCTTTAACAATTTTTCGTGACTGGTTCCACGGACAGATCCTGTGATGATGCGTAAAGCATCCATGTGTAGATCTTCTAAAATTTTTTATTGGTACTCTGCGCATCCATCCCAGATTATGTCAGCATAGTCAAATATTGGTAGTATGAATGATTTGTACATTGTCTCTAGAGCCTTTCTGTTCAGTTTGTACTTAAATGAGCGAAGACAGTTTATCAGTACTCTGGCTCTTGTAGCAATGTTGTTTATGTGTTCACCCCATTTACAATTGTCTTGCAAGATAATCCCAAGGTGTTTGTGCTGTCTAAGTTGCTGTAGTATAGAACTACTAAAGGTCAGATTACGGCTATCAGCATTTCCCCGAAACACATTTAGCAGTTCGGTTTTAGACTCATTGAATCTAACTTTCCAAGCTTTTGCCCAGGCGTCAATTTTATCTGAATCTGCCTGCAAGACTAACGTTCTTGTAGCTGTGTTTTCCATTGCCAGAGACATGCTTGTGTCGTCAGCAAAGAGTTTGATATCTGAGTCTATATTCTGGACTATGTCATTTATAAATACTAGAAATAGAAGTGGGCCAAGGACAGATCCTTGTGGCACACCTTGTGGAACACTTTGCTGAGTAGATTTTTCTCCTCTGATTACTACTGACTGGTAACGATCTGAAAGATAGTCACTGAACCAGTTCAACAAATTACCCTTTATTCCAATGGCTTCAAGCTTAAGCAGAAGACCTCGGTGCCATACACGATCAAAAGCTTTAGAAATGTCAAAAAATATGGACTGGACAGGAATACTTTTGTCGTAATTTGTCACCAGAGCATCATAAATACTGAGCAGTTGGTAGATTGTAGAATCCCCCTGAATAAATCCGGACTGAGCACTTGTTATAAGGTTATCGGAAATCAGGAAGTTGTAGATTCGTCCATGCACACATCTTTCAAAAAGTTTTCCCACACAACTTAAAAGAGATATTGGCCGATAGTTCGTACACTCATCTTTTTTTACCTTTTTTGTGAACTGGCGTTACATTAGCAATTTTCCAGGGCTTTGAAAATCTTCCTTCTGTTAAACAACGATTAAAGAATATTGTTAAAGGTGAGGATATAATGTCAGTTGATGCAATCAACAGTTTGTTATGAATGGAGTCTGGGCCGGTGGCTTTTCTTGAGTTGAGATCTTTTATGATTTTTTTAACCTCAGGAACAGTCAACACTATTTCAGTAAGTTGAGACGTGACATTCGGGGTTATGTCGGGCAAGGGACTTCCGTCGTCTTCTACTTTACACTGGCTGACAAAGAAATCATTAAATATGTTAGCCTTTTCTAAATTTGAGTAATATGTCGTACCATTCACGGTTATCGGTGGAATGTTATCTGCATCAATACCCTTTTTACTCATGAACTGTCTGACAATTTTCCACCATTCCTTATGACCAAATTTGACTGGGTCAATAACTATATAATTTAGTTCGTTATAATACTCCAGTTTCCTTTTCCTAACTCTATCGGTGACTTCATTTCGTAGTGCACGAAAGTTTTCCCAGTCTGCTTGGAGATTAGAAATCTTTGCCCTTTTATGAAGTTTGTTCCTCTTTTTTATCAACTGTT
>CM065735.1:17179156-17181656 GCA_033310375.1 Conus canariensis
CATGACCCGGTAGCTAGACTGTAGACATGACCCGGTAGCTAGATTAGAGACATGACACGGTAGCTAGATTATAGACATGACACGGTACCTAGATTATAGACATGACACGGTACCTAGATTTTAGACATGACAGAGTAGCTAGATCATAGACATGACCCGGTACCTAGATTATAGACATGACACGGTACCTAGATCATAGACATGACACGGTAGCTAGATTATAGACAAGACACGGTACCTAGATCATAGACATGACACGGTACCTAGATCATAGACATGACACGGTACCTAGATCATAGACATGACACGACGTGACACAGGTACCTAAACTGTTGACGTGACACAGATAGCTAAACTATTGACGTAACACAGGTAGCTAGACTATTGACGTGACACAGGTAGCTAGACTATTAACATGACACACGTAGCTAAACTATTGACGCGACACAGGTAGCTAGACTATTGACGTGACACGGGTAGCTAGACTATTAACATGACACAGGTAGCTAAACTATTGACGTGACACAGGTAGCTTAACTATTGAGATGACACAGGTAGCTAAACTATTGACGTGACACAGGTAGCAAAACTATTGACGTGACACAGGTAGCTAGACTATTAACATGACACAAGTAGCTAGACTATTGACGTGACACAGGTAGCTAAACTATTGACGTGACACAGGTAACTAAACTATTGACGTGACACAAATAGCTAAACTGTTGACGTGACATAGGTAGCTAAACTATTGACATGATACAGGTATCTAAACTATTAACATGACACACGTAGCTAAACGATTGCTATAACACATGTAGCTAAACTATTGACGTGACACAGGTAGCTAAACTATTGACGTGACACAGATAGCTAAACTATTGACGTGACACAGGTAACTAAACTATTGACGTGACACAAATAGCTAAACTGTTGACGTGACATAGGTAGCTAAACTATTGACATGATACAGGTATCTAAACTATTAACATGACACACGTAGCTAAACGATTGCTATAACACAGGTAGCTAAACTATTGACGTGACACAGGTAGCTAAACTATTGACGTGACACAGGTAGCTAAACTATTGATGTGACACAGGTAGCTAAACTATTGACATGACACAGGTAGCTAGTCTATTGACATGACACGGTAGATAAACTACTGACATGACACAGACAGCTGACTATTGACGTGACACGGACAGCCAAAGTATTGAGATGACACAGGTAGCTAAACTATTGACATGACGCAGGTAGCCAAAGTATTGAGATGACACAGGCAGCCAAAGTATTGAGATGACACAGGTAGCTAAACTATTCATATGACACAGGTAGCTAAAATATTGAGATGACACAGGTAGCTAAACTATTGACATGACACCGACAGCGAAACTATTGACATGATACAGTGGCTAAACTATTAACATGACACAGGTAACTAAACTATCGGTATCCCACAGGTAGCTAAACTATCGACCTGACATAGGTAGCTAAACTATTGAGATGACACAGGCAGCTAAACTATTGAGATGACACAGGTAGCTAAACTATTGAGATGACACAGGCAGCTAAACTATTGAGATGACACAGGCAGCTAAACTATTGAGATGACACAGGCAGCTAAACTATTGAGATGACACGGGGAGAAGTCCATGGACGTAGAAAAAACAGTGGACGAGTGATGTAAAGAAAGGCAAGGCAAAGTGGGACTGACTGACAGCAGATAGGATGTCAATTACCAGTCAGACTGAGTGACGTCAGATAGGGTGTTAATTACCAGACTGATTGACAGAAGATAGGATGTCAGTTACCTGTCAGACTGATTGACAGAAGATAGGATGTTAATTACCAGTCAGACTGAGTGACAGAAGATAGGATGTCAATTACCAGTCAGACTGAATGACAGCAGAGAGGATGTCAGTTACCAGTCAGACTGATTGACAGAAGATAGGATGTCAGTTACCAGTCAGACTGATTGACAGAAGATAGGAAGTCAGTTACCAGTCAGACTGATTGACAGAAGATAAGATGTCAATTACCAGTCAGACTGATTGACAGAAGATAGGATGTCAATTACCAGTCAGACTGATTGACAGAAGATAGGAAGTCAGTTACCAGTCAGACTGATTGACAGAAGATAGGATGTCAATTACCAGTCAGACTGATTGACAGAAGATACGATGTTAATTACCAGTCAGACTGAGTTACATCAGACAGGATGTCAATTACCTGTCAGACTGATTGACAGCAGACAGGAAGTTAACCACTAGCATAGAACTTCCACAACACAACGAAGCTTTTGAAATTTTGTACCGAAAGAAAAAAAAATCCACCAAATATCCACGAGGACTGTATATTGCCACGCGGACTGTTATTGCCACGCGGACTGTATATCAGCTGAGTACACTCAAAGTGAAAAAAAAGGCTCTGAAAAATGAAATAAGAAAAAATGGAGGCAATTCGCTGTTGATGGAAAAGAGGATGGGTGATGAGGGCGAG
>CM065735.1:17194156-17196656 GCA_033310375.1 Conus canariensis
CTCAAAACAATCCGATTGCGCTAATCCTCTCTCTCTCTCTCTCTCTCTCTCTCTCTCTCTCTCTCTCTCTCTCTCTCTCTTCTTTTGTTGGACTTCCATTGCGCACGTTGCAGGCGTTCAGCCCTTCCTGCTGATCTGAATGGCTGCACACCAAAAATGAATGCGCAAAGGCCTTGCTTAATAAGGGTGTCGAGTATTTATAGATTGGCACAATTGGATTGTTTTGAGAATTCCTTTTTTTTTTCCAAAGTGCGAGGGCAATGTGTAAGGACGCTTCCAGTCAGAGTTCAGAATACTCAGGGTACAAGCCAGGTTCTGTGAATCCAAACGGCAGCCTGGGTACCTGTCCACATGACGCTGGCCTGGAACTGCAGCAGAGAACCCACGTCAACACCAGTCCACGTGCTCAGCTGACCAGGCCATCCATTGGTGACGTCACCCAGTCGGAGATAGACCCCTTTGGCCACGCGCATAGTGGACCCGGACCCGACCGTGCATTGTAAGGCCGTGCCCCATCTGGTTGTCCGGGTCCTTAGTAGCGTGCGTAGTAGACTCGGTCGGAGCCGGCTGCCACACACATTTTTTTTGGAGAAAAAATATCCACAACTGGCACTTTTTTTTTTCTATTCATATGAATAGCATTGGATCTGAAGTTGAAGAATTATTTATAACTTTGATCTTATGGTGGGGAAAAAGACGATAACACTTCTACTACTTACCATTTTCTCCACTTCTCGTGCTATGTTATCCCAAGCAGCAGAAAGAATATCTCTGTTGGCATGATTCTTGTCACTTTTTGTGCAAATAAATGATCTGAACCTTATGGCAGCGATGAGGTTTTCGTCGTCCACCTTGGAAAGAAAGATAAACAGTGTAACAAAGATCAGAGCTTCACGCGGACGCTCAGGGAAAGTGCGGTTTGCGCGACCGGCAAAATCACGACTCTCATCACACGGGTCGGGCCGGGTGCACTATGCACGGCTTTGGCCGTCGCCAGTAAGTTGGAAAAGAGATGAACCGGAGCAGGGTTGTTTTTTTTGTTTTTTTTTTTCCGGGATGGGCGGCGCACGGCCAGTTCCGGATCCACTATGCACACAGCCTTTACCTATCTGCCATGGCAGCATCAAGGGGAAGATAACCCCCACACCAAATCCAGACTGCTGTTGAGTCCCGAGGGGCAGTGAAGGTTCTTGACTCTAACAAGACTTTAGGATACTATCCACCGCGTAGGGCCCACGAGGACACAAGCCAAACTGACTCTTTACGCTGTGACTAAAGGTTGAGGTGAACTCTGTACGCTTTGACTAAAGGTTGAGGTTCACTCTGTACGCTTTGACTAAAGGTTGAGGTCAACACTGTACGCTTTGACTAAAGGTTGAGGTTCACTCTGTACGCTTTGACTAAAGGTTGAGGTGAACTCGGTACGCTTTGACTAAAGGTTGAGGTTAACACTGTACGCTTGGACTAAAGGTTGAGGTGAACTCGGTACACTTTGACTAAAGGTTGAGGTTCACTCTGTACACTTTGACTAAAGGTTGAGATTCACTCTGTACGTTTTGACTAAAGGTTGAGGTTCACACTGTACGCTTTGACTAAAGGTTGAGGTTCACTCTGTACGCTTTGACTAAAGGTTGAGGTTAACACTGTACGCTTTGACTAAAGGTTGAGGTGAACTCTGTACGCTTTGACTAAAGGTTGGGGTTAACACTGTACGCTTTGACTAAAGGTTGAGGTTCACTCTGTATGCTTTGACTAAAGGTTGAGGTTCACTCTGTACGCTTTGACTAAAGGTTGAGGTTAACACTGTACGCTTTGACTAAAGGTTGAGGTTCACACTGTACGCTTTGACTAAAGGTTGAGGTTCACACTGTACGCTTTGACTAAAGGTCGAGGTTCACTCTGTACGCTTTGACTAAAGGTTGAGGTGAACTCTGTACGCTTTGACTAAAGGTTGAGGTTCACTCTGTACGCTTTGACTAAAGGTTGAGATTAACTTCAAAGTGAGGCAACCGCAGGCGGAAATTGAAACACATTTTCAACAAAATTGTTCGTGAGACCGCCACACAAGAAGGACAGACAAATTACAAGACAAAACACGACGCGTTTCGACCTCTTAGGTCTTCTTCAGGCAAGATAAACAACATCTAGGACAACGAAAACGAAGAACCAGCAATCACTTGACTTCCTATATTCAGCGCAAGATGGGCGTTGAATGAAAACGAGGCCGTTGGAAAGAGGACAGAGGGAAGTTGATAATGATGATCATAATGATAATGGTAGCAATAACAGTAATGATAGCGATAATGATGATAATAAAAGATTTTAAAAAAATGATGAGTTTCACGTTAAAGCTCCCGTAGCATTTTGGTCGTAGGAGCAGTGAACTCGTCACAGGTTCTCTGTATCTAGGATGGAGGGCATGATGGAGGTTGGAGCCCGCCCCTCTCCTTCCGCCGCTTTTAATCTTCCCTGAGCTGAATCATGTACCCATTTACTCTTG
>CM065735.1:17209156-17224156 GCA_033310375.1 Conus canariensis
GGCAACCTTGAGATTTCCATTTGTGTTATTTTTAGCCAATAGTGTATATACATTTGATAGCAGAATTCAAATATATCGGATATCTGTTTACTTCGCCATAGATTAAATCGTTAGGTGTTCGCATGCTCACTCGTAAAAACCTCTTCAGCGCAAATAAATGAGCATTTTCACAATAAGCAGCAGAATCATAAAGGCCCCAAAGCTCAGCTCCATACAGTGCGATGGGCTGTACCAGAGAGTCAAACAATTTCATAAATAGTGTTTAATAGTTGCATGTATCTTCTTAGCAATTTGGTAGCTGTTGCAAATAATGCAGAGATAATGCCCAAAGCAGCTCATACAGTGCGATGGGCTGTACGGGAGTCAACAATTCATAATAGTTTTAAGTGTTCTATTTGTAGTGTTGCTATGCAGATAAGCCGTTGCTCTATACAATTTTATGCAAAAGTGAAGCTTAATTTTGTTGAAAAATATATTCCCAAATATTTATGTACGTTAACTACAGGCATCACCACTCCATTGTAAGTCCAATTTTCTCTAATTCCTAAATACCCACCCTTTCTAAACACGATAATGTTGCTTCTTGACAGACATGTTGACTTTTAACTGGAGTGAAGTTGCAGACTATTTAGTTGAGTTGGCAAGCCTATAACAGTTTCAGACATCAAAACAACATCGTCAGCCAAAAGAAGTATAAACAATTCTAGAATATCACAGGTAAATTGTGCACCATGTTTTCCAGTTTTAACAACTTCTGAAGTCAACTCGTTAATGAAAAGAGAGAACAAAACAGGACTACATACATCCCCTTGTTTTACACCTGGGATACATTGAATATAATCAGTCATGTTACCCCCACACCGAACTTTAGCTTTTACACAGGAATACATGCTTATTATACACTTAAGCAGCTTACCATTAACGCCGGCTTTTAACAGAATAGGCCAGAGAAGAGTTCTGTTCACTGAATCGAATGCCTTTTCAAAGTCTATAAAAGCTACATATAACTTACGATTTAAAGAAAACTGTTTTTGCACAAAGGCCATCAAAGTAAACATATGACCAACTGTTGAATAATTGCGTTTAAATCCTGCCTGATATTCGCCAGTTATATTATTATCTTCAATCCATCCCTGCAGCCTATGATTGATGATAGTACTGTACAATTTGCTGCTCGTGTCACTTAAGAAATTCCTCTGTAATTGTTAGGATTATTCACGTCGCCTTTTTTATACAGTGGTAGAACAGTACATTCAGTCCAACATTCAGGATAAATTTCCTTGTTGAATAAAGAATTAAAGAAGGTAACAAAGAAGTTCAAAATTACATCTGTGTTACATGCGTACTTCAGCAGTTCACCAATTATACCATCTGGCCCAGCAGCTTTACGGTTTTTAACTTTTCTTAATGCAATTACTACCTCCTCTTTGGATATTGGACGGTTTAAATAATCATTTTCCCCTTCGTCTTGATTCCACTGAAATTCACTATTATGCTCTAAATCTTTTGTTAGAAGTGTCGTAAAATGTTCATGCCAGGTTTCCATACTAATACTGTTTGCTGGCTGTCTTCTTTTTAATGAAACCCGATGTACGTTCTTCCAAAATTCTTTTTGATTCTCTATAGATGCGATCAGTTCTGTCAGTAATGTGTTGCTAAATTGCTTCCGCTTTATCCTTTGCAAATGTTTATACTCTCTTCTCGCCCTACAGTAACTATCACGATCTTCGTCGTCATGTGTACGTTTAAATTTCTTAAGTAAATTACGAACTTTTCTTTTATTTTGATGACATTCAGTATCAAACCAGTCTTTGGACTTCAAATCATTATTCATTCTTATTTCTTTTTTTCATACACTCTGCAGCATCTTTAATACATGTATTGAAAACATTCAAGGCTTCATTTATATTAACATCAATGAGACCGACGGCATAGTTAATTTTCTCATGAATCTGTTGCGAAACAATGTTATTCATGAACACATCAGCATAACCTTCATTCCATACATATTTCACACACATAAGATTCCACCTGATCTTCTCCCTTTAACTGTTAATTTAATTGCAGGTAAAGAAAACATTTTATATCCTGAAAATAAAGTTGATTTAAGTTCATCAATAAACGTTTCAACTAAACAAATAAAATCAAACGACTGAATAAATGAGACAAAAATCATAGTTTTGTGATTTTGAAAGCAGTTCATTAACATTCCAATGAAGTACAGATAATGATCTGGTTTTGTTACTTTCGTTGCTAACTACATTTCCCCAGCGCCTGTGTTCACCAAAATCATGTACGGAACTTGACACACATTCCAAAGTTGAAACATGCCGAGAGTTCTCGTCATCCGATTCAACACACTCGCTGTCATCCACATTCAGATCCCGTGCATGCTCACTTTCGCTCTGGGTCACACTGGACGATGACACCGCTGTCTCTTTTAAGATTGTTCCCTCACAAACAAAAACGTCTGCAACAAAACTGGGCTGGCCGGTTTTTCTATTTGAAGTCTACGAGTCTGTCACGAGCGTCAGCAGAGAACGTTTTGCCGTCAATTAATAAATAGTTAAACACGATCTTGGCTCGTTTCCCCTCCTGCCTTGCCCTTTTAAAATGCGGAGTCAGCCTTCGTCGGATGTCCCTGACCTCTTTCGAAAAGTCCTCCCCGATGTAGACCTCAGAGCCTTTAAGTTTACCTTTAGCTTTTAGAATGTCCACCTTCTGTTCATAAAAGGCACAGCGGGCAATCACCGGCGAGTCGGGTCGGGAACTGAGCCGGTGGAGAGAGAGAGAGAGAGAGAAGAGAGAGAGAGAGAGAGAGAGATCTCGACACCTTTTTTATTATTCACTGAATAAGAGCAGTGTTTATGAGCTATCAGTAATCTCTCTCTCTCTCTCTCTCTCTCTCTCTCTCTCTCTCTCTCTTCTCTCTCTCTCTCTTTTATCTATCTACCTTATCTATTCTGATGGTTTCACCACCTAGTCAACGATTTATTGAACCTTCAACATTCGTGTGGAAAGTTCCTGCTGCGCTTTGTAAGCCTGTCAGTGTATAATATCCACACCGTTAACATCGTGCCTGTATTCTGCATCTGCTGGTTAGTAGGAGTATTGGTGTAGAAAGACAGGTGAGTGTTTGGAAGTAAACGGTTGGATTTTCTGTACTTGCTTGAACAGAAAAAAGAAAGAAAGAAAGGAAAAAAAAAAAGAAAGAAAAAAACGAAAAAAAAAAAAAAATTGAGAAAGGACAGTTGTAAACAAATTGGTCGGTGTTCTCATTTGGGACGTTAAAAGTGCCAGTCAGGAAATCAGCGAGGTATTTGTGTCATTTTTCACGATTATGGTCCGACTGCCGTGTGTGTTGATGAGAGAATGGGGAAGAAACATACTGTAGTGAACCAGTTTACGTCGTGGTGTAGATACAAGGAACTGAAACAGATTTATGAAATAGATTGTTGATAAATCTATATCTAGTGAATAAGGTAAATTTGGGAGACTTATAGTAATAATGATAATGATAACAATGAGAACAGTAATAATATAAATAAACAAACAGTATAAATCAATAACTAAATGAATAAATAAATGAGTAATTTTTTTCTGATCTCACATGGAAACGTTTTTTGGAAACACTGCAGTAAAAGAAAAGGCGTAAACATTACATTCAGTTTTGTCTATGCTGTACGTAACAGGAGACTGAGTTTTCTTCTCCATCGCTCCACGTGTTCAGGAAATTGCATGAATACGTCAGCGGTCCAAAGCATGTATTTTGAACGAATTTCCTCACGTAAAAAGCATCGGTAAGATCTACTGGATGGCCATTCGATCACTTTCTGTCCAGAGAAAGTTGAAGTTCTCGGCTGAAAAGCAGAACATTGTAAATTTTGTTATAAATTATTTGAACGCCGTCGAAAGAAATGTTCAACTATGTGCAAGAGGTATGATTTGTAGGGGGTGGAATGGCGTCCCCTGAGTAGAAAGTCTGGTGGTTTAATCATCTCTTGAATTATTTGCAAATTACAACTGCTCAAATGAAATTAGGCAAACCTACTGTTTAGGGGCTTGCTGTTGAAAACATGCACTTGACGACTTCTTCTTGATATAAAAAAAATGAAAACTGAAATAGTATAAAATGTGTTTATAGTGTGTGCGTAGCTGGCGTGCGTGGGACATTAGAGTTTTTTTTCTTATCCCATTTCTCAGTTAAATTTGACACAAAGAAAACAAAGTGCTCGCTTTAGAAGGCGAATAAGTAGTGAAAGAAGGGGGCCCCTAAAACATTTGCCTGAAATTGTGTAGATTTTGACTAGCAGACTTCTTCAATGCATTATTCTCCAATTGACATGCACGTCATGGAATCAATAGGAAACGTTAATCTTCATCAGAATTTTTCAATCTCTTCAAGAAGTGAGTTTGTGTTCACATCTTTCCCAAAATGTCGTTGATGTAAACAAGCATAGAGACACTCAACTGTGGCGGTCGAAACGGTCCTTGTTCTAATAGCAACTTCCAAAACTTTTATATGCAAGCAAATTATGATTCTGAGAAAAAAAAAGGATGAGTTGTGAACTGATTCCAATACCATCTCTCTTTAGGAGTATTATTAGCACTGTGAAAAAGAGCAGATCGGATATACAGACTGTAAATGAGATCCATAGCCAATTAAACTTACCTCCATATAAGGCGTTATTGGAACAATCTGTAAATTAAAAAAAAAATAGTGGGTCAGATGACTTTAATCGTGAAGAACGACAAGTCTGCCCCCCCCCCCCCTCCTCCCCCCAGGGTCTTGTTTTTGATTAATCTCATCGCCAGTAACACTGTTGCCACGACAACCATGCTGTTCGCCAATCCCCTCTCCTTTCACACATACTACAACTGCTATTGTCATATCATCACCAAAAGTGGTAATAATCATCTTTTGACTATTTTTTCAATATTCGTATCATCATCACTATCACTATTATTGTTGCTATCAGTATTGTCATTGTCATCATCACTATCTTAACTCGCATTGTCTCCTTCCTGACGGCCTCGTTTTCATTCAACGCCGATCTTGCGCCGAATTTGACAAGATAAGTGATTGCTCGTTCTTCATTTTCGCTGTCCTGAATGTTGTGTTTCTTGCCTGAGGAAGACCTAAGAGATCGAAACGCGTCGTGTATTGTCTTGTAACTCGTTTGTTCACGTTTGGTTGATTTTTTTTTTTTCACATAAACTTTTTGAAATTTGTTTAGATATCGGCCAGCAGTTGCCTCACTTTACAGCTAATCTCCCGTGCCTATTTCGATACATTGAAACCTAATTATAGTGACATTCACAATGCACGTTCACGATAACCACACTGTGGTTGTTACCGGTTGTATTGACACATTCGTTCCAAAACGGCACATTTCTGAGTGTCTGTGAGTGAGTGTTTATGCTTAAGTGTTGACGAGGGTTTGCATTACGAAAAGTTTAATTAGCTGATTTAATTTAATTGTCCTTAAGCTTACTGCTTGGTTTGCGAGTACATGGATGGCTGACTGTGAAATTATCTCAGTGTGTGTGTGTGTGTGTGTGTGTGTGTGTGTGTGTGTGTGTGTGTGTGTGTGTGTGTGTGTTGTCTACTGGGCTATCTTACAAAGTGGGTTTACCAACTGGTCAACCAGTCGGAATGCAAGGTCTTTTTTATTCTTTAACCCACTTTTTTTTTTCATAACCCCTTGTTGTTTTTGCATAGATTCTGGTACATTTTCTAGGTAGGGAATATTTTCAAAACGATTTATTCCTTCTAAATAACTGACTTATGAAACAAGAATCTATATTTCACAAGCGGATTTCCGACAAATTGAATTCTGAAAAAAATGTAAAAAAAAAAAAAAAAAAAAGTAAAGAAACTAAAGTGGTCGCAAAACATTCTTTCATTCTTTTCCCGCTTAAATGGGGGTTTTAGGGTCGACATTGCACACACAAATCACTCTTTCTGTAAACTTAATGTTCTCAAAAATACTCTCGAAAACACGATAAATGTAGTGTGTGTGTGTGTGTGTGTGTGTGTGTGTGTGTGTGTGTGTGTGTGTGTGTGTGTGCGTGCGTGCGTGCGTGCGTGCGTGCGTGCGTGCGTGGTGTGTGTGTGTGTGTGTGTGTGTGTGTGTGTGTTGTGCGTGCGTGCGTCCGTGTGTGTGCGTGCGCGCAGGCACCCGCGCAACCGCACTCATGTGTTTTAACCTATAGAAGCACCATGTCATTCCTTTTAGATGATACACACACGGAAGCACGTGCTCTTCGGCGTGCTCCTCCTCACCATCCTGTACGTCATGTATCTCACCGACTTCATGCCCTGCCCACTGTGGGAACGCTCAGCATCTTCTCCAGCATCCCTCAGAGCCTGGAGCATCAAGGAAACTGGCGGGTCAAAGGTCAGTGACGACGCCGGTCAGACAGCGTCCTTGGAACGCCTGGTCCAGACACCGTCCTTAAAAAATCAAGATACGAAATCATCCTCTGAACATGAAGATGAGGTGAAGACCTCGAAGAATGAAGGTCATAAACCATCCTCGGAACACCAAGGTCAGAAACCGTCCTTGCAAAGTCAAGGTCAGAAGCCATCCTCGGAACATCAAGGTCAGAAATCGTCCAAAGAGCACCACAATCACAAACCTTCCTCCAAAGGCCAAGGTCACGCACAGCCCGTCAGCCCTAAAGCTCAGCCACGACCTTCCCTGAAACAGCTCGGCGTCTTGGCTATGAGAGGTCCCGGGGGATGGACCTCGCTGAACTGCAACCCCGAGAGGAAATTCCGGCAGTTCTCCGTGCCCACGGTCGTGGGGAACATCTCCATGTATCTGTACGACTCCGCTTCTGAAGACGAGACCCTCACCAGCTGGATCCAGAAAGGCTGGTATTTCGAGGCCAAGGAAAAGGGGCAGTTCATACGTCTTTCGCGAGACCTCCCTCTCATCGACGTCGGCGCCAATCTCGGGATGGTGACTCTCCCTGCAGCCGAGCAAGGGAGGCAAGTGGTGGCGGTGGAACCCGTTCGCGAGAACGCGCTCCGCCTGTGCCGTTCAGTCGTGGACTTTGGGCGCGCGGACTTGGTGCACGTGATTCAGAACGCTGTGTCCTCGCACGACGGGAACGTGAGCTTGGCCATGGACATACCGGCAGGCAGGGTGCGCTACGAAGTGCAGAGGTCAGAGGGGTGGGGTTATGGAGCCACGGGAGCCTACTCCATCGTGTTGGACCGACTGATAGAGTTACTACCCTTCAAGAAAGCAGCTTTGAAGGTTGGTATAGGGATGGGGGGGGGGGGGGGGGGGGGGGGGGTGGGGGTGGGGGGGGGGGTAAGGGGAGGTCAGGGGTTTTCGTCACAACTTTGCATGTCAGTCTGTCTGTGAGTGAGATTCATGTATAAGGGATTTGTTGGGAACTGTATTGATCACAACGAGGAATGACTGTCGAAAAGAATGAACATGGAGAGCAAGGGAATTGAAAGTGTGATTCTCGACAGCTGCCCAACCTCCCCTCCCCCCACGTCCCTATACGTTTGACATATTCAGAGTTGGGATATCGAGGGGGAGAAGAGTTTGACACAAAAAACAACAACCCTCTCCCCCCCCCCCCCCAACACCCCCCCCCCAAAACAAACAAACAAACAAAAAAAAACAAACAAACAAAAAAAAACACCCAGACATACAGACACAAGAGGGACACAGTCAGACAAAGAGAAAAGGCAGAAAGAAAAACACGACGAAAAAGCAGAAGAGCACACAAAACAAAGTGTGAAGTAACGCAGTTTTAATGTACGACACAAAACAAGACAAGAAATTTTCGGCAATATGCCTTCCTCAGCGACAAAACAATAAAAACAGTACAGACATTAACATGCGCAATGCTCCCCTTGTGAAGCCAAAGTGGTGAATGAAGTAGACAGAGGGACAGTGGGAGAGAGGGTGAGTAGAGTTCGAGGAATAGGGCACGAGGAAAGAGGGTAGAGTAAAGTGAGGAGGAGGGAAAGGGAGAGGAGAGAGAGAGAGAGAGAGAGAGAGAGAGAGAGAGAGAGAGAGAGAGAGAGAGAGAGAGAGAGAGAGAGAGAGAGAGAATGGAAGTAGAGGAAGAGTTGGAATGAGAGAGAAGAGGACAGGGAGGGGAAGGAGAGTGAGAGGAGGGGGAGGGTGTGATTGTATGTAGTGGGTGTGTTGCATATGAATGAAATGAACAAGAGAAAACACAATAAATAAAATACAATATGCACCAAAAGAAAGAAAAACGGACAGATGGCTAATGGCAGACAGGTGTATGCATACAGCGGACACGCTTGACTGTGTAAGTATGGCTGCAGGCGCTAATACGTAAAAACGGTGTGAGACGTTTTTTTTGCTCTTCTCTCTCTCTCTCTCTCTCTCTCTCTCTCTCTCTCTCTCTCTCTCTCTCCCCCCCCCCGCCTCTCTCTTTCTCCCTATCTCTCCCACCCCCACCTCTCTCTCTCTCTGTTTGCTCCCCCCCCCTCTCTCTTTCTCCCTACCTTTCCCCCACCTCTCTCTCTTTGTTTGTCTGTCTGTGTGTTTGTCTCTTCCCCCCTCTCTCTTTCTCCCCATCTCTCCCACCCTCCCCACCCCTCTCTTTCTGTCTGTCTGTTTGTCTCCCCCCCCCGCCTCTCTCTTTCTCCCTATCTCTCCCACCCCCACCTCTCTCTCTGTTTGTCTGTCTGTTTGTCTCCCCCCCTCTCTCTCTCTCTCTTTCTCCCTATCTATCCCACCCCACCACCTCTCTCTCTCTCTCTGTTTGTCTGTGTGTTTGTCTCTTTCCCCCCTCTCTTTCTCCCTATCTCTCTCCCCCTCCCCCACCTTTCTCTCTGTTTGTCTGTCTGTGTGTTTGTCTCTCCCCCCATCCCCCCTCTCTCTCTTTCTCCCTATATCTCGCACCTTCCCCCCACCTTTCTCTGTCTGTCTGTCTGTCTCTCCCTCTCTTGCTCCTGCTTTTTTGAAAATGTGTTTTTCATATTACCTTGTGTCTGTGCTGTGGACGTGGTAAACCCACCGTAAACTATTAGAGAATGACACATTAATCATCAAGCCAGGAGCTGAAGGTCTCGCGGGTTGAGAGGTCATGAGGTCGAGTTCCATCGGAGTCGTGAACTTGTGGAATTGTGTGGCTCTGGCTGGCTCCTAACCAGACTTGAGAGTGGCATGAGCACCAAGAGAACACTCGAACCACGCAGTCGACTTTCACTCACTTAACGAACGCTTCTCCCAGAGTGCTGCTCATAGTTTCTGACCAACACTGCAGGTTCTGTATCTCCCGGGTCTGTTAGACGTATATGTATTCTGAATAAAGGCGTCGGGTGCACCCTGAGCATGTACTCTTAGAGCAGAGTGAAATTCATCACATCATATGAAGGATCATGCTTTAAACCGTAAATGTGGCCTTTCATACCCTGCTCTCGTGGTGACATCGATTTCAGTTCACTACGGCTGACTACGCACCCCAGAAATGTGCATTAATATTTACACACACACACACACACACACACACACACACACACACACACACACACACTACACAACACACACACACACACACACACACACACACACACACACACAGAGAGAGAGAGAGAGAGAGAGAGAGAGAGAGAGAGAGGAGAGGAGAAGGAAGGAGGGAGATGTTGGAGCACTGCCACCAAGGAAGCAAGGAAGATGAACGAGCGAATAGAAAAGGATAGCAATGATGAATATGATGGACAAACACAATCTTCAGCACTCTTTTTGTTTCACAAAGACCGCCACGGTCCGGAGTGTGTGTCTAGATTTGAATGTTAGTAAGACGAAGAAGATGGTGACTGATTTCCGAAGAAACCCAGCTCCTGTCCCTCACTTGTATATGGAAAACAGCAATGTGGAACGTGTAAGTGAAGATAAGTATCTGGGTACTACTTTAGATGATAAACTGAATTTTAATGCAAATACTAATATATCTACAAAAACTGTCAATCTAGAATATACTGTCTTCGGGAACTTCGGTCTCTCGCTGTCACAAAGGACATAATAAATATGTTTTATCGTTGTTTTGTAGAATCAGTGTTGTGCTTTGGCTTTTTATGCTGGTTTGGAAATCTTTGCGTGAAAAACGAAAACATTTTAAACAGAGTGGTGAATACATGTGGAAAGATTATTGGCAAAAATCAAGTACAGCTAGATAAATCGTATGAACGTCGAGTCACACAAAATGCTGTGAACATTTGCTGCCGGCAGTTCTCATGTTCTTTCAAAAAAACTAGAATGTTCGTCTCTCTGGACGAAGATTCCAAATCCTAAAATCCAAGACAAATAGAACCAAAATCAGTTTTGTTCCCAATTCCATCAAAAATCCTGAATCATAACTAAACTTTCAATATGATCCAGTTCAGAAAGCTTGTTTGTATCCCCCCCCTCTCTCTCTCTCTCTCTCTCTTATATATATATATATGTGTGTGTGTGTGTGTGTGTGTGTGTGTGTGTGTGTGTGTGTGTGTGTGTGTATTATTCTGTGTGTTCGAGTGGGTGGGTGGATGGGTGGGTGTGATACGTGATTTATGATTTGTTGTTTTTATGGCCACTCTTAATTTCTCTTTGGAGATAATAAAGTGTTCTTGACTTGACTTGACTTGACAAGTTCAGCGAACACCTGCGCTCCATGGAGGAAATGGAAGCCATGTTCAAGAGGAAAACGTTAGCCTTGCAGAAGAAACTAGGCCTGCCAGAGAACGGCATTGTGCAGACCTGAGGACAGCAATATGTAGATTAAAAAAAAAGTATTCCTAAGGCTCCGCCGAAAAACGTAGACAAACGAATCACAAGAAAAACACGACGCGTTTCGACCTCTTAGGTCTTTTTCAGGCAAAAGACACAACACTCAGGACAACGAAAATGAACGAGCAATCGCCTGACTTTGCAGCTAGATCTGGCAATAGGGAAGCCCGTGACCTGCATTGTGTACAACCCTGAATTGCATCGTGAACACCCGTGAACTGTCTTGTGAATGTTACAGGGGTCTGTGAACTGTACTGTGTACGGTTATCAATGGCATTGCACAGTATTGTGTATGGTACCATGAAGGCCTTTGTCAAACAAACAAACAAAAAATGATTGCTGGAGATTGTGTTCGTCTGATGGCCAGTGATCTAATGCCTGTGATCTTACTGTGTACACCTATCAACAGCATTGTGCCATGTTGTGTATAGTACTATGAAGACCTTTGTGAAACAAAAAGAGTGATGAGGGATTGCAGGTGTGAACATGTATATTTGGTGGTGGCAGTTAAAACATGGTATTCATCATGATGAAGATAAGAACATATGTAGATTTGGTGGTGGCATTTGAAACATGGTATTCATCATGATGAAGGTAAGAACATATATATATTCGGTGGTGGCACTTAAAACGTGGTATTAATCATGATGAAGATAAGAACATTACCATGAGTAATGCTAACAATAACACGAGAATGGCATGACAGTGACGATAAGAAAAACGATGGTGACATGTGTACAGATTGACGTGGAGAGTCACGAGGGTCACGTGCTGGCCGGGGCGGACAGGCTGTTCCAGGAAGTGGACATCCCCATGGTCTGGTTGGAATGGGAGCACGTCAAGGCCAAGGCGGAATACGGCGGTGCCTACATCATCCAGTTCATGGAGCGACACAACATGACTCCTTACAACCTCATGACTGGCCAAAGGCTCTCCACCAGCAATTTCTTGAAATGGCCTTTCACCGTACTGTGGGGTAAATCCACAAGAACGTCCTCTAGAACGGCCTCCTAGGAAACGCCTTGAGTCGGATGCTTGGTTTAGATGTAGTACTTCTGCTTCCTTCCTTGATCGAACGTCTGAGGATCAGCAATGACGACAGTTTTTTGAATAAACCTTCAAAGATCAGCAATGACCAGATTTTTAACCGGTATTTGAATTTGTTTTGAACCTACGATTAAGATTGCTACGTTTCGTCTTTGGGGGGTAGTTTAAAAGTACATTTGTTCGTTGACTATAGTGTACTGCCTTTCACCGCGTTATGTTTTGTATTGTATTGCATTTACCATATGGTATCATATCATCTTGTAGTACAGCACAGTGCCTTGTCGCTGATTTAATCGTGTTTGCGTGAAATGGAATACTTCATCAAAATTCACGGTTTTACCATGCAAACTATGTCTTCAAATGAATGTAGGGTGCTGAGAAAAAAAAAAAGTTCTTGTAATATTTGACAAGCCAAACATTACAAAATCGTTCACAATGTATATACTATACAAACATGCAGCATACTTTTTGTTGAAGAGGTGGAATATGGAGAGGTGGAGGTGTTTTGTCATCATAAGGAATTAAAATACACGTCACTGTGTGACATTTTTGCGTCACCTAGGCAGTACAGTGCTAAGTCATTCACACGGAGGTAACATGCTATACAGTGCTAAGTCATTCACACGGAGGTAACATGTTATACAGTGCTAAGTCATTCACACGGAGGTAAATGCTATACAGTGCTAAGTCATTCACACGGGGGTAACATGCAATACAGTGCTAAGTCATTCACACGGAGGTAACATGCTATACAGTGCTAAGTCATTCACACGGATGTCACATGCTATTTGAGCAAAGGGTACAATGCCCAGTAAGGAGATTATTGGAGCAGGGAACCAAGATGGCGCTGTACCTACCCATACCCCAACCAACCCCTCGCTCTTCATTTTCTTTCCCGCAAAGGAAGACATGGTACCCAGATAATACCTGGGGCAGTTGAATTAGTTTTATTGCTGTATGCTGACGATGTTGTTCCTCTGTCCGGAACAGTTGTAGGTTTGCAAAATCAACTAAATATGTTGATCGCTGATGTTTATCAGTTAACTTGGATAAGACGAAGATAGTCGTCTTTAGAATGGGTGGCCAGCTATCAGTGCATGAAAAATGGTCTTATGGAAATGCAGATGTTCAAGTGGTTAATTCATATAAATATCTAGGAATAATATTTCCAACAAATTAACTTTCCGTTACGCATAGGAAGAATCTCTCAGAAAAGGGAAAAAAGGCACTATTGAAATTCTGAAATCCTTAAGAAAACTAAATTGTACAGACTGTGGTATATTTTGGAAAATGTTTGAAGCACAGATAAAATCTCTTCTTACATATGCAGCTGAAATATTTGGGGCTTACACGAAAATCCGCAGATGGAAAAAGTGCATACGTATGCCATGAAGCGTTTCCTTCAAGTACCTATTAATTCATCCAGCACTGTTTTATATGGAGAGATTGGCAGATACCCTTTGTATGTAAATACATTTGTGAACTGTATTAAGTACTGGTTGAAGATCTTGAAGCTATCCCAGTCCCGTTTGAGCAGGCAAGCCTATGGTATGATGCTTTTAGAAATGGAAAAAGGTAAAGAAAACTGGGCTCATAAAGTAAAAAAAAAAGTCCTTTCAGAACAGGGTTTTGGAATAGTGTGGATGACCCAGGAAGTAGGAAATGAGTAACAGTTCATTGCGGAATTTAAAGACTGGCTAATTTGTTCTTTTAAACAGAATTGGCACTCAGATATGGAAAGTAAAGAAAAATATCGCTGGATTTCTCATTTAAGAATGTTTCATTCCGAATTTCTCAATTTCATAACAGAAAAACGGCACAGAACAAATTACCAAGATTCAGGTTGAGAACTTTAGGTTTTAATGCAAACAAAAGATGGTTTCTCCTTGTCCTGCATGTAGACACATTATTGACGACGAAAAACAAATTGTTCATTTTTCCAGTTAGATATAACGAAAAGACAAGATGTCGCTGTTGTGTTATCCTCAGATGATGAACTTGGAATTAAATCAGTTTCGAAATGCATCGCGGAATGAAATTTAAGATAATGCATTACAAGAGATATATGAATGAATAATATCATCCATCGCATGTGGAAGAGATCAGTAAGATACAATGTCATCATTTGATTGAGTGGATGGTCGAGTCAGTCTTACGATCTTGTTTAAACCTTACTGCATTACTTCTGTGCGTGAGGATATAAGGAAATGTTACGATTTTATTTGTTTTTGTTAACCTTTGGTTTGATACACACTGGGAATGAATGTGTACTATTTGCAGGAAAGGAAGAGGGAAATGTTATTGTTCTGTTACCCCCCCCCCCCCTCCCTTGTCAAAAGACCTCTTTGGTAATGACAATAAAATGTCAGTGTCAAAGTGTCTCTATCCCCATCTCTCTCTCTCTCTCTCTCTCTCTCTCTCTCTCTCTCTCTCTCTCTCTCTCTCTCTCTCTCTCACACACACACACACACAGAGATTCATCCATGCGTTTATTCATAATTCTGTTTTCTAATTCATTTTGTTTCATTTTCCGCCCTCAGTCACTCCATTTTGAAAATTCTAATCCATAGTTTTGTTTGATAATCCGGTATTGCATGTAGATCTGAATCGATCGATGATGATAATAATAATAATGATAAATGAAATCGAACTGTTTTTGACTGCGTTACTACTGCACCGTTTCACAGCTATGTTGGGCATGTTCTCTCTGCTAGTTGCAAAGTGAGGCCACCGCAGGCAGCAATTTCAACACACTTTAAAACATTTGAAAACACTCCGCCAGATAACATGGACAAACGAATTCCAAGACAAAACACGACGCGTTTCGACCTCTTAGGTCTTCTTACCTGAAACGCGTCGTGTTTTGCCCTGGAATTCTTTTGTCCATGTCATCTTCGGAGCTATTTCAAATACCTTTCAAAATTAATTTTCTCTCTGAACTGTTCAACTGACTGATGGGACAAAACACAGTTAATTTTCTCTCTGAACTGTTCAACCGACTGATGGGACAAAACACAGTTAATTTTCTCTCTGAACTGTTCAACCGACTGATGGGACAAAACACAGTTAATTTTCTCTCTGAACTGTTCAACTGACTGATGGGACAAAACACAGTTAATTTTCTCTCTGAACTGTTCAACTGACTGATAAGACAAAACACAGTTAATTTTCTCTCTGAACT
>CM065735.1:17229156-17234585 GCA_033310375.1 Conus canariensis
ATACATAATGTGTAGGATTATCTGTTTTTAACACTAATTTAGAAAACTTTTGAGACTTCAGTTTTTGCTTAATCCTTCGTTTTTCTTGATCGTCTTCAATAACATCATTTTCACGCATACATTCATCAAACATCAAACATACATAATGTGTAGGATTATCTGTTTTATAGTTCTCTGTCACTGGACCGTTAAGAAGTAAACAAACAAAACAATGGGGACTTGGTTAACCATGCCTTTATTCTTAGGAGGGCTATTTGTCAACCAAGTTGGGATTTCATTCTATTGTGAGGAATGACTGGCTATTGAAAGCTATCCGAAAAGGGGTGGGATGTGTGTTCACACAAGCGTAGAATTGTGGCACGTTGTTGAAGATTATTCTAAGCAGCCACCAAGTGCACTTATTAAAAGCTTGATTCAACAAACAAGACAATTGTATAAAGTACACCCGGCGGCCGCCTGAATAGGACGTGACAAAGCATGGAGTAGACTTCAATGAAAGGTAGTCCAACAGTAGAAAACCTTTTCATACGTTTCCAGAAACAAGCCAGCTCCGAAATTCTCAAGAATTCTAGGATTCTAAAAATAGTACCGCTCACGCGTGAACGGTAGGTCTTCCAGACAAGCCAGCTCCGACAGATAGGATTCTAAAAATAGTACCGTTCACGCGTGAACGGTCTCAGCAATCGAGATATCACCCTCAGTTTACGGGAATAGGAAGGTGAGATTCTAATATGTTGTCTCAACCAATCTTCCCATTTTTGTCTTGAGTAATCTAGCAATTCTTGATGAACGGTTTGTGATTCAAGAAGTTCTATCTCTAATTCAGAAGAGATACTGTCTTGCGACATAACACAACACTTTCTAACTGAAAACACGACTGCACTGCACACCCGCAAATGACAAGACAGCTAGGTTTAGTTGCTAACAACACAAGTGCTGGGCGGAAATGTCGTCACTGTTACTAATCAGCTGATTCTATCTAGTCTTGTGATTGGGGGAAGGTAAGAAACATGTTTTGATATGTTTAGAAATTTAGCCGCCTAAATTTATACAATGACGTCTAACGCCTGTACTAAACGACGCCGGTGGGGAATTTAGCCGTCTAAATTTATACAATGCCGCGTGGCGGCCCGACGCCCTTATGTGTAACTTGACACGAACCCAGAAACAGTGCGGCGCTTCGACTCGGCAATTGTGCAGTTGAGTAAGCCGTGGCTAGACATGTCTGACCTAGATACTACATAAAGGCAGAAGTGAAGAGGAGTTGTCTCCCCGGAAAAGAATGTAACAATTAATTGTGAAAAAAAATCGTCATTAAGTCGTTCTAGGTTCTTATTCAAGTCGGCATCACGTTCTTATTCAAGTTCTTATTTAAGTTCTTAACAAGTCAACATCAAGTTTTTAACAAGTCATCATCAAGTTCTTATTCAAGTACTTATTCAAGTACTTATTCAAGTTCTTAACAAGTCGTCATCAAGTCGTCATTAAGTTCTTATTAAGTCGTCATTAAGTTCTTATCAAGTCGTCATTAAGTTCTTATCAAGTTCTTATTTAAGTTTTATCAAGTCGTCATCAAGTCGTTATCAAGTTCTTATTCAAGTCACTTATAATTATTTATTAAGTTCTTGAAATATTATTCCATCTGAAATGGATCAAAATGATCTTTTGTTGTTGGCGGTTCTGGCATGCTTTTTTGTTCGGCTTCTGTATTTAGTGGCTGAGATTTTTTGGACTGCTTTGGTTTTTGCTGGCGTTGTTTATATATTTTATAACCGTAATAACCACCCCCAGCAGCAATGGCGCCAAAAATGCCAACTCTTTTAATCCAAATAATCCATGATGATGTTGCGGGACTTGAAACAACTTGTTCTTGTTGTGGCTCTGGCACAACTGGTGTTTTTTCATTATGAGTTATATTCTGTGATTGCAACATTAATTTTTTTTGTTTGTTCCACTCTGCTAATTTTTTTCCTGCTGCAACACGCCCAGGATGAGGAGGCTTTTTACTGGTCACTTTCTCCATCAATGTTTTCTGCTGATTTTCTGGCTCGGTCATTTTGAAGGGAAACAAAATCTATATGATTAAAAGTAATTAATCCCATGATTACTGGCGATAACAATGTTCCAAATCTGTAATATAGATCACATCCTAGAGACTCTAATGACTTTGTTAAAACTGGATCCTGCGTTAAATCATACATAAAATCTTGTTCAGAATCAATGGGAGCAAATCTACTAACTAGTTTAGTGTACAAACTAAGAACCGTTTGCCCAACACTTTTTACCATTCTTGACCCCAGTTGCGCTTCATACCTGTTGTGATACTTTACAATGTCTTGCGTTGACATCTGTTGAATCTGTTCTATGCTGAATTCATTTCCGAGGTACTGTTTTGTTTTTCCACACGCCGCCAAAGAATACAGCCTTTCCTTTTGACGCATAATAGCTTGGTCATCAACTTGATCATTTGTAAGTTCAGGAAGTAGATCATCGCAGTTCATGTTTTATTAATGAATAAATATTATTTTATTTTTTAAAAATGAGCACCGAAAAAACTATTACTAACCTTGTATACCATTCTGCTGTTATTGGAGGTCTAAGTGTAGGATACACAATGCTTGGTAAAAGCCTGTTAAAAATAAAACCAGCAGATCTTGGCAAACTAGACTTTGAAGACTCAGCAAAGCTGATTGCTGTTATTACAGCTTCATTTGCTACGAAAGATTTTCTAGTTAAGCAAGGAATAATTCCAGACAGTATCAATATGTAAAATTAAAAAAAAAATACATTTATAAAAATGGCTTCACTCGTAATGATGATTGGTGGTGCTGTGGTTAATGCGCTTGCTTTTAGCGGAAGTAATTACGCATTTAGTAAACTACGGGATGACGGCGAGAGAAAAAGACATAACAGAGCTATGGAGCAACTAGCTGCTGCACAAGACACCTATGAAAAGCAAAGAATGGAGCAGTTAGATTTTATTAACGAAAGACTTAAACAACAGGGACATGCAGCTTACACATTTAAAGATGTTGATCAAGCAATAAAAGAATATTATCTTGTAACAGGCAAGCCAATCGAGACATTGCCTCCACCAAAATTCAGCGATTTTTATCAACCATTAGAAAAACAAAAGATGCAAGAAATATTGTTTATTGCCTTTGGCATGACCGTTGTGTATTTTGTTGCACATAATATTGGCTGAATAAAAAATGAACAAGATCTATTATTCGCCAAAAGGATATTGGAAGGGAATAACAGCAATTAAAAAGCTAAGCCAAGCAGCGGGAGTCAGTGAACAAACAGCAAAAGAATGGTTATCTAAACAAGCGATTTGGCAAATTTATCTACCTGCGCCTAAACGAATACAGAGACCACACTTTGTGAATATAACTCCAAACGACACCCATCAAATGGATCTTCTATATTTACCCCATGATACGATTAGACGAAAAAGATTTAAGTACGCACTTACAGTCATTGACATAGCTTCAAGATACAAAGATGCGGAACCATTAACACAAAAGAGTGCTTCTGCTGTTGCTGTCGCTATACAACTGATATATCAACGAGGACCCTTAACTTATCCTCGCATGATTCAAGTCGATGATGGAAAAGAATTTAAAGGTCAAGTGAATCAATTATTGTTAAAACATAGAGTTACCATTAAAAGAGGTATTCCAGGAGTTCACAGATCACAGGGTTTGGTTGAAAACTTTAACAAACAGTTATCTGAAAGACTTTTCTCCTACCAGTATCACAGAGAGCTGATTGACAATTCTCGCAACACAGAATGGGTTAGAAGACTGCCCTCAGTTTTGCGCGCAATGAATAATGAAGAATTTAAAGGTTTAAAACCAGTACAAGCAATCAGAAAACAAACAATAAATGTTGTTGAAGGAGAGTCTTCATCAAGCAAACTATTACCATTTGGTTTGAAAGTGAGATACCTTTATTCGCCGGGAGAAGCGGAAGGGGACACTCGCATCAGGGCAACAGATCCAGTTTGGAGTGTTGATCCATATGAGATAAAAAAAATTGTGAAAATGAATCCGCCTGTGTATTATTTACGAGAAACTGACACAACAAAACGACCAGCCCCCCGAAGATCTTTTGTGAAGGAAGAACTGCAGATAATCCCTCCAGACACAGTTCCAGTCGCTTAATTATTTTTTAATTTAAATTAAAATGGCGGCAAGAATGGAAAAGGAAGAATCCTTACGTAAAATGGCACTGGAAGCAAGAATGGTGAAGGAAGAGTCCTTAGAAATAATGCGAGAAATATTTGATTATAATCTTGCTATTAGACTAATATTTAAGAAGATTGATCATGCCATGCTAGACAAAACCTCAAATTTTGATTGGGAGCAAGAATATATTAAAAAGATAAAAAAAATTCGAGCGCATTTAGCAGTAATGAAAAATAATTTGGTTGAATTGGGTGATGATATAGTTAAGCTTAACGAACTGTTTTAATCTACGCAAATACATTTGGGTTTAAAATGGAAGCTCAAAGGGAAATGGCAGAAATGACAAAGGAAAAGTCTTTAAAATTAATGCAAGATTTATTTGAGTATCAGTATATGATTAAAGAAGTATTTGAGAAGATTGACAATCCTTGGCTAGAACAATCGCCAGACAATCGCTTTAAACCCCAAAGCTTTTATTTTGATTTATGGGTATGGGAACATGAATATTGCGAAATGACAAAAAAAATTAAAGCACATCTAGCATTAATAAATAATATTAATTTTGCTAAATTAGATGATGATATAATTGAACGTGCGATTGCTGAAAAATATAAGCCCATATGATTATACTATTCTCCAATGCCCGATTGCATATGAAAACTCTGGATTAACAAACACACGTTTTGTGTTTGTTCTATCTAATGACTTCTTTGTTACAACAGTTGTGTTGATCTCATGTAGATTAGATCGTAGTTTTACGTTGTCATGATGAAAAGTCTTATTGTCAAACAATGCTTTTTTATAGTTGTCATGGGATATGCTTGATTGCACAACACTACGAGATATTCCCTTTGCTTTTTTAACAACTTTTTTTTGGCTTGAAAGACTGTACATTTTCGACCTCAAACCAACAAACTCCTTGATCACACCTCCAGATAATTCATCCTTCATCTTACCTAAAACCTTCTTGTTAATATCTGAATGCAAAGGCGAATCTTTAGGGTAATCAGATGTGTCGTACCATCCTGCATGCCCTTTAGCTACTTCTAATTCCATGTCTTTATAGATATCTTCAGTAGGGATGTCGATTACAAAGGAATCTGTATCTGTGTAAAGTACTTTGGACTCAGGATACAAGGGCTTAAAGTAGTCGTAAAGAAATTCTAACATCAAAAGCTTCGACAGCTCTAAAACAGTAAACCCAATAAAAACAGGTTTGTCCAATTTGACTTTCTTTTT
>CM065735.1:17234685-17242185 GCA_033310375.1 Conus canariensis
TTATAACAGCCTTAGATTTGCAATAAGTACACTGGTGTTGGCTATTACAGGCGGTGGCGGTGGGGGAGCAGTGCCGCCAGGCCCGCCAACTCCGTCGTCAGATAAATCATGGGTAAAAAAACAACTCGATCACCTTGCAAACTTACTAAAAAAAAATAGCCAGTAAAGCAATAGATTCTTTGCCTAGTATAATAGGAGGGATCGTTAGCTGGCTTTTGTCTTGCCGCAAGTAAAGTAGTTGGCTTTATGGCTGAGCACTTATGGCATTAGTTGTCTTAATAGTTGGGTTACTCTTTAGTAAGATAAAGACCAAGTAATCCTAGGGCAGTTAATCCAATAACAAGTGCCGTCTTTTCATATATCATGGTCATCACGAACAAAGTCCGCGTCTTCAATGGCCTTTGGCTTTGGGCCGTGGGATTGATGGGGTTTTGAGGGGGCTTGTTTGTTTATTGTTTGTAATATTACTGGCTCAGAATTTATGTCGTTTTTCCCGACCTTCTCTTCTTTACCAGCCACAAGGATTTCATTGTTGTAGTTTATTATTGTTCCTACCTGGAGCCTGAGGTCAGAAGGCAGCATGTATAAACCATGCCGACAGCAAAGTCTACTTTCGATCTTGCGTATTGCAAAACATTTTGGTACCTTTTAATACTTGAAGGCAAATCAATTGCAGAATTAATAGAATCCTCTAATTTGCTAAATACTGTTTTTGGGCGTCAAAGCCAGTAGAAGGATCAATTATGTTTGATCTCGTTTGTGCTTGCGAACCTAGCAAACACCAAACATAAGTACGAATAGAGTCGTTTATTCGTTCTATTCCCGCTCTAGTTAGGCCCTTAGAAGTATCCAAAATAAATGTTGTCCATGCTGTTTTATGCTCTTGCTCTATGGACCCGAGGTGAACAGTTGTGCCTGAAGAGAAAGATGTGTAAGGAGGATTCCAATCATAGTTATACTTTCTGTGCACGCCCCAAAAATAGAGGGTGCCTAAACCATGATTAAGATCCAACTTTTGTCTAAAGTCTGTCTTTGGGTCAATATCAAATTCGTTACAGATCCTTTCAAAAGCCTTGTAATCTATTCTGTTGCTGAATGGATTAAACGTTTTGTCATTTGGTAATGGCGCTTGCAGTTCAGACAAAATACGTCTGAAGGTGTAATAAAAATGAAATCTATACACTGACCTCACCAAAGGATCAGGATGATTTAATGATCAGCATACGATACTCCACACCCAGTTGATGCACAAAACACAGCAAAGTTTAACTGGTTCTGATAAAACTGCAACGGATGACTGAACCACACTTTCGGGATGTAGTCGTTTTTGATAGGAGGGTTAAGATAACGATCCAATGGAGTACTAACCTTTACTTGAAAGGCGTCAGTCTGAGTCACAGAAATGACGAGGGTATCAGTTGTTATATCTTTAGGACTGTAGTGCGGTCCAACAGAATATTTTGCATTAGTATAATTTGAAAGCACTCATTTTTAAATTTGTTTTAAAAATGTTTGTAACAATAACAACTCAAGACAGTCCTTCGTTTTTAGAATATGCTATTGATAATAACTGCGGAACCCAAAGGGTCGCACTCCATGAAATATTCTACAAAGTCGTATGGTTTAATATAAGTCAATCCAAGAGGAATAATAAGATTTCAAAATTTGACAATAGAGGAAACTTAGTTAGCCAGTTAACCATACCTGATGGTTATTACGGGTTTTGCTCGCTAAAAGAAGCAATGAGTAACTTCAACATTACTCTCAAACTTAACAATGCAAATTTGAAAATAATGTTGACATTCAAACCTGAAGAAGAAGAAGTAAGTTACCTTTTTGAGGGAGATATCCGCTCGATCTTGCATTACATTCATTACTCTATGTTCATTTGGACGAGCTGAGCACTGATGAAAACTTATATGATGGAAGGCCCTCAACTGTTTTAAGAGCTCTTCCATCAGGGAAAGCTGCATATTGCGATTATGAAATTATACAATTCCCTAATTTACAGTTTAAAAGATTAGCTTGTGGGAGGGTCAGATCATTTAATATAAAAATCAAAGACCAAACAGGAAAAGTCGTCAAATGTGACAGCCTGCACATTGTTTTGGAAATAAAATAATACGTTGTTTTAAAAAATGTCACGTGGACCAGAAGAATCAGGAGTTACATTAGCGCCTGAGAGGTGTGTAACTTTAGAATTAAAAGACCTTGCAGACGTTGAGGACTTTGAACAAAACGGTGAGATAGGCACTTTATATGGTTTTGAGTACACTAAAGATGGTTATTATAAGCGCAAAGAGGTTGACGACAACAAAGGTTTCCTAAACTAGAACAACTACGCAATGTAGAAGCAAATAATGCGGGTCAGTATGAATATAAAATAGTTCGAAAAACTGACAACAAATGGCACTTAGAACCATATTTAGAATGGGACATAAAATTTGAATTCTTAAGCCCATTTACATTTTTTGACCGTCAAAAAAGTTTCAGAAAAGCATTGAACTCTGGCCCTTTACATGTAAGTCTTATGCCAGAGGACAACAGTCGGAAAGAGATCGAAATAAAAGCCGTTTGGGGACAAACAGTACATCCTCCACAGAAGAGAATCGGTTTTAAAGAAAGCTTCTACAAAATTACAGTTCATTCCACGCACAAAAATTAGGAGACACGTTCACAATGATATTTAAAATTTCTGTCTTAAAAGATGAGGCAAGAAATGGAGCTGTGGGTGTCAGTGACAACCTTATGGAAGGAATTCTTATTAGCTGGCAAAACTTAGACGTTGACAAACTTAAAGTTACTGTCGTCGTTCTTTACAATGGCGAGGATATTAAGGTCATAACAACAAGCAACAAAATTGATATTAGTTTAAATAGAAACGATCTTACAGAACTGAACTGGATTAATCTTACACATTTTTGGGCCTTATAGGGTTTTATTATACTGAACAAGTTTTGACAGAGAGTATGATAAAAACAATAACTGGATTAGATTAAATTCTGTTTTAAAACTATGGAGCAGACGACTTTGGTGTCAATGCCGATGTTAAACTTTATGACAAAAACCCCTCATTGTTCATTGATTTGTGGACAGACTGGTTGTGGAAAAACAATATTTGTCCTCGACCTATTACAAACAGTTTATCGTTATAATTTTGATCATATAGTAATTTTCTGCCCAACACTTAAATGGAACAAAGCATATCACGACAGAAGGTTTATATGGACAGATGATGACATATATTTAGTTGATCCTAGCAATAAACTGAGTGAGTGTTTAGAACATTTCTTTAGACAGTTTGAAGGAACTCAGACACTATTTATTATAGATGATTGTTCAGCAGAAAGGATATAGTCAAAAAAAGAAACGCTTTGTCAAAACTGGCTTTCAGTGGAAGACATGCTGGGAAAAAGTGTGTGGATTTTATGTCAAAAATATAACTCAGTTTTAAAAGACTTTAGAGAACAATTAAAGACTGTAGTTTTATTTCACATGAAAGACAGAGACGCATTTGATGAATGTATGCGTGAAAATGATGTTATTGAAGACGATCAAGAAAAACGAAGGATTAAGCAAAAACTGAAGTCTCAAAAGTTTTCTAAATTAGTGTTAAAAACAGATAATCCTACACATTATGTATGTTTGTAAAGTGTTTACTATTAGAGAACTATAAAATAGGCATTCTGGGTAAGCCGCCGGAGCAACAGCGAAACCGGCTTCAGCCGGTTGGAGCTGGCGGAGGTGGGTGAGCCAGAATGCCTATTTTATAGTTCTCTCGTTGAATGAGAACGAGCTGTTGGAAGGGAAATAGTGAGCGAGTCAAAGTCGTATGAAGATAATAATATTACTGATAGGATTTCCGCCTGCAGTCCTCTCGCTTTGCAACGAAAAAACTGATGACGTCAAAACACACTGCCGAAATAAGAACACCCAAACAAGAAAATGAAAACAAAACTAGACGACCGTCTTCCAAAGGTTGTGATCTTTCATGACTCTGTCGCAAATGGCATCAACGAGAAACTACTCGGCAGATCGTACTATTTCGATGCTACCAAAAGAAGGAGCTCCACCATGAGCGATGTTGAACATAGGTCTCGTGACTTTGATGCTTCTGACCAGCAGCCCGACGCTGTGGTTGTACACAGCTGTATCAACGACTTAAAGTCAGCAGAGGCTAAACAAGTGAGTGAATCCTTCGTTCGAGTTTTAAAGACAGTTGCAATGAAACACCCTAAAACCAAGTTTGTGATTAGCAAAATCACAACCGTCGCAGACAAAAACCTAGAAGTCAAACGACAAGTTTTCAATGCCATTGTAGCATCTGAGTTGTTCGGGTTGGAGAATATTTCTGTTATAGACAACAACAATATCAAGACACATCACCTGCGAGACGGCATCCACCTGACACGGAGGGGCTCGAGTCTGCTGGCAGGGAACGTTGGGCGCCACGTCAGGGACCTGCTGTGGGAGACTCCCAAGAAATCAGCGCGACCCCCACCACGTCCCGGTACCAAGACTACCCTGCCCCCCATCACTACAGCTGGTTCAATCCTTACTGCAGCTTGGTGGACTGGGCTCCCTACTGACTTGAGTAAACAACTCCACCATGTGCTTGAATGTGACATTACGCAAACACTGTTGTGTTACCACTGAACATTCTGCTTTAGATTTGGATCTACCTTCTATAGTGTCTTACTGGATTCTCTTCTTTTGTTCCTTGGTTATAGATAGTTTGACTTCCTTTTATTTAGAAAAATACTGAATTATCTAATCGTTATATTTGTTACTCAATAATTGTATTCATTACCTTTTCACCTAGTCTATGGCAACAAAACATAATTTCAATGTTTTTCAATGGAACTGTCGTTCCATTAGTAGTAATCTTGATCATCTAGTTCAACATCTTGCCTGTCATCAATATGATATCTTAAGTCTGCAATCTCTAAATGTTAAGAAGGAAAAATTGCCTAGGTTAGATAACTACTATTACCCTCCTATTTATCAAAAGGAAGATACCAACGGGAAAGTTAGTACGGCAATTTATATCCATGAAGGGGTGAATTACACTCTATGTTCCAGCCCCGTTCCACCAGATATATCCAATATACAATCTTGCGCTGTAACAGTTCAATTTGATAACACCCTGTTAACTGTTATATCTGTGTATTTACCAAAAGGCCCAGACAATGAAAACACAGAATGGATTCGTACACTTCAACCAGATAAAGGTACAAAAATTCTTGTAACGGGAGATTTCAATGCACATTCCCCATTTTGGGAGAGGAATTGTCAAAATATCACAAGCAATCGTTTTATTGATAATATTGTTGATGCAAGCTTATATCTCCTGAATGACGGTCGAGTAACACGCATTCCCGATAATCCTTATCATAGAGCATCTGCTATTGATTTAACTCTTGTTTCTCCAGATCTAGCACCAATTTGTGAGTGGAGTTCACTAAATGATAACCTACATAGTGATCATATCCCTATTATTACTAGTTTTGAGATAACAAATATAAGATCCACCGATCCAACTGAGGATAAAATACCAAAATACAAATACAAACTTGCTAACTGGGAAAAATTTTCATATTTATTGTCAACATTTCATGTTGAAAACATAAATGATAAAGACGTTAATGAATTGTATTCATTATTTACAAATGCAGTTCTGAACGCAGCAAATGAGTCTATCCCTAAATGTAAATCAAAAAAGTCTCATAAACATTCTGGTAATATCTGGTGGACCGAGGACTGTGAAAAGGCTAGAGTTGAAAAATGGATGAAATCTAATATTTACTTAAAGGACAAATCTCCCCAAAATCATTTAGAGTCTAAACAGGCAAAAAATAAAGCAAACAGAATAAATGCACAAGCGAAAAGACAATACTGGTCATCTTTCTGTGTTAACGAAGTTTACAGTCATAAAGATATGCAAAAAGTATGGGAAAAAATAAAAACTATGAAAAATGGAATATATTTACCACAATGTCCAATAAAACTGGAAACTTCAGATCTACCTTGTAACGGAGATAAAGCAGAAGCATTTGCTGATATGTTTGCAAACCATAGTAGAATTACAGGTTTATCAGCTGAAGGTAGACAGTATAGAGAAAATCAAGAGAAAAACAAATCCACAACAAATGATGACAGCAGTATGCCTACAAGAAACAGTTATGTAAATGCCGATATTACACTGGATGAAGTTAAAGAAAACATTTTCAAGCTTAGCAAAAAGAAAACATCTGTAGGACTAGACGGGATATCGAATGAAATGCTAAGGCATTTACCAAACAATGTTATCAATTTTTTATATGTACTTCTACAAAATGTTGGTCAACTGGTGAAATTCCTCGAATCTGGAAACATTCAGTTGTTATCCCTATACATAAACAAGGAAAACTTAGAACAGATAAAAGTAGCTATCGCCCTATTGCGTTAACATCTCATGCATGTAAATTCATGGAAAAGATCGTTTTAAATAGATTAGTTCATTTCTGTGAAAAACAAGGCATTATACCTATAAATCAAGCAGACTTTCGAAAAGGTCGATCTACCATTGATCATCTGGTAAAACTAACGACACAAGTAAAGCAACAGTTTGCCAGGCGAAAAAATATTCTTGCAACCTTTTTCGATGTTAAAAAAGCTTATGACCAAGTATGGCATAACAAACTTTTACAAAAACTTAAAAATTGGAATATATTAGGTAACATGTACAAGTACATAGCGAATTTTTTATCAGAACGATTCATACAAGTAAGAGTTGGAAACACGTATTCAAAACCCAGAAAACTTCACATGGGTCTTCCTCAAGGCTCTGTTATTTCACCTATTTTGTTTAATATATTAATAGCAGATTTACCAAATAATCTATCTAAAGACACAGTTTTGGCTCAGTATGCAGACGACATCTGTATGTGGATGAAGGTAACAATAAAACGTAACACCCCAGCTAGAGTATTAAACTATACAAAAAAAGTATATCAACGTGAACTAGATAAAATCAATATGTTTATGACAGAGAATGGCTTAAATCTATCATTGGAAAAAACAAATATAGTACTATTTAACTCTGGGTGCAACCCAGAAAAACTCCCTACTTTCACAATCAATGGAACTGTCATTAATTATACACAAACTGTAAAATTTCTGGGAGTTTATCTTTCGTCAAAACTCTCATGGACTCAACATATAGATTACATACTAAACAAGGCAAGGAAAGCTTTAAATTTTCTCAAAATTATATGTAAACAACACTGGGGCCAAGATACTAGAGCGCTTGTATCCCTTGCAAATTCTCTTGTGCGTTCACGGTTAACTTATGCTCAGGAAATATTTTTTAGTGCTCCAAAGCATTTGTTAAACAAACTACAAAGTATAGATTGTAAAGCTTATAAATTAGCCCTTGGGGTACCATCTCATGCTTCAAATTTAGGGACTTACAAGGAAGCGGGTGTTCTACCACTTGATAACCACAGAAAAGTTTGTGCG
>CM065735.1:17249685-17252185 GCA_033310375.1 Conus canariensis
TTTAATGTTTTTTCTAATTCTCCCCAGAAATGTTTCACAAACTGGCACTGCCACAAGTAGTGTTGAACTAAATCGGTTTCGGATTCACAAAATGTACACAGATCAGTGGTAAGAATTCCCATTTTCTTTAAGATACAATTTGTAACCAAAATATTGTGACAAATTCTTATTTGGAACCATTTTAATTTAATTTCTTTAATTTTTTTCACTTGTTTCATTGTTGTTTCCCAATCTACCAAAATTTTTAATTTATCTTCCCATTTTACAAAGGAGCTTATGTCAAATATTGTTATTTTTTCAACGAGAGTGCTGTAAAAAGGTTTCGATCCCTTTTTAACGCTTGATATTATTTGTAGTGCTTTCGTTCTTAGATTACAGCTATTGTTCGTTACTTTAATATTTCTACTTCTTAAATACCTTTTTATTGATGATATACAGCCCATGAATTCGAGATAATTTACAGTGATATCATATTTTTCAGAAAAAGTTTTATAATCGAGAAAACTTCCATCTTGATTTACAACATCTTTAACTAGGAATATCTGTTTCGCTATCCAGTTTTTAAAGTAAATGACGTCATTACCAACTCTAAACTTATCATTACAGAATAAAGGCTCTGCTAACACCTCATTCGAATTGTTTAAAAATACCTGATCCGCAAAATCAACATACGAAGTGAAAACGTCTTTCCAAAATTTATTGATTTTTTTGCTGAGGAATTTTCTAGGTCCGTAGACGTCAAATGAATCTATTTCTGGGAACGTAGCACTTAATATTGTTTTCCATTTTGAATTTGTCGTGTATATTCTTTTTAACCAGGTCAGTTTTAAAGCTTGTATATATTTGCTTAAATGTGGAACACCTATACCTCCATTTTCAACAGGAAGTACTGCGTATTTCCTTTTGATCTTGTCAGTTTTTTTATTCCATATAAATTCAAAACATGTTTTCTGAAGCTGATTTATTACATCTTCTGGAGGATTAGGCAACAGAATCCATAGGTATATGAGTTTTGAAAGAATCATGGACTTCAGTACTGCAATCCTGCCTAGGGGTGTACATATACGTTTTGACCAAACTTTAAACAATTGTTTGACTTCAATAAATTTATCTGCTGTGTTGATTTCTGTCATTTTTGATAAGTCTCCTGTGAACCAATACCTAGTATCCTACATTTTGGTGGATTCCATTTCATTTTCTTTTCAGAAAGATACTCACATTTTGAGTTTTTTAGTTTTCCTAGCCATACGTTTACAGTTTTTTCATAATTGAGTTTTAGTCCTGAAATTTCTTCAAACTCTTTAAGAGTTTTAAACAGATTTTCATACGAAACCCTATCCCCTTCTAATGTAAACACTGTATCATCGGCAAATTGGCTGATTTTAAACATCGTGTTGAGTATTTCAATGCCTTTTATTCTCTCGTCTTCCCTGATTTTACATGCTAAAATTTCTGCACACAAAACAAATAGATATGGTGAAATGGGATCACCCTGACGACAACCTCTTTCTATTTCAAAACTCTTAGATACTTTCCCATTCACAACTACATAGGATCTTATGTTTTTATAAAATGTCGAAACCCAGCAGCATATACCTTCCCCAAACCCAAAAGCTTTAAGTATCTTATTCATATATGTCCAATTTATCGAATCAAACGCCTTCTCATAGTCAATTGATACCAGTAGACCAGGAAGAGAATTTTGTTCCAGATAAAACATTATGTCATACAAGGTTCTTATATTTTCTCCAATGTATCGTCCTGGAACAAAACCCGTCTGGTCTTCATTAATTAATTTATGTAAAACAGTCTTAATTCTGTTCGCTATACAGGTGGCACCTATCTTATACGAAACATTTAACAATGAAATTGGTCTCCAGTTTCTTAAAAACTCTCTTGATTTATCGGCTTTTGGTAGACACGTTATTAATCCTTCTCTTTGAGACACAGACATCTCTTTATTTATAAAGCCTTCATTTAATGATCTTATTACAAACTCTCCTATTTGTTTCCAAAAGAACTTAAAGAAATTAACTGTCATCCCATCTGTACCAGGACTTTTATCATTCTGCATATTTTTCAGGGCTTCTGATGCTTCTTGGATGGTAATCATGCCTTCTAAATGTTCTGCTTCGTCTTCATTTAGTTGTGGCAGATTTGAAATATATCTGCTAATTTCAATATCTTTTACTTCTCTTTCCTTGTACAAATGCTCGTAGTATGACCTGGTCTCTTCTAATATTTCATCTGTTTCTAGCAAAACATTTCCTTGATCTGTAACTAATTTCAACATCTGTTTGCTAACAAAATGTCTTTTTTCCAGGTTACAAAAATACTTACTTACTTTTTCACCCTGTGAAGCCCATCTTGCTCTGGATCTGAGAATGATCCCATCTACTTTTGTTTTACGTAACTGAGCAAGCTCATCTTTCTTTCTTTGTAAATTAATAGTATTAATATGCGTGGGTTTTTCTCTTTCCAAATCTTGTATTTCCTTTTC
>CM065735.1:17257185-17389685 GCA_033310375.1 Conus canariensis
CATTGCATTGCAATGTACAACGTTGCGATACAACAACAATGCAATGCGAGATAATCCACTTCCTTGCGACCCAACACGATCCAAATCATAGCAATGTAATGCAGTTTCTTTCTTTCTTTCTGCGTACTCAGGCTGATACTCCTGCGGACACTGCCTGTATAGACAGGCAGTGGAGTTTTGTGTGTATGACCGTTTTGTATCCCGCCATTAAGGCAGCCATACTCCATCTTCGGGGAAGGTGCATGCTGTGTGTAACGTGTCATCCACACCAACGGCCAAACTGGCCTTCTCTTCCGAAAGTTGGTGATGGGATTTTACGTTTGTGCAAGATGATGTGCGTGCGTTCACACACGGGAACTCGGTTTATAATCTCATTTGAAAGACTGTATGGGGAATGGAGTCAGAACCAATGTTAACTCCGAGGGAAAAATCCCACTGTACCGAAATTCGAACCCGCAACCCCAGGATCACGCGTCCGGCGATCTACCAACTGAGCTATTCCGGCCCCCAATGTAATGCAGTGAAATAGAGTATCAAAGATACACAAGACAATACATCAGGATGCGACACAATGTAACAGAATAAAATGCAGTACATAGCAATACATTACGAATCTGTATAACACAACGCAGCGCAACTCAGTATATTTTCTTTTTTCAGTTTCAGTTTCAGTTTTTCATCGATGCGCGATCGCGTGCGCACTAATCAAAGATTCAAAGATTCAAAGATTTTAATCCTGCGACCCCTTTTGGGGCATGGAGGACTTGAAACAAATCAAACAAATAGAAATGAAACAAATCAAACATCAAAATTTTCCCTATAATTAACATACTGAATGTAATGTTACACAACTTTACTAAGTTTCAAAAACTTCGCTAAGTTTAGCAACACTTTCTTACTACCACAAAGCAAACGACAATAGTTAAATACGGACTTTGTATATGTAAATTTTCTAGGTATCAACTGATTTCTAATGTCGTTATATTTGTTACATTTCATTACAAAATGAAATTCATCACCAAGGTCATTCTGGTCACAGTCCCGACAGAATCGTTCATCGTGAGGTATTCCAAATCGTCTGCCAATTTCTATCATGAGTTTATGATTGCCACAGCGAAACCGAATCAGTGGGTATATATAAACACCAGGTAACATCTTAATATATTTTTCACGGCGAAACTCTGTTTTAACATTTCTGTAAAATAAACACTTATTACTAGATTCTAAAGCATCATTCCATGCACGTTTGTAAATGTCTTCTAATGAATTACGAACATTTCTACAGAGACTGTGAACAGACGAAAACTTTTGTGTCTCCCACACACAGTCGAATCCTGTTTCTATTAGGATATCCCGTATACACATCAACCACCTGGATGTAAAACCCTGATTTCTGTATAAATCATATAATACCTGATACAATCTAGATGAATATTTGTTTGTTTGTGGAGAAAGTAAGGATGACCAGAATTTTATCATTCGTGCATGTACTTGAACTGACACAGGATACATTCCTAGTTCTCCATATATCAATTCTTTTTTGGTAGAACGATTTAAATGAAAAAGATGCTTAAAGAATTTAAGCTGAAAACTTTCCATTAGCTTTAAATCACTATATCCCCAAATTTCACAGCCATATAAAAGCACAGGCAGTACCATTGACTGGTATAAGTCCAGTACAATGTTTATAGGCAAATCTTGAAATCTTGCCATCTTTAATAAAGAAAACATTGCACATTGCGCTTGGTCATACAAATGCTTCTTACATTTATAAAAATTTCCTGTTCTGCTAAAGATTATACCTAAATATTTGAAAGTGTGTACTATTTCTATACACTGGTTTTTGAATTTTAGTTTTTTTCTTGGGCTATTGCGTCCATTAAAGACTACACCCTTTGTTTTTGCTACATTAACATTAAGCTTCCATGTACTACAATACTCGCTTAATACATCAAGAGCATGCTGCAAACCGCAAAAAGAATCTGCAATAATAACAATATCATCAGCATACAAAAGTAAAAGTAAACTAATGTAACTCAGTAAATCTGAGTCAGGAAGATTTAAATCAATATTTAAGAAAGCACAGTTACGATCTGTGAGATATAGTTCAAGATCATTCAAATACAAAGAAAATAGCAAAGGTGAAAGATTTTCACCTTGACGAACACCTCTAAAACTGCCAAAATATTCAGACTGACTTCCATTTATAAATATACAAGATTTTATCTGCTGATACATATTCGTGATTACTTGCAGAATCTTTCCATTTACACCTTCTTTGATAAGCTTTTGCCATAATCCCAGCCTCCAAACTGAATCGAACGCTTTTGTGAAATCAACAAAAACACAAAATAATTGCTTTTTACGACTATTGAAAATATCAATTAAGCTTTTTAAAACAAATATATGATCTGTCGTAGAATGACTTCGTCGAAAACAAGCTTGATTTTCCGAAAGTGTGTTGTTATTCTCGATAAAATTTGTCAACACACTTTCGGAAAATCAAGCTATCCACCTACGCTACACCACATCTGCTGAATTTGTACACCACACTGCACAGGATTTACGCTGATGGAGACATGAATTGATTACTAAGATTTAATGATTTAAGGCGAGTGTCTCATCGCTAAGATATAAAAGATATATGATTTGCGTATTAGCCGAACACGTCAGTCGGGCCTTGGGTACCTACGGAACATTGTCTGCGCAACTGTTATGATCGTTTGTGTGTGTTTTGCATGTGTGTGCTCGTGTATGTGTATGCATTTGTGCGTGGGGGGTTGACACGGGCCTTTGTGTGTGTGAGCCGGTGTATGCAGTGTGTGCGTGCATGCGCTTGTGTATGTGCGTACAGGTGCATGTGCGTACGTGTGTGATCTGTGGGCTTGTATGAACATGCTCCTGCGTGCATGCAAGCGTGCGCGTATACGTACATATATGTGTGTGTATGTATACCTGTGTATATGGGTATACACACAACACAACACAACACAACACAACACAACACAACACAACACAATACTTTTCAATACATCAAGCCTACCCTGCAACCCAAATCAAAACCCAAACCCAAACCCAATACAATATGAAACAGCACATTGCAACGGAAAACAAAAATTAAACATTCTGGAACTTTTTTTTTTCAGACTGACAGCGCCCAGGCAAAACTTCGCACTGTTCCTGGCAGTTTTGGGCGTGTCTGGTTTGGTGTACATGATATTGTACAATGTCACATGGAGCGAATCCTTGACCGTCACATCAGCTACAAGATCCAGATGGACCCAGGCAGGGTCAGCTGCTGAAGTGGTTAAGAGGGAGACGGACAGAAGGACAGGACACGTGAAGGACGTTCAGTCTCAAACAAGTGACCACTGGCCAGTTTTGTATGACTTTTTTTTAGGAGGGGGGGGGGGGGGATCGGGGGAGGGGGTGATAAGGGGAGGGATGGGAGGGGGAGGAATGGAAGAGAGGGAATAGGAGGCAGAGGGAGGGGGAGGAGGGGAAGTGGGGCGGTGTTGGTGAGGTGGTTTTGTTTTCTTTTTCCTGCCTGTTGTTTCTATTGTATAAGGGGAGCAGGGGGTTGGTCGATGAGGAGAGTTGTGTGTGTGTGTGTGTGTGTGTGTGGTGTGTGTGTGTGGTGTGTGTGTGTTTGTGTGCGCGCGCGCGCGCGGTGAGAGAGAGAGAGAGAGAGAGAGAGAGAGAGAGAGAGAGAACAAGAAGAACAAGAACAAGAACAAGAACAAATCTTTAATTCTTCAGGCCATCAGCCGCTAGAATGGGGTCAAACAAATCACATATCTCAGCGATCGTGGAAAAAACAAACAAACAAACAACAAAAGTATGAAGTTGATCTAACTTGTGTCATACGTAATGCGTGGTCGCATTCTTATTGATTTTCTCTTAAAACTTTCCATGAAATCCTGTCTTATCTTCAAAGCATTAAAAAGGAACATGCACAGCCTACGGATTTTCCAAACAGACTCATTTTGTAATATTAATGAATGGCAGCTCATCAAGAGAAAAATATTTCTGCCTTAATTTTGTGTATGAAATACAATGAGAGAGAGAGAGAGAGAGAGAGAGAGAGAGAGAGAGAGGAGAGAGAGAGAGAGAGAGAGAGAGAGAGAGATTATAATCCACAAACCTTTCGAAGGTCAAGGAATTATGGTAGAATGGGGGGGGGGGGGGGGGGGGCGACGGGTGGTGGTGGTGGTGGTGGTGGGGTGGCGGTTGGGGATGGGAGGTCAACGGGGGGTGAAGGGGAGGTAAAATCAAGGAATGGGGGTGGAGGAACGTACTTTACTAACCCCCCCCCCCCCCCCCAGTTCATTACGCACATGTTTCATGATTGGACATATTGTAGAAATGATCGTATGTGTTTGTATGTTGTCCTTTTAGAATTCTCGCTTTAACTAGTTGCATTAGCGCTTTCTGATATGATTTTCATTCATTCGTTTTTTACGCGCGCTCATAATGATATGTTTTGTTCCCTCTTTCTATAAACGTTATAGATAACTAGCTCAGGAAACAAAGCCTTGAATGAATTGACAGATTTATGACCAACAAAGCTGTAGGAAATTTGCACACGCGCGCGTGTATGTATGTGAATGAGAGAGAGAGAGAGAGAGAGAGAGAGAGAGAGAGAGAGAGAGAGAGAGAGAGAGAGGAGAGAGAGAGAGTGAGTGAGAGAGAGAGAGAGGAGAGAGAGAGAGAGGATGGAGGTGGAGTGGGGGGGGGGGGGGGGGGAGGGACGGAAAGGAATTTTATTCAACGACGCCATAGCCTCATTTGAAGAGGATGGGTTCACAAATTCATTCAACAGCAAACAAGGCACAACAAAAGAAAATAAAAAGAAACAGAAAATGCCAATATACTGACATTCTTTATTTAAGTCAGGGGAGTAATGTGCTCAGATGAGCAAAGTTCTGTAGATTCTAGAACCATATTCGCATATCTTTTAATTAAAAAAACTTTATAGAAATACAAACACAAGTTCTGACATGAGTTTCAGTTTCATCAAGGAGGCGTCACTGCGTGCAGATTAGTCCATATAGGCTACACCACATCCGCTAAGTGTTGAGACCACACTACGCATGATTTTAAGCTGATGGATAAATGAATTAACAACTAAGATGAGAGAATTGAAGAAGAGGGTCTGGTGGCTACGACTTAGCAGATATCTGACCTACGCATTAGCCCACGCGCTGGTCAGACCTTGAGTGCCTACCTAACATTGGTTGTCTTTTTTTATTTTTGTATGTGTGTGTAGTGAATGTACACATATGTGTCTATGGATGTGTGGGCACGAGCCCATGTGTGTGCGTGTGCGCATGTGTTTGTGTGTGTATGTGTGTGAGCGCATGCGTGTGTGCACGCTTGTGTGTGTATGTGTGCGCGCACGTCTGTGTGTGTGTGTGTGTGTGTGTGTGTGTGTGTGTGTGTGTGTGTGTGTGTGTGTGTGTGTGTGTGTGCACGTGTGTGCCTGCATGTATGTGCGGGTATGTGTGCTTGTGCAGAAGTGCGTGTGTGTGTGTGTGTGTGTGTGTGTGTGTGTGTGTGTGTGTGTGTGTGCGTGTGCGTGTGCGTGCGTAAATGTTCAGAAGATGACTTAGGATCGAGAACAACAACAAGACCATCAAATGCAACTTATACGTGCGTGCGCATACATTTTGGAATCAATTTGCCATTGAAACCGTATACACATGCATGCACATAACAATAAGAACAACTCCTCCCTCTCCACAGCCCCCCCCCCCCCCCCACACACACACACACTCACTTACTCTCTCACACACACACTCACACACCAATGCTTGCACACTCACGTCCGTGGATTCTCTAATTAACACGCTGGCATCACCAGCGTGGGCACGTCTACAGTATGCACTGGGGGCCCTGAGAGATTCAAAGTCTGATCTCAGCTGACATGTGTTAGACATGAACAGAGTCCTACGGGAAAGAAACATCATCCAACCAACAACAACAACAACAACAACAACAACAACAACAACACACACACACACACACGCACACGCACGCACGCACGCCTGCATGCATGCACGCATGCACGTACGCATACACACACGCACACACACACACACACACACACACACACACACACACACACACACACACACACACACACACACACACACACACCACACACACACAACCCGTAGGTGTACATAGAATTTATCAGGGTTCTATTCTTTTCTAAGGTCGTTGAGAACAGAGCAACAAAGTGAAAGATGTAATTCATCTCCCTTTGCGATTTTACTCATCGGACATCTTAGACATCTTAGGCTGTTTGTCAGACAGCTTTTTATGATGTGTTCATACATCTGTGAAAACTTACTTACTTACTTACTTAGGCCCATAGCTCAACCATAGGCCATCGACAATACTCCGCCATCACACTCGGTTCTGGGTAGTTCGCTGAATGCCTGTCCAGTTGGTCCCCTGCCTGTTTATCTCTGCCTCAGTGTCTCGCCTCCAGCTGCTGCGGGTTCCACGTCAGGGCTTGGCGTGTGGTGCTGGATGTTGGCTTCCTGAGAGTGTGTCCAATCCAGCCTCACTTCCTCCGCAGAATCTGCTTGGCCACTGGTTCCTGTCCTGCTTGCTTCCATAGATCTTCATTGTGTATCTTCTCTGGCCATCTGATTTTGAAGATGCGCCTCAGACAGGTGTTGATGAAGGTCTGAATTTTTTGCTGTATTGCCTTGGTCATTCTCCAAGTCTCGCAGCTGTAGAGCAGAACCGATTCGGTTCTACCGATTCGGTTCTACATCTGTGACCCCTAGTCGTCAAATGCCGCTGAATATGTCAGTCTCCATCCTGCAAAAGATAATTTTCACAATTTCTAGAGGATTTAAAGATACTGTACCAAGTGAACCTTTCACTTCGTTGCACTTGATCTCAGTTTTTGCCACCAGTAGTCAATCAACCTTTTACCAAATTCATTCGAAAATCCCTCTACATCTTGTACTCCCTGGCTTAGCATTCCAGTCCAAATCCATTTTGAAATGATATTTAATAAACATTCATAATCCATGTTTTCGTTTGCCGTTAGAATCTGCATTTACCAACATCCCACACGGTTTTAGTCACAATGTACTTTCATCGACACTTAACTCCTTTAGCCAATACATTATACACGGCATTTGTGCATAAATATAGAGTGGCATCACGTCTCTCCTAAAGTTAACTCATCAGGAGTTTTAGCGTAAACCTAAAGGAACTTCTTAAGTGCATACGAATGGACTTTTTCGAAATGCGTTTCTGCTTTATCAAATCCCCACAATTTCACACCATACAAAGCATCAGGCTGAATTTGAGAGTGAAAGATTTTAAGAAAACCATTCAACAAATTAAGCGAAGCTTACTGAAGTCAGATACATACTAAAGCCTTCTTTGATCTGACTCTCAGATCTTCACAAGTTGCTACAAAACTAAGATGAGAGGTAAAATCATTACCAAGGTATTGATGGCAGTTTACGCGGACATTTTTTCCCCTCATCTTGCTGCTAGATACCCACCTTTCCGTAATATAAAACTGTTGTTCCTTTTAAGTTGGAGTGGAGATGGTGCATTATAAAGATTGTTCAATACATCTTAGAGACCAATAGTTGTTTTACACAACAGTGCGAGATCATCCTCTCATAACGAAATGAATAATTCAATAGAACGAAGAGTGAGAGTGGCAACTATGTTTTCGATTTGAATAAGACCCTGAGCTAATTCATTTAAAGACAAAGAAAAAAGAACTGGGCTGCCACACACACACACACACACACACACACACACACACACACACACACACACACACACACACACACACACAACACACACCACACACAAACAGAGAGAGAGAGAGAGAGAGAGAGAGAGAGAGAGAGAGAGTGATGAATGATGATTTGTTTAGTAAGGCCAAGGCCCCTTGTCAAGGAGTATGTGAACAAAAATGACAGGCACAGCAAATTTTCACAATAAAAACGTGGAAATGGGAGAGAGAGAGAGAGAGAGAGAGAGAGAGAGGAGAGAGAGAGAGAGAGAGAGAGAGAGAGAGAGACACACACACACACACACACAATACAGAGAGAGAGAGAGAGAGAGAGAGAGAGAGAGAGAGAGAGAGAGACTGATTGATTGATTGAATTGATCTTTAATACACAAGGATGAAGATTTTAGGCCAAAGCCTGTTCTTACAATCTGTCCTTGTCATGCATACATTATTTCAGCACATATCATTCATACTGACAATTCAACATAACAACATGGTAATCTAATTCTACAATGATAAGCAAACTATTCATAAAAATACTAATGAGATGGGGGATGGTGAAACAGAAGGAAACTTACAAACAAACTACAGAGAGAGAGAGAGAGAGAGAGAGAGAGAGAGAGAGAGAGAGAGGTCAGAGGAGGGTGGGGAAGAGAGAATGGTAGGCAGGGGGAGGAGAAAAGGATGGTAGACAGAGCGGGAGTGGGGATAAGCGATTTTAACGGAGTAGGTTTTATGTTTAGACGATTTATTCAAAGTATGGAGAGAGAGAGAGAGAGAGAGAGAGAGAGAGAGAGAGAGAGAGAGAGAGAGAGAGAGAGAGAGAGAGAGAGAGAGAGAGAGAGAATGACGATAACAGATGTTTCATTGTTCATTCAGCAATCAAGCCCTTCAGACGAGGGGGCATATTTGAACATATCTCAGTCCACTCAATCGCTCACGGAGGGCGAGGGCACGAAGGGGAAAGAAATGTGCGGTCTAAGGGAAGTAACTAGGAAGACAACGACATGCAAGGACGCTAGTTGCCTCCCTTCTCTCTCTCTCTCTCTCTCTCTCTCTCTCTCTCTCTCTCTCTCTCTCTCTCCTCTCTCTCTCTCTCTCACACAGCGAAATGTTAACTCTCTCTCTCTCTCTCTGACACAGTGAAATGTTAACTCTCTCTTTCTCTTACACACAGTGAAATGTTAACTCTCTCTCTCTGACACATTGAACTGTTTACTCTCTCTTGCACACAGTGAAATATTAACTCCTCTCTCTCTCTCTCTCTCTCTCTCTCTCTCTCTCTCTCTCTCTCTCTCTGACAGTGAACTGTTAACTCTCTCTCACACAGTGAAATGTTAAATCTCTTTCTCTCACACAATGAACTGTTAACTCTCTCGCTCTTTTCTCACACAGTGAAATGTTAACTCTGTCTCTTTCTCTCACACAGTGAAATGTTAACTCTCTCTCTTTCTCTCACACAGTGAAATGTTAACTCTCTCTCTTTCTCTCACACAGTGAAATGTTAACCCTCTCTCTCTCTGTCTCACACAGTGAAATGTTAACTCTCTCTCTCTCTTTCTCTCACACAGTGAAATGTTAACTCTGTCTCTTTCTCTCAAACAGTGAAATGTTAACTCTCTCTTTCTTCTCTTCTCTTGACTTCTCTTCTCGAACACACACACTGTAAACTGGTACACACAAACTCTCTCTCTCCCTCGCTCCCTCCTCCCCCCCCCTCTCTCCTCTCTCTCTTACAAAAAACCCCGTTCAAGTTCGCGAGAGAGAGAGAGAGAGAGAGAGAGAGAGAGAGAGAGAGAGAGAGAGAGAGAGAGAGAGGAGAGAGAGGGGGGATCCAGGATATTTCTGTCTTCATTCCAGCTCCGAAAACTTCTACCCAGGACCCATCCCCCCTAGTCCCTTCCACCCTAACTTCACCATCCGCTGGCGCTTCAACACCACGGCTTTCCTTCAGCGTCCTGACGTCAAGGGTCAACCCCCTAAACTGATGACGTGGATGGTCAAAACGCGTTACATGCCAGCTCTTCCGGAGCCCGTGCGCCTGCGCGTGTGCCCGGAAATGCCGTGTCGACTGACGACCAATCGAAACCTCGGGAGGACTAGTTCGGCGTTGATTTGGGCAGGACAGATTATGAGGAGTCCTGTGCCCCCCGTGCGTAATCACCCCGATCAGGTCAGATCTCTGTGTGTGTCTGTGTCTGTCTGAGTCTGTCTCTGTGCCTGTTTTTTTTTTTTTCAGTCTATCTGCCTTTTTTTTTTTGTTGCCTCTGTCTCTTGTTTCTGTCTCTCTTTACCTGCCTGCCTATATCTGTCTCTATATGTATATCCGCATCTGCCTTTTTTTGCTTCCATCTCTTATTTCTGTCTCTCTTCACTTGCCTGTCTATCTGTCTCTATATCTATGTCCCTCATTCCCAGTCTGACTCAACTTCTCTCTCTCTCTCTCTCTCTCTCTCTCTCTCTCTCTCTCTCTCTCTCTCTCCTCAGTCTCCATTATGCCTTCCAGTTCTCATTCTCCTTATGTCATTGTGTGTCAGTCTGTCTTTCTCTTTTTTTAATCTCTCTCTCTCTCTCTCTCTCTCTCTTTCTCTCTCTCTCTCTCTTCTCTCTTTCTCTCTCTCTCTCTCTCTCTCTCTCTCTGAGGTCTCCTCTGTCTGTCTGTCTCTCTGTCAGTCTGTCCGTGTGTCTGCTATCTCTCTGTCTTCTTCTTCTTTTCTTCCTTCCTTTTCATTCTCTGCATTCTTCTTTTTTGTGCATCAATTGTCCATTTGGTTATTTCAGTAAGGCAGTTCTGTCAAAAATTCACAGTGGATTTCGTATTACATTGAAACGTTTGTTATTCTCCGTTCTTCTTCACTTGTTTTGTATTCACTTATTTCGTAATAGTGAGTTCTGCTGATCTTTTGCAGGTGTCTGGGGAGAGAGAGAGAGAGAGAAGAGAGAGAGAGAGAGAGAGAGAGAGAGAGAGAGAGAGAGAGAGAGAGAGAGAGAGAGAGAGAACGTAGCCTACTGCTTCGACGGGGTTTTTCAAATACTGTCAAAAAGCTGTCGTAGAACTAACACATGACATAGCGTCGGACTATTTTGTATTCCAAATCTTTAGAAGAACAAACATACGTGGTTGATATTTTCGGACATGTCTACACCTCGGTTTAAAATGGTGTGATCATAATAAACAATGTAAACAACATAACATGGTCACGAAAATGTGAATAGCGACATAGCATAAATGTGGTAACGAGCAATGGCCGTGATGATGATGACGATGATAGTCGTGGTGGTGATGGTAATGGTACCGGCGACGATATCGATAACGACGGTGACGATGGCGATGATAACTGCGAAGTTGATGATGGTGGTGGTAATAATGCTGTTGCCAACGCTGCTGTTGATTTTCCGGTACTGACAAGGATGATGACGACAATGAAGACGATAACGGTGACGGTGATGATGATGATGATGATGATGATGATGATGATATGATGATGATGATGATGATGATTGCGAAGTTAATGATGATGGTGGCAATGATACTACTGCTAACACTGCTGCTGATTCCGATATTAATAAGAGTGATAACGACAATGAAGACGATAACGATGACGATGATGATGATAGTTGCAAAGTTAATGATGATGGTGGTAATGATGCTACTGTTAACGTTGCTGGTTGATTTTCCGGTATTGATAAGAATGATAACGACAATGAAGACGATAATGATGATAGTGGTGGTGATCTTTACGCAGGTGTTTGTTTTCCACAACCATGAACCCCAGTCCAGTCAGTGGATCTACAAGCCCAGCTTCAGGCTGCCCGCGTGGAAGTCTGCTTTCAACTGGACCATGCACTACAGGTAACGCTCTGTGCTCTTCAAGTCATGCTCTTACCAAAACACTGTAACGTTATATGCATCGAAAGAACCGCTGTATGCATCTGACTAGTATACTCTTTGCTACAGTAACGTTCCGTGCACTATAGGTAACGCTCTGTGATCTTCAAGTCATGCTCTATGCAAAACACTGTAACGTTATATGTATCGAAAGAACCGCTGTATGCATATGAGTAGTATACTCTTTGCTACAGTAACGTTCCGTGCACTATAGGTAACGCTCTGTGATCTTCAAGTCATGCTCTGTGCAAAACACTGTAATGTTATATGCATCAAGATACCGCTGTATGTATCTCAATAGCATACTCTTTGCTACACTAATGTTCCATGCACTATAGGTAACGCTCTGTGCTCTTCAAGTCATGCTCTAAGCAAAAGACTGTAACGGTATATGCATCAAGGTACCACTGTATACATCCCAGTAGCATACTCTTTGCTACAGTAATGTTCCATGCACTATAGGTAACGCTCTGTGCTGTACAAAAGTCGTGCTCTATGCAAAAACACTGTAATGTTATATGCACTAAAGGTAACGCTGTATACATCCCAGTAGCATACTCTTTGCTACTGTAACGTTCCATGCACTAAAGGTAACACTCTGTGCTCTACTACAAGTCATGCTCTATGCAAAACACTAACGTTATATGCATTAAAGGTAACGCTGTATGCAAGTAGGTAGTATGTTCTTTGCTGCAGTAACGTTCCATTTACTATAGGTAACGCTCTATGCTGTACAAGTCATGCTCTATGCAATACAAACACTGTAACTGTTATGTGCATTAAAGGAACCGCTGTATGCAACTCAGTAGCATTCTCTACACTACAGTAATGTTCCACACACTACAGCAAGAGCTGTATGCTCTACCGTTTAGCACGCTGTACACAGTCTGTGAGTAGCAGGTCACGCTCTATTGTTCATGACGCATAACGCTGCATGCAGTACAGATAACGCACTATCATTCATGACACATAACGCAGCATGCAGTACAGATAATGCACTATCATTCATGACACATAACGCTGCATGCAGTACAGATAACGCTCTATATACTAACTGTAATACACTGTGCGTTGTAAATGCACTGCTGGTGACGGTCAATGTACTGCGGGTTATTTTCTGGCGCGTGAATGTAATGAATTATGCACTGAAATTGATAGGTAATGCACTATGCACTGAAATTGATAGGTAATGCACTATGCACTGAAGTTGATAGGTAATGTACCATGCACTGAAGTTGATAGGTAATGTACCATGCACTGAAGTTGATAGGTAATGTACCATGCACTGAAGTTGATAGGTATGCACTATGCACTAAAGTTGATAGGTATGCACTATGCACTGAAGTTGATAGGTATGCACTATGCACTAAAGTTGACAGGTAATGCACTATGCACTGAAGTTGATAGGTATGTACTATGCACTAAAGTTGATAGGCAATGCACGATGCATTGAAATTGATAGGTATGCACTATGCACTAAAGTTGATAGGCAATGCACTATGCACTGAAATTGATAGGTAATGCACTATGCACTGAAGTTGATAGGTAATGCACCATGCACTGAAATTGATAGGTAATGCACTATGCACTGAAGTTGATAGGCAATGCACTATGCACTGAAGTTGATAGGTAATGCATTATGCACTGAAGTTGATAGGTAATGCATTATGCACTGAAGTTGATAGGTAATGCACTATGCACTAAAGTTGATAGGTAATGCACTATGCACTGAAGTTGATAGGTAATGCACCATGCACTGAAGTTGATAGGTAATGCATTATGCACTATGCAATAAAGTTGATAGGTAATGCACTATGCACTAAAGTTGATAGGTAATGCATTATGCACTATGCACTAAAGTTGATAGGTAATGCACTATGCACTGAAGTTGATAGGTAATGCATTATGCACTATGCACTAAAGTTGATAGGTAATGCACTATGCACTGAAGTTGATAGGTAATGCAATATGCACTAAAGTTGATAGGTAATGCATTATGCACTATGCACTAAAGTTGATAGGTAATACACTATGCACTGACGTTGATAGGTAATGCACTATGCACTAAAGTTGATAGGTAATGCACTATGCGTTGAAGTTGATAGGCAATGCACTATGCACTGAAGTTGATAGGTAATGCACTATGCACTAAAGTTGATAGGTAATGCACTATGCACTGAAGTTGATAGGTAATGCACTATGCATCAGAAGACTTACATAAAGCTGCATGTACCACAGGCGATGCACAATGTTCTACAAGCAGTGCTCTCTGCGCTAGGTAATAGCCAACTAGCCAACGCACGATGCTTACAAGTTCTGCATAATGGACTACGTACTGCAGGTAACTTATATTCTAACGAAGTATGCATTGAGGGAAAAAGTACAATACACAATATAGGTTCGCTTTATGTGCTTTAGGAATTGCACCACATACCACAGGTAATGCATTTGGCACGACAGGTAACACACTTTGCACAACAGATCATACATTGTACAGAACTGGACATGCGCTGTACACACGAATTAATACTTAACACACAGGTAAGGCTCTATGTACTGCAGGCGGAGGCACACGCATGACATATTACAGATCATGCACTACAAGTAACAGGTAATACGGTGTACATCAAGGTCATATTACAGATATTGCACTACAAGTAACAGGTAATACAGTGTGCCCCACATATTACAGATCATGCACTACAGGTAACAGGTAATACAGTGTACACCACATATTACCGATGATGCACTACAGGTAACAGGTAATACAGTGTGCACCACACATTACAGATCATGCACTACAGGTAACAGGTACTGTAGTGTGCATCACATATTACAGATCATGCACTACAGGTAACAGATAATACAGTGTGCATTACAGGTCTTGGAGAATATGTAACGAACTGTAGGCAATGCACTGTACGATACAGATAATTCATTATCAGTTACAGGTTACGAGTCATGCACTATACAGTGTAGGTCTTGAGAAATGCGCTATACACTGCAGACAATGATCTATACACGAACTGTCAAATAGAATAAACCACAGGTAATGCACTCTGCACGACCACGATAATGCAGCATGTGCTGTTTGTGATGCACATTGATCTTTTATTAACGTATTGTGCACTGCATATAATGCTGAAGTACCACTGGTACCGCATTATGCACAAGACATTACATAACAACAATAATAATGATGATAATAATTTCAGTAATAACAATAATGATAATAATCATAATAATAATAATAAAAAAAAATAATAATAATAACAAGAACAACAATGATCATAGTAACAATATAATAATAATAATAATAATAATAATAAAAAAACGCAAACCAAAGCCATAATGTAATGTCAAGAACTTTGCAGTCTCAGAGCGAATGATACTCTGCAAATAAAGATCTCAACTCTATGTCCAAAAGCATCAGTCTTCCTCAATAACTCTGTTTTCTTCAAGGTTTGACTCGGACATTGTGGACCTCTACGGGTACGTGACCCGTAGAGACCATCCTCCACAGAAGAACTACACAGAGATCGTGTCCAGGAAAACCAAAATGGCCGTGGCCATGATCAGTCGCTGCTTCTCAAAGAGCAAACGTACCGAGTACATCCGACTGCTGCGGAGACACATCCCTGTGGACGTTTACGGAGACTGTTCCGACATGAAGTGCCCGAGGAGGAACGACGATCTGTGCTTCGACATGGTCAGCAAGGAGTACAAGTTCTTCCTGGCTTTCGAGAACGCCTTCTGCAAGGACTACATCTCCGAGAAGTTCTTCAGGTACCTGGAGACCGATGCGGTCGTGGTGGCTAGAGGCAGCAATGAGTACAAGGTGATTTGGTTTGTTGTTGTTGTTGTTGTTGTTGTTGTTGTTGTTGTTGTTGAAGGTGTGGAGAAGGAGTGGGAAACGCGAAGTGAATTGACTTCGTGAGTGCGAATTGACTGGGTTTGAAAATGGGTTGATAAGCACGAGAGAATTTGACCTTGTAAAGTGGTTCGATTCGGAAATGAGTGACACGCTTAGGGTAGTTTGCTTTGTGAGTGCAAAATGCTCTGATTTTAAAATGTATAAGCACAAGGTAATTTGGTCTGGTGAGTGCAAGGTGAATTGTTTTTAAAATAACACCATATGATTTGATTTTATGAGTTAGAGCTGAAGTGATCTTAAAATGGTCCATTAGCAAAGGGTATTTCAGTCTGAAAATGACTTCAGAAAACCTGTATTATGGTCTGAAAATGATAAATGAACACAGGAGGATTTGCCGTAATATGAATGATTTCCGAAAAACTTGTGGCAAAATGCCTATCCGTATCAGGCAAGCTTTGACGCTTGATAACTGCAAGCAGATATTCTTGTCTGTCAAAATATGTGTTGATTTGCTGTTCGACATGGTCACGTATCGTATGTTCCCAGTAACAGATGTAAAGAATTCAAGGTAATTTCAAATCAGCGCGATTTTGACTGCTTATTGTTGTCTAGAACTGATGGGCCAAGTTTTGATGTTCTCTGAGGATATAATTTTATACGTATTTAATATTTCCTTGACTCTGGTGGTGATCCTTGGAGGTCTGCTTCACTGTCTTCCAATACGTCGACATCAGCATTGAAACGCAGAATACAAACAAGGCACCCTCAAATGGACACTGAAGTGTTGAAGTCCAGAAGCCTTCTCTACGTTGTATTCTTCAAGTAGATGTTGAACAGAACAGGTGTGTGGAGACAACCTTGCCGCACTCTAAAGATTGTTTAAAAGTGGTTTCAGAGACTGTTATTCAAGAGAGTGGCTTCATTTCCAAACGCAGAAAGTCCTGCTATGACTTGGTTGAAGTTTGTTTTCACAGATGCAGTTCTCCATGTTTAGTCACAAAGCTTCACAGCAAAGACAGTCAAAGGCTTTCTTAAAGTCAATGCAGTTGCGGCAGAGATCATATAGGTGTTGCAGGAGCTTTGCTCTAACCAGTCTGATGTTGATCTGTTCAGATGTGGTCATCCTCGGTCTGGAAGATGCCTGTTGTTCTGCAACCGTATACTACAGTACTACACAACACAATACAGCATGATACAACACAATTTACAATATAACTGACTTCCATGACGCAACGCTGCAGTGCAAACTGTAATATAAGCGCAACACATGCAACACAACACAAAAATCCACGTGTCACCAGACAGCACACATACAGAACAACACAGCTCACGACATTTTTCACGTTTACTTCCTTTGTATTTCGCTATACATACCATTTTCAGTTATATTGCATCACACTGTGTTGCATGGCGGGGCATTGTGTTGTTTAGTATTTTCATTCATGATAATATCACAGTATTTGTATATATGCAATATAATGGCACAACCAATGTCAGGTAGGCACTCAAGGTCTGACCAGCGCGCTGGGCTAATGCGTAGGTCAGACATCTGCTAAGTCGCAGCCACAAGACCCTCTTCCTAAATTCTCTCATCTTAGTCATTAATTCATTTATCCATCAGCTTTAAAATCACGCACAGTGTGGTCTTGATACTTAGCAGATGCGGTGTAGCATATAATGGACTAGTCCGCACGCAGTGATATCCCCTTGATGAAACTGAAACAGTATTTACAATCAAAACAAACCATATATATCTGTTCTTGTATTTTTTAGAACACTTGTCGCCTCCTCCGTTTTTTTTTTAATTTTTTTTTTTTTAACAGAACCACGCGCCTCCCGGCATCTTCATCAACACCGCCGACTTCAAGAGCACCAAGCACCTGGCTGACCACCTGCTGCACCTGGACAGCCACCCTGAGGAGTACATCCAGATCCTGAAGGCCAAGGACCAGTACCAGCCCCTGTACGAGGACTGGCCCATCCGGACAAGAAGTGGGAACATACGGTACATACACTACCACTATGAAGCGTCGCCTTCTGTGAGCTCTGCCGACGTCTGTGGGAGCTGGAGAAATACCGGAAAACAATCCCGGACATTGTGGAATGGTTCGATAAGGCCAACTGTTACCGCCCCCGGGATTTGGCATGAGCGGAGGAGGTTTTGAGGTTTGCTTTGAGATGGAGTTGGTTTGGGTTGGTTTCGTTAGGGTCGTGTTGTGGTCGTGTTGTACTCAAGGTCTGACCAGCGTCTTGGGCTAATGCGTGGGTCGGACATCTGCTAAGTCGTTGCCACGAGGCTCTCTTCCTAAATTCTCTCATCTTAGTCATTAATTCATTCATCCATCAGCTTTAAATCACAGTGTGGTCTCAAAACGTAGCGGATGTGGTGTAGCGTATTATGGACTAGTCCGTACGTTGAGACACCTTGATGAAACTGTGTTGTGGTGTGGAGTGGTGTGACAGGTAAGGGTTGAAGGTGTTGGACTGGGTTAGGTTGTGAGGGTTGTGTTGTCTTAGGTAAGATGTAGTTTTGGATTGCGTTGGTGGGGTTGTGCTTGGGTGTGATGGAATTGCGTTGGGTTGGAAAGATTACGTTGTTGTGATCGTATGGTTGAGTTGGGTTGGAATGCGTTTTGTTACCTTTTGTATTTTGTTGCGATACGATGCAGTAGACTCTGGTGTTGTGTGGTGGTCGTATGGTTGAGTTGTGTTGGAATGCGTTTTGTTACCTTTTGTATTTTGTTGCGATACGATGCAGTAGACTCTGGTGTAGTGTGGTGTGGCTGGGATGGATTTGTGGGATTCTGTGTTGAAGCTGGATCGGATGGGTTACGTTGTGTTTTGACATTTTGTTCTTTCACGTTGACTGGCGTGGCACTGAGAAGTTGTGTTATGCAGTGCAGTGGTGCAGTGTGGTGTGATATGGCATGGTGTAGTGTGGTGTAATATGGCATGGTGTAGTGTGGTGTGGTATGGCATGGTGTAGTGTGGTGTGATATGGCATGGTGCAGTGTGGTGTGGTATGGCATGGTGTAGTGTGGTGTGATATGGCATGGTGTAGTGTGGTGTGGTATGGCATGGTGTAGTGTGGTGTGATATGGCATGGTGCAGTGTGGTGTGGTATGGCATGGTGCAGTGTAGTGCGGTATGGCATGGTGCAGTGTGGTGTGATATGGCATGGTGCAGTGTGGTGTGGTATGGCATGGTGCAGTGTAGTGTGGTATGGCATGGTGCAGTGTGGTGTGGTATGGTATGGTGCAGTGTGGTGTGATATGGCATGGTGCAGTGTGCTGTGGTATGGCATGGTGCAGTGTGGTATGATATGGCATGGTGCAGTGTGATATGGCATGGTGCAGTGTGGTGTGGTATGGCATGGTGCAGTGTAGTGTGATATGGCATGGTGCAGTGTCGTGTGGTATGGCATGGTGCAGTGTGTGTGATATGGCATGGTGCAGTGTGGTGTGATATGGCATGGTGCAGTGTAATGTGGTATGGCATGGTGCAGCGTGGTGTGATATGGCATGGTGCAGTGTGGTGTGATATGGCATGGTGCAGTGTGGTGTGATATGGCATGGTGCAGTGTGATATGGCATGGTGCAGGTGTAGTATGTATGGCATGGTGTAGTGTGGTGTGATATGGCATGGTGCAGTGTGGTGTGGTATGTGCATGGTAGTGCAGTGTAGTGGTATGGCATGGTGCAGTGTGGTGTGATATGGCATGGTGCAGTGTGGTGTGGTATGGCATGGTGCAGTGTAGTGTGGTATGGCATGGTGCAGTGTGGTGTGATATGGTATGGTGCAGTGTGGTGTGATATGGCATGGTGCAGTGTGCTGTGGTATGGCATGGTGCAGTGTGGTATGATATGGTATGGTGCAGTGTGATATGGCATGGTGCAGTGTGGTGTGGTATGGCATGGTGCAGTGTAGTGTGATATGGCATGGTGCAGTGTCGTGTGGTATGGCATGGTGCAGTGTGGTGTGATATGGCATGGTGCAGTGTGGTGTGATATGGCATGGTGCAGTGTAATGTGGTATGGCATGGTGCAGCGTGGTGTGATATGGCATGGTGCAGTGTGGTGTGATATGGCATGGTGCAGTGTGGTGTGGTATGGCATGGTGCAGTGTGGTGTGTATGGCATGGTGCAGTGTGGTGTGATATGGCATGGTGCAGTGTGATTGGTATGGTGCAGTGTGGTGTGATATGGCATGGTGCAGTGGTAATGTGTTATGACATGGTGGTGGTTGGTTAGAACGGTGCGGTGCAGTATGGTGTGTTGGTGTGTGTGTGGTGCAGTGTGGTATAGTATAGTATGGTGTAGATCCTAGTGGCGTGTGTGTAGTGTGGTGCAATGTGGTGTGGATTATACTGAGTTGTGTTATGGGATCATGTGATTTTAGATCGGGTAAGGGAGGTTACATTGTGTTGTGGTGAGATTTAGCTGAATGGGTTGAGTTGGGTTGCTTTATGTAAGTTACGTTGCCTTGCATTGTCATTGTCGATGAAACTCGATTTTGTTTGAGGGGCTTGACTGTGGTGTGGTGGACTTGGGGTGTGAATGGGTTGGATGGCGAGTGTTGTGATGTGGTGGGGCTGGATGGGATCATACTGTGTTGTCTTCTGGAATGGGTTTTTTTTGTGCTGACCTATCTCCTGTGCAACCTCGGTGGCACTGCATCACGCCGCTTATTCCGAACCCCCGTCCACAACCATAGCTCAGCCCGGCCTGCCGCAGTCCCGGCACCGGCGATCCACAGGGAACATTCAATGTCAAGTCGTCAAGAGGCAGTCCACCGGAGGAGACATTGTACTGCTGCCAAGTCACTTCGGTGGTGTTCAGTGGCTCCTGTTCTGATCCAACATACGCAGGACACCGCCTACTAAGCCCCCTACTGACGACAATGATTGCTTGGTCGCGGAGCCGGCGTGAGTGAGCTCTCTCTGTGGAGAGCGCCACCACGTCCGTCCAACGACAGCCCCCATGAATTTGCCGATACTGGTGACCCCGATGGAATCAAAGATAGACGTGGAGTGAACATCGAAACTGAGGTCACCATGACAGCAGGGCGTAAAAGACCTCGGAATTTTAGATTTTTTGTATCAATGCTGATCGATGAGAATGAGGATGCTAAAGATGATGCTACGGATTTCCATTCCTATCTGAAACTGCATGACCAGGGTGTATTCTATGATTACTTTCATAGTGTTTCCCGACGTTAACCAGACCCGAGAGACACAGCAGACACCTTCAGTGTTGGTCCGGAAAATTAAGCAACACCCTCAGAGACGCATCTATTCAGTGGATGAAACTCAACTGTGTGGTCCAAGTCTTCCCAACTGAGCCCGTAGCAAACTCAACTGTGGATAGAAGCCGATCGGGGCAGAAAAACCCCATATGGCTCTGATGGGAATCGAACCGACGACCTCCCAAGCGAGAGCCCGTGACACTAACCACTTCGTCACGGCGGCTGGTGGTATGGTATGGTTTGTTTGAGATGGACGGATTGAACTGTGGTGTAGTGGGGTTGGGGTGGGGCTACAATGTACCGTGGTATATATAGTAAGGTTGGGTTGGTTTTGTTTTTGTTGAGTTAAAGTTGTGCCGAAATGGGTGAGTCGTATGTGGTAGTGCTGCGGGTTTTAAAGTACTTTGTTCTATATTGTGCCGTATTCGGACGAAGATGGTGACATAAATGTCTTATAATGCCCTAAGCTCCCAGGGACGTTGGTTCCAGAGCAAGGCCAATATGGTGGGGTCGTGCTTATGTGTATGACTGAAAAATATGTCAATGCAGTATTGAAATCTCCAGTGCACTGTCCTCTTTCAGCGCATTTGTAAGCTCTGATTTTTTTTATTAATAAAAATAAAAAGATGCTTAGGAAAAAAAAATGGTGGGGCCGTGCTGCATAACTGTGTTTCATTTCGTATTTCATCATGCTGAATTGTTACATGTTATTGTATTATGTTACATTATGCCGTCCTGCGCTGTACTGCACCGAGGTTTAGTTTAATTGTGTGCATTGCATGACATTGCATTGTGTTAGATCGATTTATACTGCGTTATATTGTATTACAGCATATATTCCTTGCTTTGATGTTGCTGCAGTATTGCATGACATCTCATTTGAACGCATTGTGTCGCGATCGGTTATAACACATCATTACTTCTTCGTACTGATATTTTTCCCCCGGCGGTACATCAGCTAGTGTCACGTTTACGTGTGTGTGTGCGCGCGCGTGCAGGATGGCGGTGACGCGCACAAAAACGTGACCATTCACTCAAATTAATACAATCACAGAGAAACGCACACAAGTAACAGCATTTGGAATTTATTTATACGAATTATCCTCAGACCACACGAATCTTGTGGATAAAAAGCCGGATTCAAAAATACTTGTATTCAGTTGTTCGCACACGTGTGCAACAACAAAGAATTAATCATTGTAGATATCCGTTGCCGCGGATGTTGTTCACGGGCTTGTGGACAGTGTTTAAGTATACAACTTACTAGTATAATTGATCGTTTATAATAACTTGTTGACAAGCACTCAGACAAAATTGTTTACAAGGTGGGTGGTGGATGCGGTATATTCGTGTATTTCTATTTCGTTCCGTGTGAAAAGTACCTTGGCTTCGAATAGAGACATACCATAGTCTACAATTCTGTGGTATTCTCACCACCAAGGGTTAAAAACGGAATCCAACAGCATCCCAAACCAGCCAGAGAGGGGTAGAAAGTAAAACAAAAGAAAATGTAGAAAGAAAGAAAATAAGTTGCTGAAAAAAATACTACCATTACGTAAACAGTATAAATGTAGGGGGTAATCTTTGCGCCTATGCTTGAGGGTCCATTTAAGGATGCAAGGGAGGTAAAAATGTATTAACAAAGTGGTGGCTCTCTCTCTCTCTCTCTCTCTCTCTCTCTCTCTCTCTCTCTCTCTCTCTCTCCTTCCTTTCCTTCGTTTTGCTGTGCCCCTGCAGATATTAAGTTCACCGCGAGGGCTTGCACCCGACATGTGCTGGGTAGAGAGTGTCTGGTCATGTTGCATCATGATATGTTCATCTCTCAGCCTTTGTGTTGTGAGTAAGAGACAGTGATTGACTGACTGGGCCGAGTGCTTGCCCGTTGTGCCTGCACATACTTCGTTGTTACCTCCCTATGTCCCAGCGCCTTCTCTCTCTCTCTCTCTCTCTCTCTCTCTCTCTCTCTGTTACTTAAGATACAGGAAACATACACAAAATGACTTGGTTTGTCCATTGGCAAGGTGAGGAAAATGAAATACATTTTATGTTCCTTTGTCCAGCTTCAGAAGATCTTCGCCAAAAATTTATCCCACAGAAATATTATAGGCGCCCGTGTATATTTCGTGTACAGTTACTACTTAGCTCTAACAGTTATAAGGTAATTAGGAATTTAGGTATGGTTTTTTGTAAGGCGTCTAAGATCAGAGAAACAATGACGTTTTAGTTGATGTTCTTATTGGTATGGTTGTTTCTTTTTTTTTTCCCCGTGACTAGTGATTTTGTTTCTTACATATTATAATGTGAATGATGGTGCTCATTCTCCTTCAAATGGGCCGACCGCCTTACTGAATAAAAATCTGAAGTCCGAAGTCTCTCTCTCTCTCTCTCTCTCTCTCTCTCTCTCTCTCTCTCTCTCTCTCTCTCTCTCTCTCATTTCCTTTGTTCTACTGTGCCCTGTGGATGTACATCAAATTCATTGTCAGGGCTATCCCACTATCACATGTACTGGGTCATCACAGTAATGACTTGGCAAAGATTTGAACTTAACGAACATGAATACAAACATTGCCTTAGAATACTGGTGTACAAGATTGAGTCTTGACGTTGTCTTGCGGTAGTTTGTCGGAATCTGGTGGTGAGCCATGCAAGAATTTCACTAATTCATTTGTATATAACATGTGTGTTTGCCACGTGAACAACAAAAAAAAGTGTTTTTGTATATATGCTGGTGATTTCGCTCGGTTGGCGGGATGTGTCGGGTGAGGGGAGGGGGAGGGAATGGGGGGTTCGTTGGGGACGGGCGCGCGCCTTTCCCTTCCCGGACTTTCTGCGCTCCCCTTTCGCCTTCCCCCGTTCGCGGGTTGCTGTCTGGTCCCCGTGCTTGCTGTACTCTCGTGCGCGCGCGCGCGCTGGGGCGGTGAATGTGGGGCTGGGTGGCGGCGTGCGGGGTGGGGGTGGGGGTGGGGGGCGGGTGGGGGGGGGGGGGGGGGGGGGGGGAGGGGCCGCGTGTTTGTTTTTTATGAACCTTGACTTTTATTTTTTTATTATTATTATTATTATTTTTTTTTTTTCTTCTCTTTTTTTTGTGTGTGTATCCTGCCATTCCAGCGAGATCACATTAAACTTATCCCGTGTTTTTTGCACACCGCGACAACAACTCATTATGAGAGGAGTGTGCGTGACCCCAATACCTGACGATGTTCTTGATTTTCGAGAGTTTATTATGACCATGTCTGAAATCAGCTCAGAATTTTATGGGCTAGTTCCTGTGCATTAACGTGGCTCCAACTTGTCTGTCTGTCTGTCTGTCTGTCTCTATCTCTCTCTTTCTCTCTCTCTCAAATAGCAAGCAGGTCACACGCGCACACACACACACAAGCGCACACACACACACACACGCATGCACAAACCCACGCGCGCGCGCGCGCGCACACACACACACACACACACACACACACACACACACACGCACACACACACATGGGCAAACGCGCGCTCACGTGCCAATATCGTCTGTCTGTTTGATACTATTTGAATTTGAATTTTGAACTATTGTTAAATTTATTTACTCCTGAAACGCTGATCTGCGCGGGGCACTTGGCTGGATTTACGGATGTCTTTTTGGTATTCCTTTTGCTTTGACAAGCTTGTTTTGTTTACATGTATTTGTGATACTTTACATGTTTTTTGCACGTTCTGGTTTCAAATTTATACTCTATGTCTCTTTATTTATTTCGTTATGAGGTCAAGCTGGTTCTGTAGTTATTATGTAATATTTTGGTTCTGTAGATACTATGCAATATTATGTTATTTTCATTTAAGCATCTGGTTGGTGGCTTTTTCATAGATTTACAAATTGTACACATTGAACAACATGGATAGTACAGTCTCAGTTGTCTCAGTCAATTGTCAGGGGCTGAATGATAAACAGAAAAGAAGAGATGTATTTCATTACTTAAAATGCAAAAAATATTCAATTTATTTTCTGCAGGATACACACTTCGAAGAAAAAATGGAACGCTATATACAATCTGAATGGGGATACCTAGGATATTTCTCTAGTCATGCTTCTAATGCAAGAGGTGTGGCAATACTTTTCAATGACAACTTTGAAACTAAAATTAAAAATGTTCACAAGGGCGATGATGGGAATAGCCTCATGGTCTTAGCAGAAATTAAACAACACGATTTTTTGTTTGTAAATGTATATGGACCAAACAGAGATGACCCAGAATTTTACATTACCTTAAATCAACAAATTAGTAATTTAGGTATAAGTAAAGTCGTAATTGGAGGAGACTTCAACTTAGTTTTGGACCCCGCAAGAGATTACTGTAATTATAAAAGGGTTAATAATCCCAAAGCGAGAGAAGCAGTAGACAACATGATAAACGATTTAGAATTAAATGATATTTGGAGGGACTTAAATCAGGATTGTCACAGATATACCTGGAGAAGAAATAATCCTTTCCAACAAGCGCGGTTGGATTTTTTTCTCATATCAGATCACGTTGTTTCCTTTGTCGATGATGTAGACATTGAATGTGGGTATAGAACAGACCACTCCATGATTGTGTTAAGGTTACGGTTTGGTAAAAAAATTAAGAGTAATACTTTTTGGAAATTTAACTCGTCATTATTAAAGGACAAGGACTATCTGGACGAAATTAACAAAGAAATTGAGAATGTTAAACAAGAATATGCTGTAAGCCCATATGCAAGAGAAGCAGTACACACGATTCCTCTGACCGAATTACAGTTTACAATTTCTGATGACTTATTTCTAGATTTTTTACTGATGAAGCTTAGGTCCAAAACTATCTCATACGCAACTATGAAGAAGAAAACCACGAATGAAGAGGAACGTAACATACAGCAAGATATACAACGGCTTGAAAGAAAAGAGACAAAAGACGAAGAAGAGGTCAAAGCTTTAGAGTTAAAGAAGGAAAGGCTAAAGGTTATTCGAGAGAAAAGAATAGAAGGGGTACTTTTAAGATCGAGGGCTAGGTGGATAGCTGAAGGGGAAAAAGTGACGAACTATTTCTGTAACCTAGAAAAAAGACATTTTATCAGTAAGAGTATGACTAGATTAATTGATAACCATGGCAATATTCTAAATGACCAAACAGAGATTCTTCATGAGGTTCAAGGATTTTATGAATCACTGTACAAAAAATGTGAAGTTGACGACTGTGATTTGGATGAACTCATTGTAAATATTCCACATTTAGACCGTGACGAAGCAAATAAATTAGATGGCGAAATCACACTGGAGGAGACATGCATAGCATTAAAGAACATGAAAAACAACAAAAGTCCTGGCACTGATGGTTTCACAACAGAATTTTTTAAGTGTTTTTGGAGCAGAATAGGGGTTTTTGTTGTCAGAGCTTTAAATGCCGGATTTAGAAGGGGGGAACTTTCTTGTGTTCAAAGACAGGGACTAATTGTTTGTATACCAAAGGGAGATAAACCAAGACACTTTGTGAAGAACTGGAGACCAATCTCGTTGTTAAATGTTGTATATAAAATAGGGTCATCGTGTATAGCCAACCGTTTAAAAAATGTGTTAGCTGGTCTCATCAATGAGGATCAAACTGGTTTTGTTAAGAATAGATACATAGGGGATAACATTAGGCTCATTTACGACACAATTGCTTATTTAGAAGAACACAACTTACCAGGGCTTTTATTAAACATTGACTTTGAGAAAGCATTCGATTCAGTGAGCTGGGATTTTATGTTTAAAGTATTGAAAGCGTTTGGATTTCAACAGGGCTTCTGCAAATGGATTGAAACATTCTATAAAAATATCAACTCATGTGTCCTTGTTAATGGTCAAGTTTCTAGTTGGTTTGAGATAGACCGCGGATGCAGACAAGGTGATCCACTATCGCCATATTTATTCCTATTATGTGTTGAAATTCTAGCATTAATGATTCGGGAAAATGTAAACATACGTGGAATAGTTATAGATACAGTCGAACATAAGCTTTCTCAGTATGCAGATGACACGGAATTTCTTTTAGCAGGCGACATAAAATCATTTGAAACATGTATAAACGTTCTGGAAATGTTTGGTCGAATATCGGGGTTATATATGAATCCTGGAAAAACTAGCGCTGTTTGGTTGGGGAGCTGTAAAAATTCTGCTGTTCGTTACATGGACCATTTAGGTATGGAGTGGAACCCACAAAAATTCAAAATTCTTGGAATCTGGTTTACCAACGATTTGCAAAACTGTGCAGATATTAATTATTCTGAAAAATTAGCGGACGTGAAACATTTGTTCAAGATTTGGGTGAGAAGGCAACTAACTCCTTTGGGCAGAGTGGCAGTTTTAAAATCGCTTATTTTATCAAAACTCATCCATTTGTGGATATTACTACCTAACCCACCTGACACTTTCTTTCAGACTTTACAAAATTACTGTTACAAATTTGTGTGGAATAAGAAGCCAGACAAAATAAATAGAAAAACTGCTCACAAAAGTATTCAAAACGGTGGTCTTGGACTACCAGAATTAAAAACGTTTGCTTCTTCCCTAAAATTGACGTGGCTGCAAAAAGTTCAGACTACACACCACAAATGGAAAACTATTACAACATCTAACTTTCCACTTTTAAGCGATATTGAGAAATATGGACCAGAAATACTTTCTTCCTTCTGTAAATCAAATGTATTTTGGACAGAGGTATTTATGGCGTACAAACATTTTTTCTACAAAGTTAACTGTAAGACTTCATATGAACTCCTTGCGGAACCAGTCTTCTATACAAACAGAATACAAGTTGGGAAAAAGACTATTTCGGGAAAAGCATGGATCAACAAGGGCATATATTGCATTGCTCATTTTTTGCTTGACAATGGCCAGTTTATTTCTTACGAACAATTTAAACAAAAGTATGATGTAAATATTAATTTTGTCACTTTTTCTGGTATTAAAGCAGCTATTACTGAATATATACAAAAAACAAAAATCAAAGTTGAAAATACAAATGAATGTTTAAATATGCATGTATGTTACAAAAAGTTAACGTCAGTTTGCAAAGGGTCAAGATTATATTATGACATTTTTATAGATAATCATACACACCCGAAAATCTGTACGAACTGGGATATAAAACTGAACGTTGAAAATGACTGGAAAAACTGTTTTCTTTATCTGAGTAAAATTTCTGACATAAAAATGAAATGGTTACAGTTACGAATAATACACATATGTCTTGGTACTAATGTTGTGCTGAAAAAAATGGGTGTATTGAACAGCGATGTTTGTACTTTCTGTACCTCTGTTAAGGACAGTATTACACATATGTTTTGGTATTGTACGGTCATACAACGTTTTTGGGAAACGCTGGTGGTTTTGATGAATGAAAAATGTATGTGTGCATTTAATTTGCAGATAACTGAACCATTAGCCATAGTTGGATTTGATAAAGATATACATATAGACCATGTATTTTATTTTATTGTATTATTTGCAAAACACTATTTATATCAGTGTAGAACAGAACAGAAATCACCCAGACTTCAGGTTTTTCTTAATAAGCTAAAATACAGATATAAAACTGAAGATTACATTGCTCGAAAAAATTCTGTATATAACGATTTCCTTTCCAAATGGCACCCATATACGCCGATGTTCGCAGGCTCAGAATGAATTACGAATGATTATGACATTGTACATTATACGAGTACAAGTATGATTATAGTACCCTAAAACTGTTACACCGCCTAAAACAACCCCTTTGGATATAATACAGAACCTTCAATATGTGTATGTATATGTATATATATATATGTGTGTATATGTATATGTATGTATGTGTGTATATGTATGTATGTATATGTGTATGTATATATGTGTGTATGTGTGTGCATATGCATGTGTGTGTATATGTATATATATATGTATGTATATATATATATATATATATATATATATATATATATAAAGAAAACAAAGACAAATATGTAAAATTTCATAATGCACTAGGCTTGCCTCATGTGCTCTCTCTCTCTCTCTCTCTCTCTCTACCACGTAAAGAGGCTGTAACCGTGCCTTAAAATGTAGAATGGTATTGTAGCTGTGCTTAGTATGTTGATTTCCTCTTTATCTATCGTTTGTTTGGATTTGTTCTTTTCTATTTTATATTCTAATGTGTTGTACTGTGTCGACTTATTTGAATTAAAAAAAATAAAATAAAATAAAATAAAATAAAATAAAAAAGACTAAAGGGGGAGAGAAAAAAAAAAAAAGAATACTAACAAAAGCCAGATCAAAAAAAAAAAAAAAAAAAAAAAAGAGAATTTGTTTGTACGTAACAATACGATGTGTGTTATTTCAATGTATGTATAATGACAAGAAGATGTGTTTTTTTGTACCATGAATTACTGACCACAGAATGTGTTGTCATGATGTAAACTACTGACGCTATGACGTGTTATTTTGATGTAGGCTAAATTACCTGAAACTTTATTGTACGTGATGCATCCATTTTGGGATTTTCTGCATGACGGACATCACTTTGATCACATTTTATCATTAATTTTTAATTACAACAAAAAATTATCAGTGCAAAAAAAAAAAAAAAAAAAAAAAAAAGATTTGAACTTAAGGAGGGGGGGGGGGGGGGGGGTTGAAGATGAAGAAAATGAGAACATAAAATTAAGAAAATGTGTTATAAATATGAAAACTCTTCACCAGCTGCATGAGGGAACCATCGTAATCCCTTCTGAAGGCAGATCTTCTTTGTATTCGTCTGACTTTATTCAAGTTTAAAAGGCTGAGCCAGTCTTGAATAAGAGTTACTCTATGTTAGGTTTTCTTATGGGAGCAAGACTGACCCTACTGGTTTATCGCTTATTGTTTACTGTTCCCTGCCTCATTTTATTTTCCACTTGTTTTATTTATTTTAAATGATTATAATTTCCGCTTTCTTTCTTTCTTTCTTTCACGCTTTCTTTCGTAGCGTAGATCAGGTCAACCTCTCACTCTTGGTCCACAAGCACATGTTTATCAGGCATGTCTGTAACTGATGATTTTTTTTATTCTGATTCTGATCTGGCTTTTAAAGTTACCTTTTGTTTGATACATAGTCCGGTTAGGTATTTACTTTAATGTGATGTTGGCGGTCTCTCTATGGTTTTATGCAAACTTACACACCCACACCTGCAAACACATACACCCACGTACACACGCATGCACACAGGTAAGCTCTCTCTCTCTCTCTCTCTCTCTCTCTCTCTCTCTCTCTCATGTGTGTGTATATATATATATATATATATGTGTGTGTGTGTGTGTGTGTGTGTGTGTGTGTGTGTGTGTGTGTGTGTGTGTGTGTGTGTGTGACATAATTTTGTGAAAAGACGTAAAATAAAAGTACCACTACTACCTCTACTACTTTACCACACACACACACACACACACACACACACACACACACACACACACACACACACAAGCACACACAAGCACACACACACACACACACACACACACACACACACACACACACACACACAACAAGTACACATCGTCTAATATCACGATTAGTGAAAAGACGTTAAATAAATGACACACACACACACAAGTACACTCACATTCATACACGCACGTACACTTACACTCACACGCATACACACACACACACACACACACAATTACACACACACACACATACATACACACACATACACACACACACACACACACAATTACACACACAATTACACACACACACACACACACACACACACACACACACACACACACACACACACACACAATTACACACACACACACACAGAGTGAGGGTGAGAGGAAGGAAAGTGGACAGACTCTGACGGAGTCATCAGCTGATCACACGCCGTTGGAGCACGTGAAACCCGTGAGTGTTAGAAGAGACAGAAGAAGCCTAGAGAATACTGGATGAACGGGTAACCATAACGTCGGAGTATAAAAGCGGTGAACCCGGTTTACTGTTGCCTTCCGTACGCTGTTTCATCGTGTGTTCTGGTGTTCTTGTGGTCTGAGGGCTTCTTCGTGGCTTCTTTGGTTGTGGCTGCTTTCTCTGTTCAGGATTAGCATGGGCCAGTCAGTTTCTCGTAAGTCGTGTTGTTGTCACTTGTAATGTTCCTCCACTCTTGCAACAAGGTTTTCAGCTTCACATGCCCCCTCTTTGGCAGTACTTGATTCATGGGGAACCCAGTTCAAACCATCGTCACCCTCCCCCCCCCCCCCCCTAACTTCTTTTTGAAAGAGGGCTGCCATTAAAGTCCAAAAAAATGGGCCCAGGTATGTGTTTATTTGGCATTTGTGGAGCATGTAGGCTTTTTTTTTTTTACCCTTGCCTCTGACTGCAAACATACATACGGGGGGCGCGCGGCGCTGCGCGTGCCGCCGCGCGTGTGCGCGTCGCTGTGGTGTGTGTGTGTGTGTGTGTGGTGTGTTTTGGGGGAGGGGCGGACAAGAGCAGAGGGGGCAGGGGGGGTACTGCCTTCCACCTATTAAACAAAAACAAACAAAACAAACCAAAAAAAAAACCTGGGGGGGGGGGGGGGGGGGGGGGGGAGGACAGAGTACCTTTCGGCTCCCCAAATAATTGAAGCCTCAAAATGCGAACGGCATAATTATTATGGTACACCTTGCCTCCCCCCCCCCCCTACCCCCACCCCTGCCGCCCCTCTCTCCTCTCCCTCTCCCTGTTTCATACTGGAATTTGGAAAAGAATACTCTGAGAATTTGTAAAATGAGAGATCCTCCCCCCCCCTCCCGCTTTTAAAAGAATTTTGCCTCCCCCCTCCCCACCCCCTTGTTTAAAGTGAAGAATTCCCACCCATCCCTGACCTCATCCCCCACCCCCTCCCCTAATCTGCTTCTGTCAGTGCAGGCTGGCCCACCCAGTGCGAAATGTTTTCCGACGCCACTGACTTAGAATGTGTTCTTGCTGCTCCCTGATTCCATAGAAATTTTCACGTCCACGGTTTTACACTTTCAACTTCCAATCGCCCCCTACCCCCACCCCATCCCCTGCTCCTCCTGCTCTCCCCCCCCCCTCCCCTTCTTTATGCATATACGGCCCACCTATGTTTCAACATCAGTTTATTTGAACATAGGCCTATGTATTTATATTACCCCTGATCCCTCCACTCTTCATTTTGTTCATCGCCTCTGGTTTTCTGTTTAAAGAAAAAGGTGAATTAATAATAAAACAACATTTTGATGAATTGCTCAAGGCATGAGAAATAACTAAGAATGTAACGTTTCAACCACTGAAGAAAGTACGTTGAATGTCATCGTAATTGACCAAAGACCATCCTTCTCTCTCTTACTCTTTCCCCCTTCTCCGTCTGTCTGTCTGTCTGCCTATTTGTCTGTCTGTCAGTCTGTCTGTCTGTCTGTCTCTCTCTTACGCGTTTCTGTTATTGTTATGATTTCCCTGTGAATTTTCTGTAACATGAATACCTTTTGTGTGGACTTTAATTCTGCTGCAATGTCACTTCTGCATCATGTTGGCCTCTGTAAACTGTGTTGTTTCGGGGTGGGGGGGGGGGGGGGGAACGCTGCTCTTATACAGGGGAAAAAAGGATTAAAAAAAAAGGCCTGTACAATCAGCAGAGAGAGGATATAGGAATCGCTCACTGGCCAGCTCAATGTCCACTTCCTGAAAACAAGGTGACAAGACACGCGTGTTGGGAGGGGTGGAAAGGGGGTTTCTATAATTATGGCATACAGACGACCTTTTCCACTACCTCTTAACCCCGTCCCCCCTGATCCCTCCCTCCTACCTAAATTCCCCTCCCTTCTCCCCAATACTCCATCCATCCATCCACCCCACCCCCACCCACCCCCACGTCCCTCCCGGCTCTGGAGAAAAGTTGTAAATGAGACGAAACGATACCATTTTTAAAAGAAAAATTCTTATCAGGTTCATCGTCGTTGTTATCCAATTGGTAACAGGTCTTTTCTGGTGCAGTATACATATTGCAGAAAATGGCTGCCGTTCCAGCAAAGAAAATGGGTTTTTTTTCATACTCCCCTACTGTACAAGAGCTTTTCTCATCAAAATATACTAAAACTGATATCTGAAATCTGAAGCTGTTGTGTCATGTTCCAGTATTTCCATTATTTCTAAAGCTGAAAAGACCTGGATGAATGACGGAAAGCAGAGTTTGGAATTAAAAAAAAAAAAAGGGAGTAGGCCTAGTGAAATCAAAGTTCCCGCCTTTTTTCGTGTGCAGACGTGTTTTTAAATGATTTATGTTTTACATACCTACACACACGGCATTTGCAAGCTGATACTGATAAGTTAGAATAGCCGGCACCCTCAACACGACCAGCTTTAATCCACCTTAAGACTGATTGCCGTGAGAAGATTCCATTCTATGCCCCTCTCCGGAATAGCTCAGTCGGTAGAGCATCGGACTCGTAATCTTGGGGTTGCGAAGAAGAAGAAGTAAATTAAAAAAAAACAAACCTTGATGTTTAGTTAAAATGAGCCGATTACTTTGTAAAGGCGGGTGATGCTCTTGGACGTTTAAAGTGTAAACTGATGTCCCATATATTTGTTTTTAAAATCTCTAATCTCAGAGTGCAATTCGGTGATTGTTCAATGCCGGTCCATTTGCAGATGGAATCATGTTCATCTTTAAACCGGAGGAGGGTGCTCGTGCATCCAGCGCGCTGCAACCCCCCCCCCCCCCCCAACCCTTCTCCACACAGAAATACATATTGCCCCCTTTCATCATTTCTGCAACCCCTGCGTTAATGATTAGAATTGAGCATTTCTGACCATCTTCAATCATGTCTGCCACTAGACTGACCTTGATCTATAACGGAAATGATAGTCATAATGATGCATGTAGTAGGCCTATTAATGATAATAATAGTCGGTGGAGAGGAATTTAAATGATCAGTTAGTAAAAAGCTGAAAGTACTTCTGGAATAGGGAGGAAGGAAGGGGGAGGAGGGGGGGGGGGGGGGGAGGAAGGGAACCACATAGGTCCACCTACACCCACAAACTTCTCTCTCTTCTTTAAAAAAAAAAAAAAAATTATGTGAGCACTACAACTTCAACAACAACAACTACTACTACTACTGCTACTACTACTACTTACTACTGCTGGATTGATGATAATAGGATCGGTGATAATAGGACAATAGTAATCATAAACATAATGGTAATATTAATGATGGTAATTGCAACAACGACATTAGTAATGATGATGATGTGATGTCTTGATAGTAATGATAATAACAATATGAGGATAACAAGAATGATAGGAATAATAGTAAAATTAAAAGTAATATTCGTCATGGTACTAGTCGGTGGAAAGGAATAGAATTGATCAATGAATGAAAGGCTAGTACTATTGGAACAGGGACAAGGTTATGATGGTAATAATGATGATAATGATGGTGATAATAGTAGTAATAATAGTTATAATGATAAATCTGTGATGTTAGCAATAAAAGTAGTAGCTGGAAAGGAATAGAAATAATCAATGAGTAAAAGGCTAACATAACTATTTGAACGGGGGGGGGGTGGGGGGGGGGGGGGGGGGGAGGGGTGAAGGGGGGGGGCAACACACACATGCACGCTTCTTGTATTGAGGGAGGGGGTGAGGAGGGTGGGGGGGGGGGGGGGGTGAAGAGACCCGTATTTAGAGGGCAAAGAAATACCATGCTGCTGGACCCTCTCCTCCCTCTTTTTATTTTCCATGATCACGATAATCTTCATGGAAAAATAAACTAATGGTATTCTATAATATGCACATAAAAGACTAAATCTAAAGATGTACGTGAAAGAATATAATTAGGTTAATGACTTCTAAATCTGCGGTGACAAAACTGATACGCCACACTGCCTTATACCAGCATTACGTTTCGTACATGGGCAAAGGTTAGGAAGGGTGTGGAACGTGGTGGTATGGAGGAGAAAGGGTAATGGTGTGGGGTTTTGAAAATGTAATTATTGGTCATGTATTCAAATGTACCAATATTTGCACTGCTGGTCTGGAAAGTGGTCACCCTATCTGGGCCCTGTACTGGTACTGATTTAGCATAAAATAATGAAAATAAGATCTACTTCCTTATGACCTTGACTGTGACACTGACATTTTATCGTAATTATCATATATATCAAACCAATGATTAATCTTACAAGCTTTATTAACCATTTGCCTGAATATTCAGAGAGAAATAATAAGCTTACATTTTTGTTTACATGAGTGCACTGTTGCTTGTGTGATAGCTAGTTTCCTGTAGGGAAATCGGTCTGGAAGCAACTAAAAGCCTAGTATATAATGTGTTTTTAAAACTGTTAAGCGTTTCCATGGTGGCAATGTGAGTTGGCAGATTTGTGACCAAGGTTTATAACTCTGTTAGTAAAAAGATGCAGAAATGAAAATGAGAGAAAAATCTTGCCAGTTCCAGTGGGTGTTCCCTTATGTGTACACTGTTGTTGAAAGTGAACAGATTTTGTGTGGCGTTGTTACCATCATGGCCGTACAGGCCTCAGACATATGAAGTACCACTCAGCTTCCGATGCATAGGCTTGGAAGTTGTTGGAAATTCAGTCTCTCCTTGGATGCCAATATACTAAATTTTGCTTGGTAAAGCATTTCTTAACATTTTCTGTTACGTTCATATGGTTTCTTAGATTTTGGGCCCATACCACATTTCTGTAGTCATTAGATCTGCGCGCAGATTTGAAAAAAAAAAAAAAATAAGCGTTAAGTCTTTATTAGACCTAGTTGCAAAGTGAGGCGACTGCAGGCAGAAATCTAAACAAATTTCAAATGTAATTAATAGCGAACCGCCAAGAAAACGTATACAAACGAATCACAAGACAAATCCCACCTTTTTTTGTCTTGTGATTCGTTTGTCTCCGTTTTCTTAGCGGTTCGCTATTAACTACATTTAAAATTTAAGTCTTTATGGTAAAACTCGATAAAAGTAAATGAGTAGGCAAAATAAAGAAATGCTTAAGTCTTCGACAGTGCAAAAACGAATTCTGAAATCCTTCCCGATTGGAAGGCCCATTGCCTCAATGAACTGGCGAACTACTAGGCCTAAATTTTAACGGTCACCATCTCTAGGCCTACAAGACGCCATGATAACAGGGAAGCAACGCTGACTGACTTTCAAGTGTAGGCCTACGTGCCGTTCGAAAATGGTCTCAATGGGAAGTGAGGGCAAATGTTATTCTGTATTTCACCATAGGCGCTGCATTCGTTTGAGTTTGAACTGCAGCAACTCCTTCCAGAGGTAACTTTCCTTCATCAGTAGCATAAACGTCTGGCAAATTGGCTTTTCAGCTAGGAGATGTGGAGATGACATCCCGTTTCTTTTTTTCCGCTGAGGACTCGCGATTGTTTGTTGGTCATTCCAGGATCAGGATCAGGATCAGGATTTGGGGCGTTGTATCAAAACAACTTAGCCTAACTCCAGCACATAACAGAAAGAATGGAGGTTTCGTGTTCCTTGAAATGTGTGAGGATGTGCCACGTCCAATTTTCCCAACAAACTCGGGAAAACTTTTACCCGACACGTCCTCGCTCGTGTTTCTTTTTGCTATGCCGAGTAACAACTGCAGGCCGGGGTAATCGGCTGAGGAAGTGTGGATAACTGGATCGGGGTGGTCATGGTATTGTTCAGGCTTGTACTCCAAACATGTTTGTTAGGAATGTGTCCAAACATGTTTTTTTTTTTTTTTTTTTTTTAAACCGGAGCAAAGAATAAACGCCACCACCACAAAGCAGAACGAAAAAAACAACAACACGGAATTAAATTGTGCAAAAAGTATCAAAATCTGACATATGACGAAAGCTTTTTTTTGTGTGTTTGTTAATCAGAATTAACCCCCTTCCCTCCCTCTCCAAAAGAACAAAAGAGAAAAGTTGCAATGCACTAGGTATGTCAGTGCAAAACAGGGTCCAGGTGTCTACTAACATAAGGGTCACAGCAGGTGATGACAGGTGACAGCAGGTTGAGCAACAATGGCTGTTGCAACCCACTTATACCCCGTTTCAGCACTTACAATTTTGGGGGTGAAGAAAAGATATGTCTGAACCTATCAGCTCTTGTGGAACTCTGCATATACTTTAAAAAAAAAAAAAAAAAATCAAGGCCCAGTTTAAGTTACATGGACTGAACAGAGAGTGTCCCTTTATATGAATATCTTTGGCTGCTTAGGTGAAGACACACTTAAGAACTTAAAATGATGTGTTAGCTTCACACAAAATTTACCTCGCAAGCTTAGTTGGAAAGTTATCAACATGAGAATGATATATATTCCATCTACAAGGGTACATTTAAAATGATATCAGTGTAAGACAACACAGTTCTTACTGGATATATGTCTGTCTCTTCTCTTGACACATTCCATCTACAAAGGTACATTTAAAATGATATCAGTTAAACACAAAACAGTTTTTATTGGATGTGTCTGTCTCTTCTTTATGATGCTGAAAAGGCAAAATAACCATGCATGTGACCGGCAGTCAGCATGAGGATAACAGTTTATGAAAGAGGAGTGGGGAAGAGAGGACAGAGAAAGGGGGGGTGGGTGGGCAGGGGGGGCGGGGGGGGGGGGGGGGGGGGGGGGGGGCGGGGGGGGGGGGGAGAGAAAGAGAGGAAAAGAGGATGGTGGTAAAAAGTGAGCTGGATCACAATCAAAAGGAGTGTGTTGTTGTGTGTGTGTGTGTGTGTGTGTGTGTCGCGCGCGCGTGGCGTGTGAAAAGAGAATGGCAAGGTTGTGACCAGAGGGAGGAAAGGAAAGGGATAGAGTGAGGGGGGGGGGGGTGTCAAGGCAGGCTAAAAAAAATGTTATGAAAATCAGCGTAGAGCACTGGTTCAGAAAGTTGAACATCCTGTTTAGCCAGCATAACACCAGATATTGGACACAGTTTAAGCAGTCAGAATCAGCACATAGTAATATCATGCCAATGTAAAAGAACAACTGTAATTCTTCCATTCAAAACAGAACAAAACTTAACAAAAGAAAACCCTCAAAACTAGCTCTGACAATGAAATATCATTCTCCAAAAACCAGTGATATATACTTGTAGTGGACCAAAGGTGATACAGGTGGTAGGATAAAAGGAGTAAGTAATGGAGTACAGGAAAAAAAAGAAGTTGGAGGATCCTACTTGGTTCAGAAACATAATATATATATCCTTATTGTAATGTGTACAGATTGCAACAAAACAACAACCAAAGACTTAATTTATAGTGGTACAGCAGTGGAGTTTTCAACTTGCGTTTTCCATCACAAAGGATGGCCTCAGTCAGCACTCTCCCGCTACCCCCCCACCTACACACTCCTCCTGCAGCATCCTCTCACTCTTCCCTCCTCCAGTCCCCTCTCTTCCCTCTGTGTAAGACAGGACACTGAAATCACATGAAACATAGCATTGTGTGGAAATCAAGGACATCAGGGTTACCAGGGTAGTCATTTCCAAATAATAATAATAATGTCAATTTATATAGCGCCTGTTGTTTGAAAATTAGGGCTGTAAGTGCTTTACATAACCAACAATACACACGCACACACACATGCTTGTGCGCCCACGCGGGAGCGCACGCGCACGCATGCTCGCGCACAACCACACACCCACGTTCACAGACGCATGCATGTACGCACGCACTCACATCAACATAGCCTGCATGCACAAGCAACACAACCACCAGAAAACTTAAGACTTTGTGTTCAATGTACATGCTGGATGAATATTAGCTCATAAAATACCAAACTAAGAAAAAGAAAAGCCAAGAAAGAATCACAGATTGTTTTTAATGGGACAAAACATGACTTAAAGAAAAAGAGTAAGTAAATAAGAGTGATAGTGAGAAGGGAAACAAAGCGTTTAAAGGAATGAAAAAAAACAAAACAAAACAAACAAAAAACGAAAAACACACACACACAAAATAAAAACAAGAATACTAAGAAAGTGCCATCACTTCATCTAACCTCATTTGGGTGTTTTTGTTCAAAACTGATAACAGGGAGGGCCTAAGGCTAGTTTTAAAATGAAATTTGAAAGATTTCAGACTTCATGTAGTACACAGCTTTCTGCTGATCCTATTGAAGAAGTGATGCCCACATGAAAAACTTCAATCGATACTCATCTAAAATGGATAGTTTACATGGTTTCCACGCTCTTTGGTTGATCTGTAAATCCTTTGGAAGCACCTAGTATTAGAAATGACTGTGGCTGCTGAAGCACTTGCCAATGTTTTACTGACATTTTTTAAACACAGTATGGTCATGGTGAGTACAGGGTAGGAAGAGTGTATTCGATGTGCTGTAATTCTTTTTTTTTTCAACTTTAAATTGAAGTACCCCCTAAAAAAGTCATTTTTTCATGATGAATAATCAGTTTGAAACACTGCAAATTCTTAGGATCACCCCCAAGTGAAAGAAAAAAAAAATGGGAAAAAGAGTGTCTCCAAATGTACATGGCAATGACCTGCTCAGACTGATAGTACAAGCAGTTTGTGCGTAGTTAATGGGAGTACAGTTAAGCCACTGCACTGACAGTTAGTTGTCTCCCATCTGGCAATCAGACACAACCCAAAACTTTTTCCTAAAAATCAATATTCCTATGGGATGGACAGCTGCCAAATTCTGCTGGGAACTACTCTCACATTTGTTCATTTCTCTTGTCATGATAAAGGGTACCTTTATTTCAGGGGTGGGTTTTTTGGTAATTTTTTTTTTCAAAACCCACCTCCTCTAAGACATTTTTGTGACAGGAGGCAAAAAAAATCATTTTTCCCCCACAAGGGACAATTTATGATCAGTGTATTAGTGTCAAAGTACAAATTTAGTCCTATATCAATGTTAATGTGAAAATTATTCTTTGCTGTGCACAGCTTAAGTCAGTGCATATGTGTGCCTCTGTTGAAGAGCAATTTGCATTTCAAAACGGTCAAAAAGAGTGCAGGAGTTGTTCATAGGAGAGAAAAAGAAACAAAAGGGGACAGTGGGGTGGAGGGTGCAGTGGGAGGGGGGGAGGGGAGGAGAGGGACTGGGTATGAAGTGGGAGGAAGGGTGCAGTTGGATGTGAGAGGACGGGGGTGGGGGGAGAGATGGAAATGCACCATCAGTACCACACATATACTCAAGCACATGCACATATAAACTCTCCACACACACACACGCACGCACGCATGCACGCATGCACACACACACACACACACACACACACACACACACACACACACACGCACACATATGCACACACACAAACACACAACACACACGCACACACATATGCACACACACAAACTTGAATGAAGACTTCTTTGCAGCTTTTTGATCATCTGCTCAGCAGAAAATCATACATTGACAGTTTTAGAGACATGCTACATGCTAATGTGAAACCATGTAATAGAACAACATGTTAAACAGAATGCCCCGTCCCCCTTCCACCCATGCAGCCCACACCATTCCACATTATCCCCACAACTTACTGTTGTTTCTGCCCACCTCTGGTGGGTTGCTAAGGAGTCCAGAAGATATTAGAGTTTTGCAAGAAAGTAAGAGGGGAAGGAGAGTTTGTGTGTGTGTGTGTGTGTGTGTGTGTGTGTGTGTGTGTGTGTGTGTGTGTGTGTTGTTGGAGGAGTGGTGATCAGGAGAAAACAGTGTGTGTTGGGTTGGGGGGGTTCTGTGTGTGCAGGGGGAGAAGAAAAGGGAATAATAAAGGATGGGGAAGAGGGAACACACACACACGCACACATACACGCACACACACACACACACATGCACACACACATGCACACACCACTTTCCACAATGCAATAGGCCTAGTGTGTTTAATGTACATGATGGAGAAGTATTTGCAGATAAAATATCAAACTGTCTTAGAAAAAGAATAACCGAGAAAGAATAACATATTTGTAATAGAACAAACCATAATTTAAAGGGGGAAAAAAGTAAATAAGAGTAATGGTGAAAAATGAAACAGCATCAGAATTCAAAACAAAACAAGAAAACAATAAGAAGGTCCCATCACTCCATCTAGCCTCATTATTTGGGGTTTCTGTTCAAAACTGATGACAGGGAGGGCTTAATGCTAGTTTTAAATGAAAGTTGAAAAGGGTCCAAATTCATGTACACAACTTTCCTCTGACCCTATTGAAGAAGAAAAAAATGCCCATATGAAAAACTTAAAATTACTTGACAAACTAAAATGAATTGCCTTACATGGCCCTCCCTCACACTGAGGCTGAGTCTGTCAGTCCTTTGAAAGCACCTGCTATTAACTCTGTGACACCATTAACAGCCCAATTGAAAGCACTGCTGTTAACTCTGTGACAGCATTAACAGCCCATTTGAAAGCAGCTGCTGTTAACTCTGTGACAGCATTAACAGCCCATTTGAAAGCACCTGCTGTTAACTCTGTGACAGCATTAACAGCCCATTTGAAAGCACCTGCTGTTAACTCTGTGACAGCATTAACAGCCCATTTGAAAGCAGCTGCTGTTAACTCTGTGACAGCATTAACAGCCCATTTGAAAGCACCTGCTGTTAACTCTGTGACAGCATTAACAGCCCATTTGAAAGCAGCTGCTGTTAACTCTGTGACAGCATTAACAGCCCATTTGAAAGCACCTGCTGTTAACTCTGTGACAGCATTAACAGCCCATTTGAAAGCACCTGCTATTAACTCTGTGACAGCATTAACAGCCCATTTGCAAGTTTGGCTAGCATTGAAATGACACTGGCTGCTGTAGCACCTGTCAACAACTTTTTTGCTGACATTGTTTTCAACTTTAATGTGAAGTATCCTCCTGAAAACTCACTTTTTTGTGACGATAAGTCAGTTTCAAACTCTGAAAATCCTTAGGATCACCCCCACATGAAAGAAAAAGGTGTGACAAAAGAGTCTGTCCATCTGTATGCCGAATAACCTGCTTGTACTGATATTACAAGCAGTTTGTGCAAGGTTAATGGGAGTACAGTGAAGCCACTGCGCTGATAGTTGTCTCCCTTCTGGCAATCCAGGCACAAATAAAAACTTAGTCATAAAAATCATTCTTTATTTGGGATGGACAGCTGCCAATTTTGCTGGGAAATATCCTTGTTTTAGATGTGATTTTTTTAATTTTTTTTTTAAAATCCAAACCTGCCTCCTGTAAGATATGATTTTTGTGACAGGAGGCAAAAAGATAATTTTTTGTCCCCACATGGACATTTTATGACAAGTATATTGGTATCGATAAAGTAAAAATTTGATTCTGTAGCAAAGTTAAAATGAAAATTATTCTGTGTTGAAGAGAGCCCAAGTCAGTGCATGTGTGTGTGTGTGTGTGTGTAAGTTGAACAGCAACTGAATTTCACAACAAAGAGTGCAGGATTTGTTGATAGGAGAGAAAAAGAAAAAGAAAAGAGGGGACAGTGGTGCGGAGAGTGGGATGGGAGGGGGAAAGGGGGAAAGAGGGACTGGATGAGAAGTGGGGGGAGGGTGCAAAGGGATGTGGGGGAAGGGGGAAGACATGGGGAAATGCACACTCAGCACCACACACACACACACACACACACACACACACACACACACACACACAGAGACAAAGACAGACACACACTCCCACACACACACAGACACACACACACACACACCTCTCTCTCTCTCTCTCTCTCTTAACAATATCCTGAAGACTTCTTTGCAACTTGTTGGTCATCTGCACACTAGAAAACTATACATAAAATGACAGTTTCTTTAAGAGACATACTACAAATTAGTCTGAAACGGTTATTACAAATTAGTCTGAAACCGTAGATACACCAACATGTTAAATAGAACACCCCATCCTCTTTCCACCCATACACCCCACATCATTCCACCCTACCCCACAACCAACTGTTGTTTCTACCACTCACCTCTGCTGGGATGCTGAAGAGTCCACAAGCTATTAGTTTCTCAAGACAGTGAGAAGGGAAGGAAAGAAGTTTTTGTGTTTGTATGTGGGAGGAGTGAAGGGGAGGAGAGAACAGTGTGTGTGTGTGTGTGCGCGCGCATGTTCGTGCGTGCGTGTGTGTGTGCAGGGGGGGGGGGGGGGGCAAGGGAATAAGAAGGGGATGGAAAAGAGGGGATATACATGCACACACTCTCTCCACAATGCATAGGCATGTTTTCTTTAATCTTCATCTGGATAAATATCAGCTCCTAAAATACCAAACTCTCGAAGGAAAACAAAAGCCTAGAAAGAATCGCATGTTATTTTTTAATAAAATGAAATATAAAGTTTAAAAAATTTGAGTAGGTAAATAAGAGTAGTGGTGAAAGGGGAACCCAAGTGGAAGTATTGAAAAAAAAAATGAAAACAAACAAAAACAGACCAACCTCCAACAATGCCCCATCACTTTGTCCAGCCTCCTTATTTCTATTGAAAACTGATGGCAGGGAGGGTCTCATGCTAGTTTTAAATGAAATTTAAAAAATGTCAAAATTCATGTATAGGCCACATGTGTGGGCAGAATTCGGATTTTGCACCAAATACATAGTCCATACATAATCCATGTAAGCATTTTTAGGCCTAGCATGAATTGGAGCCAGCATTTCATAATTAACTGATAATTTATGAAAAAACCAACCACTTACTTTCACCTAGTTTGGGGGATTCCCACCCATGGTGTCACTCACAGTCTTCAAATACATGACCTTACCCATGTCTGACCTCACATTTCAGGCCTTCGCACTCACCTGTGAGCCTATCTTTTGGGCCAGCTGGCATTCCCCTAAACAGTCCCATTCCTTTGATTTCATTCTGTCAGCTTGGAACCACCTGGCTTGTCCCTTGATGGCTATAGGAAAGAAAACGAGGAAAATCAACTTTCAGACACACACAAAAATTATCAAAGCAATCTAACTGCGCCCTTCTATAAATACCCGACTCCTTAAGCAAGGCCTTGGCACATCAATTTTTGGTGTTCTGCCAGCATTCATTGTGCTGTGCATGGATAACAATGCTGAGGTAGGCAAAGCGGAGACCGATTTTGTCACAAAGCAGTCCTGTGTGTATGAACAAGGATTTCCCCCCCAGCAAATCAAACATTACAGTGACAAACCTTCCCTAACAAAGCAGTACAGGAAGACAACACACATATTACAGTTAAAAATCTTCCTTAACAAAGGAGTACAGGAAGACGGTACACACATTACAGTGACAAACCTTCCCTAACAAAGCAGTACAGGAAGACAGTACACACATTACAGTGACAAACCTTCCCTAACAAAGCAGTACAGGAAGACAACACACACATTACAGTGACAAACCTTCCCTAACAAAGCAGTACAGGAAGACAACACACACATTACAGTGACAAACCTTCCCTAACAAAGCAGGACAGGAAGACAACACACACATTACAGTGACAAACCTTCCCTAACAAAGCAGGACAGGAAGACAATACACACATTACAGTGACAAACCTTCCCTAACACAGCAGTACAGGAAGACAACACACACATTACAGTGACAAACCTTCCCTAACAAAGCAGGACAGGAAGACAATACACACATTACAGTGACAAACCTTCCCTAACAAAGCAGTACAGGAAGACAGTACACACATTACAGTGACAAACCTTCCCTAACACAGCAGTACAGGAAGACAGTACACACATTACAGTGACAAACCTTCCCTAACACAGCAGTACAGGAAGACAACACACACATTACAGTGACAAACCTTCCCTAACAAAGCAGGACAGGAAGACAACACACACATTACAGTGACAAACCTTCCCTAACAAAGCAGGACAGGAAGACAGTACACACATTACAGTGACAAACCTTCCCTAACAAAGGAGGACAGGAAGACAACACACACATTACAGTGACAAACCTTCCCTAACAAAGCAGGAAAGGAAGACAGTACACATTACAGTGACAAACCTTCCTTAACAAAGCAGGACAGGAAGACAGTACACATTACAGTGACAAACCTTCCTAACAAAGCAGGACAGGAAGACAGTACACATTACAGTGACAAACCTTCCTTAACAAAGCAGGACAGGAAGACAGTACACATTACAGTGACAAACCTTAACAAAGCAGGACAGGAAGACAACACACACATTACAGTGACAAACCTTCCCTAACAAAGCAGGACAGGAAGACAGTACACACATTACAGTGACAAACCTTCCCTAACAAAGCAGTACAGGAAGACAATACACACATTACAGTGACAAACCTTCCCTAACAAAGCAGGACAGGAAGACAGTACACACATTACAGTGACAAACCTTCCCTAACAAAGCAGTACAGGAAGACAGTACACACATTACAGTGACAAACCTTCCCTAACAAAGCAGGACAGGAAGACAACACACACATTACAGTGACAAACCTTCCCTAACAAAGCAGGACAGGAAGACAATACATACATTACAGTGACAAACTTCCCTAACAAAGCAGGACAGGAAGACAACACACACATTACAGTGACAAACCTTCCCTAACAAAGCAGGACAGGAAGACGGTACACACATTACAGTGACAAACCTTCCCTAACAAAGCAGTACAGGAAGACAACACACACATTACAGTGACAAACCTTCCCTAACAAAGCAGGACAGGAAGACAATACATACATTACAGTGACAAACCTTCCCTAACAAAGCAGTACAGGAAGACAACACACACATTACAGTGACAAACCTTCCCTAACAAAGCAGGACAGGAAGACGGTACACACATTACAGTGACAAACCTTCCCTAACAAAGCAGTACAGGAAGACAACACACACATTACAGTGACAAACCTTCCCTAACAAAGCAGGACAGGAAGACAGTACACACATTACAGTGACAAACCTTCCCTAACAAAGCAGTACAGGAAGACAACACACACATTACAGTGACAAACCTTCCCTAAACAAAGCAGGACAGGAAGACACCACACATTACAGTGACAAACCTTCCTAACAAAGCAGGACAGGAAGACAATACAACATTACAGTGACAAACCTTCCCTAACAAAGCAGGACAGGAAGACAACCACACATTACAGTGACAAACCTTCCCTAACAAAGCAGGACAGGAAGACAGTACACACATTACAGTGACAAACCTTCCCTAACAAGCAGTACAGGAAGACAAACCACACACTTACAGTGACAAAACCTTCCCTAACAAAGCAGGACAGGAAGACAGTACAACATTACAGTGACAAACCTTCCCTAACAAAGCAGTACAGGAAGACAACACACACATTACAGTGACAAAACCTTCCCTAACAAAGCAGGACAGGAAGACGTACACACATTACAGTGACAAACCTTCCATAACAAAGCAGTACAGGAAGACAACACACACATTACAGTGACAAACCTTCCCTAACAAAGCAGTACAGGAAGACAAACACACATTACAGTGACAAACCTTCCCTAACAAAGCAGGACAGGAAGACAATACACACATTACAGTGACAAACCTTCCCTAACAAAGCAGTACAGGAAGACAGTACACACATTACAGTGACAAACCTTCCCTAAACACAGCAGGACAGGAAGACAGTACACACATTACAGTGACAAACCTTCCCTAACAAAGCAGTACAGGAAGACATACACACACATTACAGTGACAAACCTTCCCTAACAAAGCAGGACAGGAAGACATACACACATTACAGTGACAAACCTTCCCTAACAAAGCAGGACAGGAAGACAACACACATTACAGTGACAAACCTTCCCTAACAAAGAGTGACAGGAAGACAGTACACACACATTACAGTGACAAACCTTCCCTAACAAAGCAGACAGGAAGACAGACACAACATTACAGTGACAAACCTTCCTTAACAAAGCAGGACAGGAAGACAGTACACATTACAGTGACAAACCTTCCTAACAAAGCAGTGACAGGAAGACAGTACACATTACAGTGACAAACCTTCCTTAACAAAGCAGGACAGGAAGACAGAACACATTACAGTGACAACTTAACAAAGCAGGACAGGAAGACAACACACATTACAGTGACAAACCTTCCCTAACAAAGCAGACAGGAAGACAGTACACACATTACAGTGACAAACCTTCCTAACAAAGCAGACAGGAAGACAATACACATTACAGTGACAAACCTTCCTAACAAAGCAGGACAGGAAGACAGTACACACATTACAGTGACAAACCTTCCTAACAAAGCAGTACAGGAAGACAACACACATTACAGTGACAAACCTTCCCTAACAAAGCAGGACAGGAAGACAACACACACATTACAGTGACAAACCTTCCCTAACAAAGCAGGACAGGAAGACAATACAACATTACAGTGACAAACCTTCCTAACAAAGCAGGACAGGAAGACAACACACAATTACAGTGACAAACCTTCCCTAACAAAGCAGGTACAGGAAGACGTACACACATTACAGTGACAAACCTTCCCTAACAAGCAGTACAGGAAGACAACACAACATTACAGTGACAAACCTTCCTAACAAAGCAGGACAGGAAGACAATACAACATTACAGTGACAAACCTTCCTAACAAAGCAGTACAGGAAGACAAACACACATTACAGTGACAAACCTTCCCTAACAAAGCAGACAGGAAGACGGTACACACATTACAGTGACAAACCTTCCTAACAAGCAGTACAGGAAGACAACACACACATTACAGTGACAAACCTTCCCTAACAAAGCAGGACAGGAAGACAGTACACACATTACAGTGACAAACCTTCCCTAACAAAGCAGTACAGGAAGACAACACACATTACAGTGACAAACCTTCCCTAACAAGCAGTACAGGAAGAAAACACACATTACAGTGACAAACCTTCCCTAACAAAGCAGGACAGGAAGACAGTACACACATTACAGTGACAAACCTTCCTAACAAAGCAGTACAGGAAGACAGTACACACATTACAGTGACAAACCTTCCCTAACAAAGCAGGACAGGAAGACAGTACACACATTACAGTGACAAACCTTCCCTAACAAAGCAGGACAGGAAGACAACACACATTACAGTGACAACCTTCCCTAACAAAGCAGACAGGAAGACAGTACACACATTACAGTGACAAACCTTCCCTAACAAGCAGTACAGGAAGACAACACACATTACAGTGACAAACCTTCCCTAACAAAGCAGGACAGGAAGACATACACACATTACAGTGACAAACCTTCCTAACAAAGCAGTACAGGAAGACAAACACACATTACAGTGAAAACCTTCCCTAACAAAGCAGACAGGAAGACAACACACATTACAGTGACAAACCTTCCCTAACAAACAGTACAGGAAGACAGTACACACATTACAGTGACAAACCTTCCCTAACACAGCAGTACAGGAAGATAAACCACATTACAGTGACAAACCTTCCTAACAAAGCAGGACAGGAAGACAAACACACATTACAGTGACAAACCTTCCTAACAAAGCAGGACAGGAAGACAACACACATTACAGTGACAAACCTTCCCTAACAAGCAGACAGGAAGACAACACACAATTACAGTGACAAACCTTCCCTAACAAAGCAGGACAGGAAGACAACACACACATTACAGTGACAAACCTTAACAAGCAGGACAGGAAGACAAACACACATTACAGTGACAAACCTTCCTAACAGCAGACAGGAAGACAGTACACACATTACAGTGACAACCTTCCTAACAAAGCAGTACAGGAAGACAACACACATTACAGTGACAAACCTTCCTACAAAGCAGACAGGAAGACATACACACATTACAGTGACAAACTTCCCTAACAAGCAGGACAGGAAGAAAACACATTACAGTGACAAACCTTCCCTAACAAAGCAGGACAGGAAGACGTACACACATTACAGTGACAAACCTTCCCTAACAAAGCAGTACAGGAAGACAACACACATTACAGTGACAACCTTCCCTAACACAGCAGGACAGGAAGACAACACACACATTACAGTGACAAACCTTCCCTAACAAAGCAGGACAGGAAGACATACACACATTACAGTGACAAACCTTCCCTAACAAAGCAGTACAGGAAGAAAACACACATTACAGTGACAAACTTCCCTAACAAAGCAGGACAGGAGACAAACACACATTACAGTGACAAACCTTCCTAACAAAGCAGTACAGGAAGACATACACATTACAGTGACAAACCTTCCTAACAAGCAGTACAGGAAGACAACACACATTACAGTGACAAACCTTCCCTAACAAAGCAGACAGGAAGACAGTACACATTACAGTGACAAACCTTCCCTAACAAGCAGGACAGGAAGACAGTACACACATTACAGTGACAAACCTTCCCTAACAAAGCAGGACAGGAAGACAATACACACATTACAGTGACAAACCTTCCCTAACAAAGCAGGACAGGAAGACAACACACATTACAGTGACAAACCTTCCTAACAAAGCAGACAGGAAGACAACACACACATTACAGTGACAAACCTTCCTAACAAAGCAGACAGGAAGACAGTACACACATTACAGTGACAAACCTTCCTAACAAAGCAGTACAGGAAGACAGTACACATTACAGTGACAAACTTCCCTAACAAGCAGTACAGGAAGACATACCACATTACAGTGACAAACCTTCCCTAACAAAGCAGGACAGGAAGAAAACACATTACAGTGACAAACCTTCCTAACAAAGCAGTACAGGAAGACAGTACACACATTACAGTGACAAACCTTCCCTAACAAAGCAGTACAGGAAGACACACACATTACAGTGACAAACCTTCCCTAACAAAGCAGTACAGGAAGACAGTACACACATTACAGTGACAAACCTTCCCTAACAAAGCAGTACAGGAAGACAACACACATTACAGTGACAAACCTTCCCTAACAAAGCAGACAGGAAGAAAACACATTACAGTGACAAACCTTCCCTAACAAAGCAGTACAGGAAGACAACACACATTACAGTGACAAACCTTCCTAACAAAGCAGACAGGAAGACAACACACATTACAGTGACAAACCTTCCCTAACAAAGCAGTACAGGAAGACAGTACACACATTACAGTGACAAACTTCCCTAACAAAGCAGTACAGGAAGACAGTACACATTACAGTGACAAACCTTCCTAACAAAGCAGGACAGGAAGACAAACAATTACAGTGACAAACTTCCCAAACAAAGCAGTACAGGAAGACAACACCATTACAGTACAAACCTTCCCTAACAAAGCAGGACAGGAAGACAACACACACTTACAGTGCAAACCTTCCCTAACAAGCAGGACAGGAAGACACACACCATTACAGTGACAAACCTTCCCTAACAAGCAGTACAGGAAGACACACACATTACAGTGACAACTTCCTAACAAGCAGGACAGGAAGACAATACTACATTACAGTGATAAACCTTCCCTAACAAGCAGTACAGGAAGACAGTACACACATTACAGTGACAAACCTTCCCTAACAAGCAGGACAGGAAGACAGATACACACATTACAGTGACAAACCTTCCCTAACACAGCAGTACAGGAAGACAGTACACACATTACAGTGACAAACCTTCCCTAACACAGCAGTACAGGAAGACAACAACACATTACAGTGACAAACCTTCCCTAACAAGCAGGACAGGAAGACAACACACACATTACAGTGACAAACCTTCCTAACAAAGGAGGACAGGAATGACAACACACACATTACAGTGACAAACCTTCCCTAACAAAGGAGGACAGGAAGACAACACACACATTACAGTGACAAACCTTCCCTAACAAAGCAGGACAGGAAGACAGTACACACATTACAGTGACAAACCTTCCCTAACAAAGCAGGACAGGAAGACAACACACACATTACAGTGACAAACCTTCCTAACACAGCAGACAGGAAGACAGTACACACATTACAGTGACAAACCTTCCCTAACAAAGCAGTACAGGAAGACAGTACACATTACAGTGACAAACCTTCCTAACAAAGCAGGACAGGAAGACAACACAACATTACAGTGACAAACCTTCCCTAACACAGCAGGACAGGAAGACAGTACACACATTACAGTGACAAACCTTCCCTAACAAAGCAGGACAGGAAGACAACACACATTACAGTGACAAACCTTCCCTAACAAGCAGTACAGGAAGACAACACACACATTACAGTGACAAACCTTCCCTAACAAAGCAGGACAGGAAGACAACACACACATTACAGTGACAAACCTTCCCTAACAAAGCAGGACAGGAAGACAAACACACATTACAGTGACAAACCTTCCCTAACAAAGCAGTACAGGAAGACAGTACACACATTACAGTGACAAACCTTCCCTAACAAAGCAGGACAGGAAGACAATACATACATTACAGTGACAAACCTTCCCTAACACAGCAGGACAGGAAGACAGTACACACATTACAGTGACAAACCTTCCCTAACAAAGCAGTACAGGAAGACAGTACACATTACAGTGACAAACCTTCCCTAACAAAGCAGGACAGGAAGACAACACACACATTACAGTGACAAACCTTCCCTAACACAGCAGGACAGGAAGACAGTACACACATTACAGTGACAAACCTTCCCTAACAAGCAGTACAGGAAGACAACACACATTACAGTGACAAACCTTCCCTAACAAGCAGGACAGGAAGACAACACACACATTACAGTGACAAACCTTCCCTAACAAAGCAGGACAGGAAGACAACACACATTACAGTGACAAACCTTCCCTAACAAGCAGGACAGGAAGACAACACACACATTACAGTGACAAACCTTCCCTAACAAAGCAGGACAGGAAGACAACACACACATTACAGTGACAACCCTTCCCTAACAAGCAGGACAGGAAGACAACACACACTTACAGTGACAAACCTTCCCTAACAAGCAGACAGGAAGACAGTACACCACTTACAGTGACAAACCTTCCCTAACACAGCAGGACAGGAAGACAGTACATACATTACAGTGACAACCTTCCCTAACAAAGCAGGACAGGAAGACAACACACACATTACAGTGACAAACCTTCCTAACAAGCAGGACAGGAAGACAGACACACATTACAGTGACAAACCTTCCTAACACAGCAGTACAGGAAGACAGTACACACATTACAGTGACAAACCTTCCTAACAAAGCAGGACAGGAAGACGTACACACAATTCAGTGACAAACCTTCCTAACAAAGCAGTACAGGAAGACAGTACACACATTACAGTGACAAACCTTCCTTACACTAGCAGGACAGGAAGACAGTACACACTTACAGTGACAAACCTTCCCTAACACAGCAGGACAGGAAGACGTACACACATTACAGTGACAAACCTTCCCTAACAAACAGGACAGGAAGACAACACACATTACAGTGACAAACCTTCCCTAACAAAGCAGGACAGGAAGACAACACACACATTACAGTGACAACCTTCCCTAACAAAGCAGGACAGGAGACAACACACAATTACAGTGACAAACCTTCCCTAACAAAGCAGTACAGGAAGACAATCACACATTACAGTGACAAACCTTCCTAACAAGCAGTACAGGAAGACAACAACAATTACAGTGACAAACCTTCCTAACAAAGCAGGACAGGAAGACAACACACATTACAGTGACAACCTCTAACAAAGCAGGACAGGAAGACAACACACATTTACAGTGACAAACCTTCCTAACAAGCAGTACAGGAAGACAGTACAACATTACAGTGACAAACCTTCCTTAACAAAGCAGTACAGGAAGATAAACACACATTACAGTGACAAACCTTCCTAACAAGCAGGACAGGAAGACATACACATTACAGTGACAAACCTTCCTAACAAGCAGTACAGGAGACAGTACACACATTTACAGTGACAAACTTCCTAACAAAGCAGGACAGGAAGACACACACACATTACAGTGACAAACCTTCCCTAACAAAGCAGGACAGGAAGACCACACACACATTACAGTGACAAACCTTCCCTAACAAAGCAGTACAGGAAGACAATACAACATTACAGTTACAAACCTTCCCTAACAAAGCAGTACAGGAAGACATTACACACAGGTACATCTGCCCACCCCACCTCCACTGCTCACTCCTTCCTCCCACCCATCTGCCTTTCCTACCTTCCACCGCCCCCTTTTATTTTCCTTTTTTTTTTTTTTCCATTTTTTGGTATTTTTTTCCCCTTGCTCTAATATAATGATTGTGAATGGACAGTTCTTAAGTCATGATCACTCTCTCTCTCTGTCTCAGTCTCTTCACACATGCACATACGATACACACACTTACATAGATGTGTGCGCACACACACACACACACACACACACATGCACACACATACACACACACACGCACATGCACACAGAACAACACACACACACACACACACACACACACACACACACACACGCACATACACACGCACTGGTATACACAATGATATATAGTCTACACATACATAGAGTCCACTAAGCCAAAAAGTAAAACGAAAGTAAAGTCATGATGTTTACGCTAAGGACTGGTTAAAACTGCGTGAAGGTTCTGAGATATTAATTAAGTTTGTCTCACGCTTCTGCAATTTGTCTCATTACTTTAAGCTGCAAGTGGACATGTTTCCCTTAATGACTGAAGACAAAATGAAGCTGTGAGTTGGTTGTGTTTGTTTTAATGGACATAAGTAGCCCAGTTTCAGTTTCATCAAGGAGGAGTCACTGCATGCAGACTAGTCCATATACGCTACACCACATCCGCAAAGTTTTGAGATCACACTCCGCATGATTTAAAGCTGATGGATGAATGAATTAACAACTAAGATGAGAGAATTGAGGAAGAAGGTCTTGTGGCTACGACTTAGCAGATGTATGACCTACGTATCAGCCCAATGCTCTGGTCAGACCTTGAATGCCTACCAAACATTGGTTGTCTTTTTGTGTGTGTGTGTGTGTGTGTATAGTATGTAGCCCAGCAAGACTGGAAAAGGAAATTGCCATTTTGATATCCAGATTAACCATTTTCCTGGTAACTTGCTCTTCATTTGTTACTCCTTTGTTGAAATGTCTCTGCAGTGCTGGTCAGTTACCTTTCCGAGCTTCTGGTATGCTATGTGGGCATCGCATGTGCCAGGTGATGTCTTTCTGTAATCTTTTTTTGTAGGGAGAGACATGGCAGTGCATGTGGGAAAGTAATCTTTTTAGTTATTATTGCTGCTCTTGTTAATGATTTATTTTTCAATGACATTGCATACAAATGTATGGTTAGATCCAGATGTTAAACTGATTGTTTCATGATGATATGCCAAATGGATCTTAATTGATGCCATGTGAACCATGTATTGATTGTAACAGAGTTATTCAAAACACTTCACCCCATAAAAATAGTAGTAGAGACTGGTCTCATAATGTCTTATTCAACAAAGTAGAGGAATGTATGCAGTTGGTCAGCCTTTTTCAAACTATGCCATTTGTCAGTTGTGGCTTGGACTGATATCAAATTTTTGGTCAGACAGTGAAATGAAACAAAATGTTTTATCAATGCCTTGTAAGAAATGTATAGAAAACTTACAGATATTGCAATTATTTGAGTCAAAAGTTTTTCACAGGTTAAATGTCATCTGTTCAGATGGTAAAATTTAACTGCTTTGATTATTTCACTTGTACAAATGATGAAAACAAATGGCTTTAAACTTCGAAATGTAAATTGTGATCGGTCAACATAATACAGTATTTTTTATTTTTTTTTATAAACCACCCATAGAATATAAGTAAACTGTGCTTGGTTGTTTTCTGTCAGGTGTGAAGAATGGCTTGTTTATCAAGTCACATGACTGATTTGTCTATTATTAGTATATAAATTCACTTTTCAGAATATGCACATAGAGATTCAGAGTGTCAGAGCACCAGTGACATTCTCGTGTGAAATTTGTACATGACGCGTCACATATCAAGTTCTGCGCCATGATGTTGCGCGCCTTTTGCCATAATGCAGATGTAGGAACTGGTCCACATTCAGGTAACTCAAACTGCTGGAGGACCAGAAGCTATAATTCCTGTCTGTTTACACATCCACAGTTCGTTCTGAGATATGAATGATCAGCTTTTGAATGGTTTGGAATCAAAGCAAGTGACAAGACCAGGATTCAAGGAAGAACAGAGTACCGTCCCTGTGTAATTCAAGGCCTGATACAAGCTGCACTCATTGTGTCGTGCAGTTGGCAGTGACATATTCACAGAAGGCCTGATACAAGCCACACTCATTGTGCCGTGTAGTTGGCAGTGACAGATATATCACAGAAGGCCTGATACAAGCCGCACTCATTGTGCCGTGCAGTTGGCAGTGACATATGTCACAGAAGGCCTGATACAAGCCACACTCATTGTGCCGTGCAGTTGGCAGTGACAGATATGTCACAGAAGGCCTGATACAAGCCACACTCATTGTGCTGTGCAGTTGGCAGTGACAGATATATCACAGAAGGCCTGATGCAAGCCACACTCATTGTGCCGTGCAGTTGGCAGTGACATATGTCACAGAAGGCCTGATACAAGCCACACTCATTGTGCCGTGTAGTTGGCAGTGACAGATATATCACAGAAGGCCTGATACAAGCCACACTCATTGTGCCGTGCAGTTGGCAGTGACATATGCCACAGAAGGCCTGATACAAGCCACACTCATTGTGCTGTGCAGTTGGCAGTGACAGATATGTCACAGAAGGCCTGATACAAGCCACACTCATTGTGCTGTGCAGTTGGCAGTGACAGATATGTCACAGAAGGCCTGATACAAGCCACACTCATTGTGCCGTGCAGTTGGCAGTGACATATGTCACAGAAGGCCTGATACAAGCCACACTCATTGTGCCGTGCAGTTGGCAGTGACAGATATGTCACAGAAGGCCTGATACAAGCCACACTCATTGTACCGTGCAGTTGGCAGTGACAGATATATCACAGAAGGCCTGATACAAGCCACACTCATTGTGCCGTGCAGTTGGCAGTGACAGATATGTCACAGAAGGCCTGATACAAGCCACCCATCATTGTGCCGTGCAGTTGGCAGTGACAGATATGTCACAGAAGGCCTGATACAAGCCACCACTCATTGTGCCGTGCAGTTGGCAGTGACAGTATGTCACAGAAGGCCTGATACAAGCCACACTCATTGTGCCGTGCAGTTGGCAGTGACAGATATGTCACAGAAGGCCTGATACAAGCCACACTATTGTGCCGTGCAGTTGGCAGTAAGATATGTCAAGAAGGCCTGATACAAGCCGCACTCATTGTGCCGTGCAGTTGGCAGTGACAGATATGTCACAGAAGGCCTGATACAAGCCACACTCATTGTGCCGTGCAGTTGGCAGTGACAGATATGTCACAGAAGGCCTGATACAAGCCACACTCATTGTGCCTGCAGTTGGCAGTGACAGATATGTCACAGAAGGCCTGATACAAGCCACACTCATTGTGCCGTGCAGTTGGCAGTGACAGATATGTCACAGAAGGCCTGATACAAGCCACACTCATTGTGCCTGCAGTTGGCAGTGACAGATATGTCACAGAAGGCCTGATACAAGCCACACTCATTGTGCCGTGCAGTTGGCAGTGACAGATATGTCACAGAAGGCCTGATACAAGCCACACTCATTGTGCTGCATGGCAGTTTGCAGTGACAGCATATGTCACAGATGGCGCTGATACAAGCCACCCACACTCATTGTGCCGTGCAGTTGGCAGTGACAGTATGTCACAGAAGGCCTGATAAAGCCACACTCATTGTGCCGTGCAGTTGGCAGTGACAGTATGTCACAGAAGGCCTGATACAAGCCACACTCATTGTGCTGTGCAGTTGGCAGTGACAGATATATCACAGAAGGCCTGATCAAGCCACACTCATTGTGCCGTGCAGTTGGCAGTGACATATGTCACAGAAGGCCTGATACAAGCCACACTCATTGTGCCGTGCAGTTGGCAGTGACAGATATATCACGAAGCTGATCAAGCATATGTGCCTGCATTGGACAAGCCTGACCCACCCCACGTCGCCATCTGTGCCGTGCAGTTGGCAGTGACAGATATGTCACAGAAGGCCTGATACAAGCCACCCACACTCATTGTGCCGTGCAGTTGGCAGTGACAGATATGTCACAGAAGGCCTGATACAAGCTGAACTCATTGTGGTCTGCATATATGTCGGCTGACAGCTAGTGGGCATTGGCAGTGACAGATATGTCACAGAAGGCCTGATACAAGCCGCACTCATTGTGCCAGTGCAGTTGGCAGTGACATATGTCACAGAAGGCCTGATACAAGCCTGCACTCATTGTGCCGTGCGATTGGCAGTGACATATGTCACAGAAGGCCTAATACAAGCCGCACTCATTGTGCGTGCGATTGGCAGTGACATATGTCACAGAAGGCCTGATACAAGCCACACTTATTGTGCCGTGCAGTTGGCAGTGACAGATATGTCAAGAAGGCCTGATACAAGCCCACTCATTGTGCCGTGCAGTTGGCAGTGACAGATATGTCACAGAAGGCCTGATAAAAGCCGCACTCGTTGTGCCGTGCAGTTGGCAGTGACAGATATATCACAGAAGGCCTGATACAAGCCACCCACACTCATTGTGCCGTGCAGTTGGCAGTGACAGATATATCACAGATGGCCTGATACAAGTCGCACTTATTGTGCCGTGCAGTTGGCAGTGACAGATATGTCACAGAAGGCCTGATACAAGCCATCCACACTCATTGTGCCGTGCAGTTGGCAGTGACAGATATGTCACAGAAGGCCTGATACAAGCCACACTCATTGTGCCGTGCAGTTGGCATGACAGATATGTCACAGATGGCAAACTGCAGGTGGACGGTGTCACAAACCGGCCAACAGAGCATGAAGAAAAATATTTTTTAGTAAATCAACAGTGCAGTGTGCAGATGTGATCAGATAACAAACCTTCATTCATGATGCAGTTCAGGAAGACTATATACACAGTCCCCCCTCCCCCTCCCCTCCACTACTCACTGCTTTCCACCCACCTAACATCTTTCCTTTCTTGATCTTTTTTTTTCCTTCTAACTCCTCCGCCAGCACCCCCCCCCCCTTTTTTTTTGTGGTCTAATATCACAATTGTGAATGGACAGTTCTCAAGTGATGTTACATTCTCTCTCGCTCTCACTCTCTTTCTCTCTCTCTCTCTCTCTCTCTCTCTCTCTCTCTCTCTCACTCATATAGCACACACAGACAGACACGCACGCACCCACGCACACTCATACACACACATACAGCACTTGTTAGTATATGCAAACACAGTGTTCACCAAGCGTAAGCACAGTTAAAGCAAATTCATGATGCTTCCAGCTAACAACTGGTTAAAACTGCATGAAAGCTGGAGATGTTAACTTCAAGTCTGTCTCATGCTCTTGTGTTTTGCCCCTTCATTTTAAGCTGCCATCTGATGTGTCCCATGATGATTGAAAAACAATCTGAAGCTCTGTGCCATCTGATGTGTCCCATGATGATTGAAAAACAATCTGAAGCTCTGTGCCATCTGATGTGTCCCATGATGATTGAAAAACAATCTGAAGCTCTGTGCCATCTGATGTGTCCCATGATGATTGAAAAACAATCTGAAGCTCTGTGCCATCTCATGTGTCCCATGATGATTGAAAAACAATCTGAAGCTCTGTGCCATCTGATGTGTCCCGTGATGATTGAAAAACAATCTGAAGCTCTGTGCCATCTGATGTGTCCCATGATGATTGAAAAACAATCTGAAGCTCTGTGCCATCTGATGTGTCCCATGATGATTGAAAAACAATCTGAAGCTCTGTGCCATCTGATGTGTCCCATGATGATTGAAAAACAATCTGAAGCTCTGTGCATAATCAAAATACAAGTAAACTGCCAGCGTTATATGAGGTGAAGAAATCTGTACTAAAAGATGTAATCAGAAACCTCACATTGTCCTGCATCCCTCCCATCTCTAATCCACAGTGACATACTACATGGTCTTCTGACTATCTCTTCCAGTGACATGCATCCCCCTCCTTTTAGAAATGAGGCTGGTGCCTCCCTCTTTTCTGTCAGCTGATTAATGTAAGAAAAGCAAGAAGCAGAGCACAAATGAAAATGCCTGCCACAATCACATCAACTGGATGTGTGTTGAAGGACTTGCGAGTCAGTGTGCGGGTTGTGCTAATGCTGCATTCTTTAAATCGAATCCAGCTCTTCACAGAGCTTTTCTGGCATGTGCTGGTGGACTGATGTGTGTAGTGTGACTGATGAGTATATGGCGAATGATGTGTACATTGTGACTGGTGTGTGTACTATGACAGTGTAGCACTCTTTGAATTGAATCCATCTGTGCACAGTGTTTTTCTGGTATGTGCTAGTCGACTGATGTGTGTACTGTAACTGATCTGTGTATTGTAACTGATGTGTGTAATGTGACTGATGTGTATATTGTGACTGATGTGTGTAGTGTGACTGATGTGAGTATTGTAACTGATGTGTGTATTGTGACTGATGTGTGTACTGTGACTGATGTGTGTATTGTAACTGATGTGTGTATTGTGACTGATGTGTGTACTGTGACTGATGTGTGTATTGTGACTGATGTATGTATTGTGACTGATGTGTGTACTGTGACTGATGTGTGTATTGTGACTGATGTGTGTACTGTGACTGATGTGTGTATTGTCACTGATGTGTGTTGTCACTATGTGTGTATTGTGACCGATGTGTGTATTGTAACTGATTGTAACTGATCTGTGTATTGTGACTGATGTGTGTATTGTGACTGATTGTAACTGATGTGTGTATTGTGACTGGTGTGTGTATCATGACTGATGTGTATATTGTGATTGATGTGTATATTGTAACTGATTGTAACTGATGTGTGTATTTTGACTGATGTGTGTATTGTGACTGATGTGTGTACTGTGACTGATGTGTGTATTGTGACTGATGTCGCAAAGAGTCTACCAGCTCTCTGGCATACAAGGCGTTGTATGCTGACCTCTGTTCGAAATTCCCATCCTATCAGAAAATTTTCACTGACGGTTCCAAGTCTGAGGATGGAGTGGCCTGTGCAGCCTATTGCCCTGGTGCTCCTTCTCAAATATTGTTGGAACATATTCCTTCAGATGCTTCTGTCTATTCTGCTGAACTTACTGCTCTGGTTCTGGCATTGAAGATAAGCTCTCAATCAGCAAAGAAGGACTTTCTGGTTTTCTCAGATTCACTGTCACTGTCAGCTTTGGAGGCCATAGCTGGTCATTACCTTCAGCATCCCGAACTTTTACACTTTTTTAAACTTTTTACCAAGTTGAAAGCAGATGGTTACAACATTATTCTGGCTTGGGTGCCTGGTCATGTTGGCATCGGAGGGAATGAAATGGTTGATCGTTTGGCCAAGAATGCCACAACAGAGAAACTGTCAAACACATCTATCCCCTGCTCAGATCTGAAACTCCAAATTAATGATTATGTCAAAGACCTCTGGCAGGAGGATTGGAATACACAGACGGATAACAAACTCTTTCAGATCCGTCCAAACCTTAAGGAGTTCCTCTCATCTACGTCTGGTGGTCGTAAAGAAGAGACAGTTCTGTGCCGGCTGCACACCGGCCATTCATACTTTACCCATTCATACCTTTTAAAGAGTGAAGAAGCTCTGTGGTGCATTCCATGTTATGTGCCACTCACAATGAAACATGTTCTTTTAGAATGTTGGGACTTGCACGATGTGAGACACAAACATTTTACAGCAGATTCCATGAAAACCTTGTTCAGAGACATTCCGCCCGACACGATCTTTGAGTTCTTGAAAGAGATGAACATTTTTCATCAGATCTGAGTTTTTACAGTGGAAAGATTTTTAACAAACTTTCGGATGGGTTTTTCGATGCATTTTAAAGAATTGTGAGAATGAATGACTTGTGAGTTGATTTTAACATGGTGACAGCCCTGATGTGGCCCTTTGTGGTCGGCTGGGCTATAAGCAACATTATCTTATCTTATGATGTATATTGTGACTGATGTATGTATTGTGACTGATGTGTGTATTGACTGATGTGTGTCTTGTGACTGATGTGTATTGTGACTGATGTGTGTATTGACTGATGTGTGTATTGTGACTGTTGTGTGTATTGCCACTGATGCATGTATTGTAACTGATTGTAACTGATGTGTGTATTGTGACTGATGTGTGTATTGTGACTGATGTGTATATGGCCACTAATGCGTGTATTGTAACTGATGTGTGTATTGCAACTGATGTGTATATTGTGACTGATGTGTGTATTGCCACTGATGCGTGTATTGTAACTGATTGTAACTTATGTGTGTATTGACTGATGTGTGTTGCACTGATGCGTGTATTGTCACTGATGCATGTATTGTCACTGATGTGTGTATTGTCACTGATTTGTGTATTGTAAGTGATTGTAAGTGATGTGCGTATTGTAAGTGATATGTGTATTGTGACTGATGTGTGTATTGTCACTGGTGTGTGTATTGTCACTGATTGTAACTGATGTGTGTATTGTGACTGATGTGTGTATTGTCACTGATGCGTGTATTGTCACTGATGTGTGTATTGTGACTGATGTGTGTGTTGTGACTGATGTGTGTGTTGTGACTGATGTGTGTAATTTGACTGATGTGTGTTGTGACTGAGTGTGTGTTGTGTAAGTGAAGTGTGTATTGTGACTGATGTGTGTGTTGTAAGTGAAGTGTGTATTGTGACTGATGTGTGTGTTGTAAGTGAAGTGTGTATTGTGACTGATGTGTGTATTGTCACTGATGTGTGTATTGTCACTGATGTGTGTATTGTCACTGATGCATGTATTGTGACTGATGTGTGTACTGTGACTGATGTGTGTATTGTCGGTGTACTGCGCTCTTTGAATTGAATCCTGCTCTGCACCATGTTTCTGATGCAAGTGCTGGTAAACTGATGTGGACGTTGTGATTCTGTTGCACAGGGGACCAGGGGACAGGGGAGCAGCCCCGCTCACCCAGCCCTGGACCGTCCAGGAGGTCCCATACTTCTCCTCGCTTCTCCCCCTACGCCCGGACGGGTAACGATGGTGCTGCCGGTCAGATGACCCGGGCCTCTAGGGTAGGTCCCCCGGCTGCTGCCGTAGGTCTGTTAGGCGCAGACAGTCATGGAAACGACTCCAGCACACACAGCAGGCACGACCAGTCAGACAGCACTATGGAGTTTGGGAGTGCTTTGCAGTCCTACTCCAACACGCAGGCACACAAGCACACAGACAGACAGCACGGGGTTCACCTCGGCGCTAGAGGCCACCAGCTCTCTGCCCGATGATGAACCTCAGCCATCCACATCTACCGCTAGGTCCCCAGGGCAGCAGCCATGGCGGGTGCTTTCACCCGCCAATTCCCCTGTGCCTGTCGTGTCCTCCACTGTCATGTCTGAGTCTAATCATGACCAGGTTAGGGAGTGGGAGGTAGAAGGGATGGAGGTGGTAGAGGAGTGGGAAGAGAGGGAGGAAGAAGATGCAGGAGGGAGGGAGGGAGGAGGGATGGGGGTGGTAGATGTAGAGGGTGTGACAGACGCAGGGCAAGATAGGGAGGGGAGGGGGGTGGCAGTGTTAGGGCAGAATGTGGGAGGGTCAGGTCATCAGTCCCCACCTGCAGAAGATGCACCTGCACCACCTGTGGTTGTGGATGAGGGGGCAGACCATCAGCCCCCTCCACAGGCCCAACCAGTACCACCTGTGGTTGTGGTAAGGGCGGCAGTCCATCAGCCCCCTCCACAGGCACCACAACCAGTGACCAACCGTTGTGGTTGTGGTAAGGGCGGTAGTCCATCAGCCCCCTCCACAGGCCCAACCAGCACCACCTGTGGTTGTGGTCCAGGGGGCAGTCCATCAGCCCCCTCCACAGGCCCAACCAGGACCACCTGTGGTTGTGGTCCAGGGGGCAGTCCATCAGCCCCCTCCACAGGCCCAACCAGGACCACCTGTGGTTGTGGTCCAGGGGGCAGTCCATCAGCCCCCTCCACAGGCCCAAGCAGTACCACCTGTGGTTGTGGCAGGGGGGGGCAGTCCATCAGCCCCCTCCACAGGCCCAGCCTGCTCCGGCAGTAGGAGAGCCGCTGTTGCGTCGCTCGGCCCGTGTCAGAAGGCCCCCTGACCGGTATCAGTCTATTGATTTCAGAACAGATGCCTATTTAAGGCGCCAGGAACGGAACAGGAGGAGGAGGGCCCGGCGTTAATCGTCGCCTCCTGTTTCAGGCAACAAAATCTGCCCTGTTCCTGAGGTGGCTGTAAAGAAGAAATGGTCTTGTGCAGATGGTGGGGGTTTGATGTAGGTCAGAGATCAGGTCAGGGTTAAGAGTTGTCATGTAGAGGGGTATAGTGATCAAAGGGCAAATCTACCAGTTCATAGTGTAGTTAACTTTAAAGGGATGGGAGTAGATAGTTTGTGTAGATAAAAAGATTTAGTCCTTAAAGTATGTTTGTTTTGATGGTGTTGCTGTATTAGCCTTGTTCTTATTGTATATTCAGTTCTGTATGTTTCGTCTCTTTATTTTGATGGGCACAGCAGTAATAATTTTAGGAGCACTAGTATTGTAAATTTTTGTTGCTGCGTAATAGTTGTGATACAATAATTATAATTTGATGTATTTAAAACAATCCTATTTATTAGTTTTGGTGCTGATAAGATCAAAGTACCAATGAAAAAGAAAAGGAAACTTTTTTTTTATATAGAATAGCCTAAAAAAAAAGTAGATATGTTTATTCATGACCAGCAGCAACTATTATATTGAAATTTGAAGTGGCATTTTGTAGGAAATGGCCCGGGCATTAGGTATAGGTTGAATATTAGGGTCAGGTAGGGATAGATCATGATAGGTAGTTCAGGTTAGCTCAGGGAGACCGGCAGCACCACATTGAAATTTTGTACATTGAAATTTTGTATTTGCTTTTTTTTTTCAATTGACGTTATTGGTTTCTGTGTATGTGGCTTCTGTGTATTTGTTCATCGCTTTTCTAGTGGACATGAAACATATTTGATTGTTAACCGTTTGTGTAATTAAAGATTCCTTTAATACTTACTTTCTTTCAATTCATATTTTAGAAAATGTGTTGCTGTTTTCTTTCTTTCTGTCTTTAGTTTAACTTATTATTTCTGATGGGTTCTACAATCTCGTTTATAAAATAGTATACACACGGATGTACACACACATGCACGCACACAGCACGACACAGACACACACACACACACACACACACACACACACACACACACCACATCACCACACACACCACACACACACACACACACACACACACACACACACACACACACACACACACACACACACACTTTTTATCTGTCTGTCTGTCTCACACTGAACATGCTCTGAATACACAAGACACACCACATGTTGGCACTGCACCTTATCTCTCTGATCTTGTGACCATGTACACTCCCTCTGACTCGTTCTGACTTGCAACTTGTTCAGCAACATCATTTCATGGATGAGATGTTTACATACTTAGCTGTTCCTATACCACTATTAATGTTTCCACCCTTCATCTGAGTACTCCTGTTCTTGAAATCCATTCTACTGTCCTTCTCACCTTCCCAGACTTCACTTTTTTGTCTTGCCTGTCTCATCTACCCCCCCCCCCACCCCTCCCCCCTCCCTGCCCCTTCTGGTCTTTTCCCAGATTCCACTCACATTTCCACTTCTGTGCTATAAGTTTAACCCTCATTTGGCAGACATCTGTTCACACCTGTCGAATCTCCATTTCCTGCACTGCCCACTCAGCTGTTTTTGTTTTTGAAACCCACATTCCAGTCTGGCCATTCATCCTGACCCTCTGCTAACCCTGTTCTTGCTTCACTTGTCACTTGTCACCAGTCTCTTTCCGCTCTGTTTTCTGATTCCCTGAGTCCTGCTTCCAAGGTTTTGTTTCCCTTCCACAAGGTATTGATTTTGAGGATGCGCCTTTCCCTAGACCCACCTCTGCATGTCTACATCTGACCCTGGCGACCAATTCTTATTACTACCTTTCTTTGCATTTTGACTTTTTTAATCCACTAAATGTGTGTTACATTTTACCCCAACCACCATCACTTATCACCTCTAACACCTATGCGTCCACCTGTGTTACACTTTACCCCAACCACCATCACTTACCCACACTTAACCCCTATGCGTCCACCCTTTCCCGTTCCCACCTCCATAGTATACCCCACTGTTCTTCATAATGTTGTCTTCCCATTGTCTTAAACTCGTATTTCTGCCCTGCAGTTAATCCACTGAACGTGTGTTGCATTTCACCCCAACCACCATCACTTACCACCCTTAACCCCTATGCGTCCACCCTTTCCCATTCCCACCTCCATAGTATACCCCACTGTTCTATAATGTTGTCTTCCCATTGTCACGACTCATTTCTCTGCCCTGCAGTGGCACACCCCCTTTCAGTTGCCTTCCCTGATTCACACTACTTCTATTTCCTCTCATCTTTTCTTTTTTTCCTTTTTTTTTTAACAGAGAAAAAAAAATCATGCTTTTCATCAGCATTTATTTTCATTTTTACCCTTTTCACTCTTTCCTGTTTTTGATTTTGAAAAAAAAAATCTGAAATCATGTTTTCCCATATAACCGGTTTCTTCTCATTTACTGTTGTTTTGTTTCTCATAGAACTGTCCCATCTGAAACCCTTTGCCTTTAATTCACTTTGATTCTTGGTTGCATCCTTTACCAGAGTCATTAACAACAAACAAAAGCATTAGTTTTAAAAGTAAAAATCTGTTAAACCAAAAATCGCAATAGTTTGATACCAAAACTCTGATAAACCAAAAAAATCGCAATAGTTGGACACCTATCACCTTCATTTGGGCAGTTATTGTATCAAGAAAAGTGCCACTTGGTTTTCTCTGTCCCCGACTGTCTATTCAGTGTCTGGCTTAAAACATAGTTCTTCTCTCTCTCTCTCTCCCCTCTCTGTCTCTCTCTCTTGTCGGCAGCCAGTTGTTTCCTTCACACAGTTCTCTCCCTTGATTCACAGTCGGTGTAATACAGTCAGATTTATTCCAGCTGAATGTATCTTTTCAACCTGTATGACAATACACACACACACACACACACACACACACACACACACACACACACACACACACACACACACACTCATGCACCACACACACACACACACACTCATGCACACACACACAACACACACACACACACACACACACACACAGCACATACACAACACCATGCACCACACACACACACACACACACACACACACACACACAACACACACACACACACACACACACACGCATGCACACACACACATTTATCTTTAGTATGGTAATGATACTGGAATGCTGCTCAGCAGAATCTGTTTTTGTGTTGTTTTGTTTTCTGTTCATTTTTTTAAATTCCGTGATCAGCATCTGGTGTGTCACTTTCTTAGTAAATGTTCAGAAAGTCCAACTCCGGCTATGATGTTATCAGAAGTGTGCGTGTATATGTGGGCAGGGATTACTGCCCCCTGTGTTGCTTGCATTTTTGTTAGATTGGCCGCCAACCTTAAACTCGCATTTATGCGTGTGCGATGATGCAAGATTTATGCTTAGTTCATCGTTTCTTGTCCACTAGAAAGGCGATGTCATATTTGATTTTTTGTGTTGAGAAAAAAAGTTTCCTATGTTGATTAGGAAGTTCTGGAAGTGTTGTCTTTGTCATGTCTGTGTCAGTTTGTGTGTAGTTTATAAAAACAAAAAACAAAACAAAAAAAACTAAAGAGAATTTAGAAAAAAAACACAAAAAAACTTACAAAATATAAAAATGAAAAAAAAAATTTTAAAAATGACAAATAAGGAAAAAAAAGTTTTCTATATTGATTAGAAAGTTTTGAAAGTGTTGTCTTCGTCATGTCTGTGTCATTGTGTGTAGTTTATAAAACAAAAAAAAAACAAAAAAAACCTAAAGAGAATTTAAAAAAATAAATAAAAACTTATAAAATATAAAAATGAAAAAAAAAAATTAAAACATTGAAAAAAAAAAAAAAAAAGTGGTTGCTTGTTAACACACTTTTCTGGTGGTGAGGTAGGAAGACTTTTTGCCTTACCAGTACCCAGATCGCACATGCAGCTTACTAAAGTACTCCGCTGCTGCCATTTGGAGAGGGCCTCGTCGGATGTAGGCACTGGATGGTATGAATGCTTTCCTGCTTGATGCAAAGCTCATGTGTCCAGGCAGATTCTGAGCTTACTGCTGCGTTTATCAATTGTGACCAGAGAATGCATCCAGTCTGTAGGCTGACAACTTGAAGTGTGGCTTTGGAAATGACTTCACTTTCTTTGGTCTTTCACAGCACCACTGGGGCGTATCACCCACTAGATCTGGATTTTGAAGGGGCTGGGATGGAGGGAGGGAGGGAGGGAAAGGTTAGGGATAGACAGGTGAAGGTGTGGGGAGTTTCTGCAGTTTGCAGAAAAAGGTTTGTGTATGTGTGTCGGAGGGCATAGGAAGGCCGGTGGTGGGGAGGGGGCATGGCATGGGAGTCAAGATGAGGTGCTTATAATGGTGAAAATATCATTGTGTGTTCTCATTTGTAATCACCGTGTTGCTGTCACAGCACAGCTGAAGAATCAGGCAGTTAATTAAGAGGGCTCAGTGAGAGTACTCTGTGCACAGCACAGCTGAAGAATCGGGCAATTAAGAGGGCTCAGTGAGAGTACTCTGTGCACAGCACAGCTGAAGAATCGGGCAATTAAGAGGGCTCAGTGAGAGTACTCTGTGCACAGCACAGCTGAAGAATCAGGCAATTAAGAGGGCTCAGTGAGAGTACTTGTGCACAGCACAGCTGAAGAATCGGGCAATTAAGAGGGCTCAGTGAGAGTACTTTGTGCACAGCACAGCTGAAGAATCGAGCAATTAAGAGAGCTCAGTTGAGAGTACTTTGTGCACAGCACAGCTGATGAATCGGGCAGTTAATTAAGAGGGCTCAGTGAGAGTACTTGTGCACAGCACAGCTGAAGAATCAGGCAATTGGAGAGCTCAGTGAGAGTACTCTGTGCATGCTTGCATGTGTGTGTGTGTGTGTGTGTGTGTGTGTGTGTGTGTGTGTGTGTGTGTGTGTTTCGTTACAATTCAGATAAAAAGGCTGACAGCAGTTGAAGTTCTTTAATTTTAACAACACAGCTTGGAAGAACATGGGGAGGGGCGAGGAGGGATGGGGAACGGGGGGTGGGGTGGGGGAGCTGGGGGGGGGATGCTGGGGGGGGGGGGGAGGGGGGGGGGGGAGGCGGTGGGTGGGGGAGGCGGGGGGTGGGGAGGGGGGGGGGGGGAGGGGGGGGGGGAGCGGGGAGGGGAAAAGGGGAGGGGAGGGGGGGGGGGGGAGGTGTGTGCATGTGTGAGAGAGTGTGTTGTTCACATAGCGGGGGTTCTATGTTGCAGAATTGTGCACTTCGTGCAACAAGCACAGCACTTTGGTATATTGTTCTTTACAATGTTATAATTGATTTCAGATTTGAAGCCACTTCAAAAACGTTTTTTATTTGAGAAATAATTTTTTTTTAAATGAACCAAAATTGCAGACGATTTTCTAGCGCAAGGTGCCCGCAGTGAATATTATCAAGCAAAACGAATGTAAGCTAAAATTATTTTCTAATGACAACACATTGGACAAGAGAAGTTCGTTATGTATATAAATGTCTTGGAGGATTTTTGTGTGTGTATGTGAGCGCGCCTGCGTGATTGCATGCGTGCCTGCATACGTGCCTCTGTGTGTGTGTGTGTGTGTGTGTGTGTGTTGTGTGTGTGTGTGTGTGTGTAACTGTGCGTGCCTGCCTCGAGGAAAAAGAAAGGCAGATAGAGGGAAAAGACAAACAGAAGCAGAGATGGAGAAAAGAGAGAGTGGTAGATGAGTCTTATGTTTGGAAGGGGGGGCATAGAGAAAAAGAGAGAGTGGTAGATGAGTCTTATGTTTGGAAGGGGGCACTTGAGAGTTGTGTACAAGAAAGTGAGAGAGTGGTAGATGAGGAGTCTTATTCTTGGAAGGGGGCACTTGAGGTGTGTATGAGGGAAAAAATATATATATATATATATATGTGTATATATATATATATATGCATATAGATTGTTCACATGTGTATGTGTCTATGAGTATGCATACCTGGATGGTGGAGATGGTGTTTGCGGTATATATATCATGCTCTACATGTGATGTATGTTATAGATATGCTTTTTATGTACATGAGATGTACATAAGAATAAGGTGGGATGGGGAAATTGAGGGAGGGGGTATAGAGAGAAAGGGATGGAGGAGAGGTCGTGGGAAAGGAAAAGAGCTGGAATGATTCAAACTAATCCATAAATCATCAGTCATTTTCCTTTTTCCACCCCCAATCAGCATTATCACACCAATGCCATCACATTATCTCACTTATGACAATGATCATCATCCTGTAGTACTGTAGATCTCACTTATGATAATGATCATCATCCATCAGTCATACATATTTCCTCTATTCCCCAACTGGCATTAACATACTAAGGCCAGTGCACATTCCACGTAATTATTAGTATAATTTGCCATTCCACCCAATGCCTTACATCACACACTACTGTTTCACAAATGACCATCATCCACACTACTGTGAATCACACTCACACCATGACAATAATCATCATCCATCAATCATTGTTTACCTCCTTCATTCCCCAACCGGCATTATTACACCAATGCCACAACATTATCCAACTTATATAACAATGATCATCATCCTACAGTACTGTTGATCTCGAATGATCCATGATCATCACCCATCAGTCATCCACCCCCCCCCCCTCCCATCCACCTCTTCCTGAACCAGCAGTATTATACTAATGCCACCACATTATTTCACTTATCACAATGACCATCATCCTACAGTATCTCACTTATGACAATGATCATCACCACCAGTCATTGATATCTTCCTTTATTCCCCCAACTGACACCATTGTACCAATGCTACATTATTCCACCTACATGACAATGACCCTCACCCTATAGTACTGCTGATCCCAAATGTTCACCATCCATCAGTCACTGGAAATACTGTCATCCAGTGATCACCTTCATACTGCAATGTATATGGCAATGAGGAAGCTGACCATTTGGCAAAGGAAGGAAAACAGCAGCCCCAACTAGAACAGGAAGTCTCCTTCGAAAAAATCAAAAGCATATCAAGGAGAACCAAAATCAAAAAGGCAGATGGCTTGAGCAGCACCCTACTTCAACAGGAGGGATGGACACTACCGGATGCCCAGATCAGACCTTTGTGAGACTGAGGACAGGGCACTCCAGACTGAGACATCACATGTCCACTATATTCCACAATGGCAAGTCTTCAAATCATCCATGCAGTACAGCCCAACGACCTAGCCTGCCAACACACCGATGAAGGGAAAGCCCTATTGACCACTGGAGGGCCTTCGCCAAACAGCAGCCTTCGCCAATACCTCCAGGGTTCCTACCTAAGTGAACAAGGAAGAAGACCATCCTACAGTACTGTTGATCTCTATTGATCATCATCAGTCATTGACCCCCCCCCCCCCCCCCCAACCAGCATCATTATACTACTGCCACCACATCATTTCACCTGTGACAATGATCAGCATCCCACAGTACCTTTAATCGCAGTTATGATTCCAGTAACAACAATGATTATCATCCTGTAGCACTGTTGTTATCAAATGACCATCACCCATCAAGGTTCCCATTTAAAAAAAAATTTTAGTAACAAGAATGATTATCATCCTGTAGCACTGTATTATCAAATGGCCATCACCTAATAAGCTTTATTATCATTATTTATATATTCATTTAAAATCCCCTGTGTGTTGTGTTGTGTGTGTGTGTGTGTGTGTGTTGTGTGCATGTGGATGTGGATGAGTGTTTGTACATATGTTGTGTGTGTGTGTGTGTGTGTTGTGTGTGTGTGTAGTGTTGTTTACTAGTGTGTGATAAGGGATTCACCTATTACAACGTCACATTCATCATTCATTGACATTTCCAATTTTCTGCTCAATTGCATATATCATTACCATGCTACTGTATTCATATGACAATGATCAACATCCTATAGCATTGTTTATCCCACTTATGACAATGATCATCATCATCATTTAAAAAACAAACAAACAAACAAAATATATGTATGTATATATATTGTAAGATTAATATATGTATAGTGTTGTGTGAGAGTGGTGTGTGGTTGTGTGTGTGTGTGTGTGTGTGTGAGAATGGGTGTGTATGTGTGTGAAAACTCCCCACAATTAGTCTCTTTTGACCATAATTCACCATACCTTCCCTCTCTTCCCCCCTCCCCATCCCACCCCTTTTTTTCCCCAAAACACTATTTGCATGAATTTCTCACCCCCACCCCACGCATACGTTTGTGTTGGAGGAGAGATATGAACTCTTCTCTCTCTCTCTCTCTCCCTCTCCCCTGTTCCCCATTTCCACCCCCCCCCCTCCATATTCTGCCTCCCCCCCCCTTTTTTTTTTCCCCCTCCTAACGATATCTTACCACCCATTGTTCATTTCCATTCTCTTCCAATCATTACTATCATTACCCACACCCCCACATACAACTACCCACACATAACTACTATCATCACCATCACCACCCATTAAAATTGTTCATTTATTTAATCATTCATTTATATCTTTTATATTCTTTATTTACTTATTTTATTTTATTTTATTTATTTATTTATTCATTTATTTATTATTATGATTTTTATTTATTATTTAAAAAAAAAACTTATTTGGTGTTATGGGTGAAAATGAATGACTGTACAGCATACGACTCCCTTTTTTGCTGGCGGCCATCTTGGAAATTGCTCAAATATACAAATTTTCCTTTTTTTTTTTTTTTTTTTTTTTTACATAGACCTGTATCTGGTTATGTTCAAGGCATGAAATTGTCCTTCTCAGCCAGACTTGGTGTTTGTAGCATTAAATGAACAATTATGCAAAATATATTCCAATTTTTGTGTCAGCCATTTTGAAAAATGCCCAAAAAACACGTTTATACAAATTTTTCTTGGTGGCTCTAAATCAGGTTTTGTTCAGGACATAAAACTGGCCAACTCTGCCAAATTTGGTGCTTGTTGCATGAAGTGCATAATTTTTCAACATAGAACCCCCGCTAAAAGGGGCAACATTGTTGGGGACATATACTAGCTCATTCTGTTTTCTGTGCAGGTGTTGCAAGACTGCTGAGGACGATCTAGGACTATTTGGAGGGCTGGTGATGAGATGAGGTAGGTTTGTGTGTGGTGTGTGTGTGTGTGGGGTGTGTGCGTGCGTGCGTGTGTGTGTGTGTGTGTGTGTGTGTGTGTGTGTGTGTGTGTGTGTGTGTGTGTGTGTTATTTACAGAGATAACATTATTCTTGGGTTTCTGCTTTACCTTTGTTGTGTTTTTATGTAGGTGTCTCAGGATGACTACAGACAGTAGACAAAGAGGAGAGCTGAATGTGAGACGAGAGTGTGCATTTTTTTTTTTTTTTAGGTAGAGATTATAGAAGTGGATGGGGAGACAGAGGTGTTAGGGAAGAAGGGAAAGGGAGGCAAAGGGGGGGAGGGGGTGGGGAGGGGTGGGGTGGGGACGGGACGGGGGAGGGGGGGGGAGGGGGGGGGGGGCTAGAGATGGGAGAGGAGGGAAGAAGGAAGGGTGACAGGGAGGGGAAGGTGTGTGTTGTGTGTGTGTGTGTGTGTGTGTGTGTGTGTTCACAGGGGCAGCATTTGGGGGGCATATGCTAACTCACTGTGTTTTCTGTGCAGATGTTGGAGGACTGCTGAAGAAGACATTGGACCACTTGAAGGGTGGGAGATGAGGTGATGGGTGTGTGCGTATGTGCATGTGTGTGTGTGTGTGCGTGCACGTGCGTGTGTGTGTGTGTGTGTGTGTGTGTGTGTGTGCGCGCGTATGTGTGTGTGTTTGGTATTTACAGAGTTAACATTGTCGTTGGATTTCTCTGTTAATTGTGTTTTGTGTGCAGGTGTCTCAAGATGACTGCAGGCATTGGACAGAGAGGAGTCCAACCAAGTGTGGAGATTAAAAGGCGACCTCCACCGTCTCCAAAACCTCAGCCGTCTCCACCTGCATTCAAGTCTGTCTGAGGGTCTGCTGAACAAAGGGTCTGGTGAACGAAACAAAGCTGTACATCTTCAAAGCAAATTTTGGATCACCTAAGGCGGTAATTTATTCCTTTTTTTCTGTTCTTTTTTCCTATGGCCGAAATCCACCTCTTCATTTTTTGGCACTTTACACTGTCCTCTTCATCTGCCAGAAAACCCAAAAAGTGGAAGAAAAAAAAATTTCCACTACTAGCTTTTTTGAGTAGGCTGTCTTTTTTATGACCAGTCTTTTTCCTCTTTTTTTTTTTTTTTTTTGTAAACCCATCTCTCACACACCATGCATAGTCTGTCTGTTCACTTACAAATGGACATATTTTTGCTGATTTTAATGTTTCGCCGTTTGATACAAAGTGTCTGGGTTTGTACATGTTCTCATGTGTGGTATACTGACACTTTCACTCTCATAATGTGCTGCATATCATACAAAGAGAACAAAAATGAACAAAACAAAAGCTTGTTAATTACTTCCTTTTCTTTCAGTTCCCCCCCCCCCCTCCCCAAGTCATTTTCGCACATGTCGCCTGACATTTTTTTCAAATGGGCAAACTGAGTAGGTTCTTATATGACGAGGTATGTAATTACTAGAACATACACTGCAGTATAGTGCAACAGACTTCTTCTTCTTCCTCGTTCGCTTCCCATTAGATGAGCAGCCTGGTGTCCTCGATGAAGGCTGCCGTCCACCGCAGCTCCTCCAGGGTGCCGTACAACTTGGCTTCCACTGCTGTCAGTGTTGGCCAGTACTTCCTTTTGGATGCTGCATGCGTCATACAGTCTTGAAGGATGTGGTCTGTTGTCATTGGTCCCTCACCACAAGGGCACTCTCCACTCTGTCCAATGCCAAATTTTGTGTGCATGTGGTGGTGCAGGTGATTGTGTCCAGTCCTCAGGTGGAAGACCTTGACATGTTCCCGTCGTCCCAGCAAATGGTATTTGTCTTCTGGGTTGTGTTTGGGGTGCTGGAGGTTCCACTTTATTCCTTGCTGTGCCTTGATGATTGTCTTGATTTCATCGTATGACACCAGGTTGTTGGCCTGCTCCTTCTGTGCACCGTCTTTTGCCAGAATATCTGCTTTTTCGTTGCCTCTGATACCACAGTGTGCTGGTACCCATTGTATCACCACTTTCTCCACTCTGGCACTCAGGGCAACAAGGGCTGAAGTAAGATGGTTCTGTTCTTTGCAGCGGGAGTTCTTGAGGGCTTGGAGCACGGAGAGAGCGTCTGAGAACACCACCACCTGCCCTGTTGTTCTTATAGAGTTCTGCGAGACTGTTGTGGCTGCCTCACAGAGAGCTTCTCGCTCAGCTCGGAAGTTGGTGGAGTATTTTCCTGTTGGGATTGCAATTTCTTCATCTCCTTTTTTGTATCGGAGGAAGATTCCAGCTCCACCATCCCTCTTTGCTTCTGTGGCAGAGCCATCTGTAAAGACATGGGTCCAGTCTTCCTGGGGGTACTGGTTGCAGATGTACTCCATGGCCAGGGCTTTCCTTTGGGTGTCTGGCTGTGTTCCTCTCTTCTCCACTCCGGGAATGCTGGTGACGACTGTTGGGAACACCTGCCTCTTCCAAGATGGGTGGGTGACATTTGCCGCGATAGGCTTTGCTTCGTGTTCCATTAAGACTGGGATTTGTCTTTCAAGGCGTCTTGACTGGTGGATGAAGCTGCCTCTTTTCAACCGGCTCTTGGTGGGTCTGCTCATTCTGTTGTTCATTGGATGGTTTTCAAGGCGTTTGAATTTTGCTGCCTGGATGAGGATCTTTGTGTCCCTTCTGTCCTCCAATGACTGCAGCACAGTGGTCTCCTCCATCTTCAGAATGGGGTGATCTCATGGTGCCAGTTATGACATGCTGAGCTTGGTTCTGTATCTTGTTTAGATGGTCAAGGTTAGACTTTGCAGCTGATGCCCATGCTGATGTCCCGTACTCAACTACAGGTCAGACTCTCCCTGTATAGAGTCTCTTCAGGATACGTTCGTCAGCCCCCCAGTCCGTTCCTGCAAGTTTCTTCATGATCGCCAGTCTCAGCTTGGCCCTGCTACAGCATCTGGTGATCTGCTGTTTCCAAGTGAGCCTGCGGTCAAAGGTCACTCCCAGGTAGGTAGGTGTGGGTTCCTCTGCAAGCCTTTGGTTGTTCAGAGTCAGCTTCGCCTCTTGCTTCTTGCTGGATAGGCTGAAGACTGTGTAGGTTGTTTTGTCTGAGCTGACAGAGACAAGCCATTCCTTGGTTCAGTCGCTGATCTTATTGAGCGCAGTTTGGAGGTGTACCTGTGCTGTAGTGGTGTACTCTTCAGAGCACCATAGCACCAGGTCATCTGCATAGATTGCTCCTCTGACCCCTCTTGGCAGATCTCTGACGATGTCATCTTTAAAGATGAGGAACAGCGTTGGCGAAACGACTCCTCCTTGTGGTACTCCCTGTCTCAGCACCTTCTTCTTGCTCTTTTGGCCCTGAATCTTTACTCGGGCTTGGCGGTTGTGTAGGTACTGGCTGATCCAGGTGTACATCCTCCCAGACACACCACATTGCCGTAGTTTAAGCCTGAGTCCATCCTTCCAGACTTTGTCGAACGCCTTCTCCATGTCAATCCAGACAGCAAGATTGTTCTTCTTTTCTTGGAAAGCCCTCCGGGGGTTGCAACCTTGCCGTGGTCGGAGGGCTTGCGTGGTCCAGTGATCTTTTAGGCTTTGCTGACGGGGGCATCAATACTCGACTAGATGGTTAGTTGTTGTCAATGCTTCAAGGCCTGTATAGCCAAGCTGCTGACTGGCCAAGCATTACGTGGTAGGAATTGATGCCCCTGGTAGGGTCTCCCATGTCAGAAAGGTTAGGAGTGAGGGCCCAGACAAATAGTAACCCACCTTTTTCCTATTCTGTCTTCTGCCTTTCTTAACGGTTCTTTTCTTTCTTTGTCTCCCTTTCAAGCCTTCTTTTCCACACTCTTTTTCTCTCTGTGGTCTTCTTAAGATCCGCCGCGTTTGCCGTGCGGTGCGACCTGTGACGGAGGGGGATGAGATCCTGGTGATTGAGAGGGCCAACGCCCTCAACACATCACTTTGGCTCGGACCTCTCCTAGACAGGAGGTACAGTCTGGCCCGGGTGTATCAATCGGCTTCCCCTTCGTGGGGCTGGGTCAAGACAGGCAGTTCTCCGACTGGCCAAGGTAACCCCTGCAGTGCTCAGCTCTTTGTTCCTGGGAGTTGGGCATGATCAGGGGGATAGGGTCGGTAGGCTTCTGTTTGTCGTATATCTCTCCTGAAGCCTGGAAGGGGTCAAGACAATGAGTTCTTGGCCCTGGCCCCTTAGTTGGACTCCATGGTGGGTGGGTAAGGGAGAGACGAAATTTCTAAATGTAAATCATGGCTTTATCCAAAATCACACCCCCCATAAAGAAGAGGAAGGCAGTGGACCCATTTCCAGTCATATGGATTCAGACAGTGACTCGGATATGGAGACGAGACAGAGAACAGGTTTTTGGGCTTCCTGGCTTGTGATTGAAGGGACAGAGCAGGAAAAGCCTATTTCTGCTCTGAGTCCTTTTGCTATTCAGAAGGGCTTCCAGGGTCTAGCAGGTGACCCTCAGTCAGTGAAAAGGCTACGAAATGGTTCATTCCTTGTCCAGTGCAAATCAAAGAAGCAATCGGAGCAGCTGCTGAGGGCAACAAAACTCGTGGACAGAGAGATCCGGGTGACTCCCCATAAGTAGTTAAATTCATCCAAGGGAGTTATTCGGTGCCCGGATTTGAAAGGTGTCTCGGAAGCGGAGATCAAGACAGAACTTGCGTCCCAAGGTGTGACAGAGGTGCATAGGGTGACAGTTAAAAAAGGTGCAGAAAGAGTGCCCACCAACACCCTCTCTCTGACATTCTGCAACCCTTTGTTGCCTCAGGTCATTAAAGTAGGGTACTTAAATGTCTGTGTCCAGCTATATGTCCCATCCCCGTTGAGGTGTTTCAAGTGCCAGAGGTTTGGACATGTCAGAGACTGCTGTTCTGGGCAGGAGGTGTGTAGTGTTTGTTGCAAGGCAACCTATGATGGGCCGTGTAAGGACCCGGCTCATTGTGCGAACTGCGATGGCGACCACCCCTCCTCTTCCCACAACTGCCCTGTCTGGATTCAGGAGTCCACCATCCGAAGGGTGAAAACTGAAAAGATGATCTCATTTTTTTGAGGCACGTAAGCAGGTTGTTGGCAGTCAGACGCCAACAGCGTCTTCATATGCTTCGGCAATAGAGAAAGTATCGACCCATTCAGTCTGCTGCCAGACTGATGAATTTATTTTCTCCAAGACATTGCAAGGAAGACCGTTAAGCTCTGGTGGAAGCAAGTCCACCACCTCCCAACCCAAGGTGGGTGCCCCTGGTGGAGGCAAAAAATCCGCCACCCCTCAGACTGCCCAGCAGTCTACTCCATCTGCTGCTGGGCAGATGAAAAAGCCAACCCTCCCACCTCGAACTTCCTCAAGCAGTGCCCGTGTGGGCAAGGGAGTTCAACCAAGTGTGGAGATGGTGGAGATGAGGAAGAAACCTCCACCATCTCCAAAATCCAGACCTTCTTCACCTGTGGGCAAGTCTGCCAGCAGGTCTGAAGACCAACATAGTCCAGTGAAACTAAACAATAAATTCGCTCCGTTGGATGCAGACGATGATGAGGAGATGACCTGATTTCTCTCCTATTCGTCCTCTGCACCGTGGAAAGTAAACTAATCCATTGGAATATCCGTGGCCTAAATTCAAACTTTGAGGAGCTGCAGCTTCTGTGTCAAACTATAAAACCTTCCATCGTGGCTCTTCAGGAAACTAAAATTCAAAGCCAGAAGACCTTCACTCTTTCTGGCTTTAATATTCTTTCCAGGCCTGCACAGCCATCCACATCGGGACTGTCGGGCGGTGTTGCCCTTCTTATACATAAAACTTTGCTGTTTAGTCCTGTCGCTCTGACTACCTCCCTTCAGGCTGTAGCTGCGAGAATCACTCTCCACAAGACTGTTACAATTTGCTCACTTTATCTGCCACCTTCTGTCCCGGTTTGTCGTCAGGACCTTGTCAGTCTGATTGGAGAACTTCCTCGACCTTTTTTGCTGTTGGGTGACTTTAATGGACACAATCCTCTTTGGGGTAGTGTCAGTTCGTCATCCAGAGGTCTGCTTCTTGAAGATGTCCTTTCTGACTTTGATTTGTGTTGTCTGAATGATGGATCTCCAACTTACCTCCACTCTTCCACAGGTTCACTTTCGTGTTTAGATTTGTCGATTTGTGACCCCTCGCTGGTCCTGGACTATGAGTGGTCTGTCCATGATGATCTCCATGGAAGTGACCATTTCCCTGTTCTTTTACAACCTGTACTAACTGAAAACGCCTCTGTCTCACAACATCTTAATTATAAGAAGGCAAACTGGAATCTTTTTGCCACCAATATTTCAAATGAATTCCAGGACATTGATTTTCTTCAGAGTCCAGACCCAGCAGAATGTCTGACCAATACTGTGATAAACTGTGCTAAAACCTGTATTCCAATGTCTTCCGACAAACTCCAAATGCCCAAAACACCCTGGTTTAATTCTGACTGCCAACAAATCTCAAAAGTACGCAAACGGGCTCAGCGTCAGGTATACCAACGACCTTCAGGTCCCAACGCTCGAGCCCATCAGAAACTCTGTGCCAAATCCAGACACACATTCAAAATCGGTAAATGTCAGTCTTGGAGAAACTTTTGCTCCGGGCTGACATCTAAAATTCAAAGAAAAAAGTTTGGAACATCATCAAAAACATCAAAGGGAAGAACACCAACCCCTCCATTCATCACTTGAAACTTGCCGATGCTCTGATTACTGATAAACAAGCTGTTGCCAATCTGTTGGCCTCCACCATCCAACAGAACTCCTCATCTTCAAATAAATCTGCAGCCTTTTTAAGAAACAAAGAAATCAGAGAGAAATCTTCATACAATTTTACATCAGACAACTCTGAAGCCTACAATCTTCCTTTTTCAATCAATGAACTGAAAACAGCTTTACAAACCTGCACTGATTCTGACCCTGGTCTGGATGATATTCATTATCAGGTTTTGAAGCATTTTCCAGAAAGCTGTCTCCAGACCCTTCTTAAAGTATACAACCATATCTGGACCACAGGGTACTTTCCGCCCTCCTGGCGGAAAGCCCTGATCATTCCAATTCCAAAGCCTGGAAAGGACCTTACCAACCCTTCCAACTATCGTCCAATAGCTCTGACTAGCTGCCTCTGTAAGTTGATGGAAAAGATGGTCAACTCCTGTCTGATGTGGAAGCTGGAAACCGATGGCCTTTTGGCCAGTGAACAGTGCGGGTTCCGGAAGTACCACTCGAGAGTTGACCATTTAATCCGTCTGGAAACCACCATCCGCAGCGCCTTTGTCAATAAACAGCATGTGGTCGCTATCTTTTTCGACCTCGAAAAAGCGTTTGACACCACGTGGAAATCAGGAATTCTTATGGACCTGCACAGACTTGGTTTTCGTGGTCACCTGCCTCTGTTTATACAGAACTTTTTGGCTGATCGACAGTTCCAGGTGCGTGTTGGCACCACACTCTCTGACATCCATGGGTAGGAGTTGGGTGTCCCTCAAGGGAGCATCCTTTCTCCTGCCCTTTTCAGCATTAAAATCAATGACATTGTGAAATCTGTAAGCCAGGGTTCTGAGTCCTCACTGTTTGTTGACGATTTTGCGCTGTACACAGTTGGAGCTTCTTACGCCAGCGTACAGTGTCGACTCCAACTTTGTGTCAACAAGATCCAACAGTGGGCCGAGGAAAATGGGTTTACCTTCTCACGTACCAAAACTCGTCAATCCATTTTCACAATTTTCGTCAATTTTTTGCTGATCCTGAAATTCGTCTGGACAAGTCCACCATTCCAGCTGTAAAAGAAGTCAAACTCCTAGGAGTTATTTTTGACCAAAAACTCAACTTTCTCAGCCACATTAAAAATCTTAAAACTTCTTGCCAGAAAGCTCTGAATATTCTGCGGGTCGTAGCACACACTGACTGGGGCGCTGATAAGAAAACTTTGCTGTGTCTCTACAGAGCCCTGGTCCGCTCCAAACTGGACTATGGTTGTGCTGTGTACGGCTCTGCAAGACCCTCTTATCTGAAACTCTTGGACCCTATCCACCATCAAGGGCTTCGTCTCTGTCTTGGAGCATTCTGCACCACCCCTGTGTACAGCCTGTACGCAGAGGCAGTTGAACCCTCACTGTCCAACCGCAGGCTGAAAATGTCTCTAAATTACTATATCAGACTGTTCTCAGAACCGCAGAATCCTGCCTATGACTGTGTCTTTGATCCCAGTTTCAAAGCAAATTCGAAACCAACCCTAACTGTATTCCGCCGTTTGGTGTTCGTATGCAGCCTCACGTGCGGAATGCAGGTGTAGACCTAGGAGTTGTGTCAGATTTTTCCAAATTTCCAGATCAGCCTCCGTGGACCTTTTTCACACCAGAGATTCGTTTTGATCTTGCAGCTTTTTGTAAAGAGTCTACCAGCTCTCTGGCATACAAGGCGTTGTATGCTGACCTCGGTTCAAAATTCCCATCCTTATCAGAAAATTTTCACTGACGGTTCCAAGTCTGAAGATGGAGTGGCCTGTGCAGCCTATTGCCCTGGTGCTCCTTCTCAGATACTGTTAAAACATATACCTCCAGATGCTTCTGTCTATTCTGCTGAACTTACTGCTCTGGTTCTGGCATTGAAGATAATTTCACAATCTAAGAAGAGGGACTTTTGGTTCTGTCGGATTCGCTGTCGCTTTGGAGGCCATAGCTGGCCGCAACCTTCAGCATCCAGAACTTTTATGCTTCTTTGAACTTTTTAGCAAGTTGAAAGCAGATGGTTACAACATTATTCTGGCTTGGGTTCCTGGTCATGTTGGCATCGGAGGGAACGAAATGGTTGATAGTTTAGCCAAGAATGCCACAAGAGAGAAATTGTCCAACATTTATATCCCTTGCTCAGATCTGAAACCCAAAATTAATGATTATGTGAGAGACCTCTGGCAGGAGGATTGGAATACACAGACAGATAACAAACTCTTTCAGATCCGTCCAAACCTTAAGGAGTTCCTCCCATCTACGTCTGGTGGTCGTAAAGAAGAAACAGTTCTGTGCCGGCTGCACACCGGCCATTCGTATTTTACCCATTGTACCTTTTAAAGAGCGAAGAAGCGCCGTGGTGCATTCCGTGTCATGTGCCACTGACAATGAAACATGTTCTTTTAGAGTGTTGGGACTTGCACGATGTGAGACACAAACATTTTACAGTAGAGTCCATGAAAATCCTGTTCAGAGATGTCCCGCCTGACGTGATCTTTGAGTTTTTGAGAGAGATTAACATTTTTCATCTGATTGAATAATTGATATAGTATATCATATTATTAAGTTCGGACGAAAGATTTTTAATGAAGTTTCTGGTGCGTTTTAGAAGATGTCATTTAAAGAGATGTATGAAAGTTTTTTATAATTTTTTTATATGACTTGTGAGTTGATTTTAACATGGTGACAACCCTGATGTGGCCCTCGGCGGTCGGCTGGGCTATAAGCAACATTATCTTATCTTATCTCATTGTTTGGGGCATGCATATTAACCTCATGTGTGATTCAGTGATTCCTGAATTTGGAGTGAATGCATTCTGCTAATGAAGAGGTCTCTTGAAGAATCCGCCAAGAAAACCACACTGAAGAGCCTGGTAGGTGTTGAACAGTTCTGTTTGTAAATGGGAAACTGACTGATACTTGTGTGGGAGAGTTAGTGTTCAAGGTGTAGTGTACTGCATGTATAATTCACGCAGTCATCAGTAGTTCCTAAATCACAGCAGTATATGCTGAATCATTGCAGGTGAGGAGGACTACCCCAGGTTGGGGGGCCAACCGAACGGAGGGTTTTCCAGGACGTCAGGTTGACAGCCATTGAAAGACTTGGATTTTCTGCTGGTAGAGCACGGTCCCTTTGTGTGTGTGTACACAGTTTTGCATTTGTTTCAGGTAGCAATTGAATTCAAACTTCAAAACTGCGTTTGCAGAGTGGACATCCAGGCAGGCCAAGATGGTGCAGTGCAAACCTGATGAGGACAGCAGGATGTGATAGTGTCTCCAGCAAAATAGTTATTTTTTTTATTAAGAGTATTGAGGCTAGGCCAGGCCAGGCCATTCCAGTCTAGCTTCGAGGTCACAAATCTCACTTGTCATTACATGAAAGAAATGACCAACCTTACTGGGAGAATGACCTTGTCCGTGTTGAGGGTACATTTCAGAATGCTTTTGATGGTAAAGAATTGATAATAGATTCAATTCCACATTGTTTCAATGGTGCAACTCCATCATGCTTTATTGCAGACTCTGTGAAAACACTATTTAGAATATTCCACCTGATCTGATTTTCATTTCCTGAAAGAGATTTGCATTTTCATCGAAGATTCTGTATAAGAAAAGAGTGAAAGTATTTTAGCATGGTTTAGGAAATCTGTTTTATTAAGTTACATGTGTGTTTGTGTTGGCTTTGTTTTAACAGCTTTGCTGAGCTTTGACAAGATAATAGCCCTAATATGGGCCCTCGCGGACGGCTTAGCTGTAAGCAACAAGATACTCCATCAAACCAGATGAAAAGGTGAAACGGTTAAGGCAACAGATGTTGGTGAGTATCTCCTAGTGTGTATGCGTATGAATGTGTAGTACATACCTTGCAGTGTGCGGTCTTTTCGTGTTCAAGAACATCTCTGTTAATTATATATTTGTGTTTGTTTTTGTTTTTTTATCTATGTGTAGGGAATGACTGAGGAGACGACAGCCCTGATATGATCCCTTGCGGTCATTTATGGTTTTTTTTGTTTTTTTTTGCTGTCCCAACCTCTGCACCACCTCAGAGGCAGTGCACCCACGCCGCTCATTCCGACAACCTCTCCACAGCGACAGCCCGGTCGGCCCCGCCGCAGCCCCGGCACCGGCAATCCACAGGGGGCAGTCATGTCAAGTCGACAAGAGGCAACCCACCGGAGGAGACACTGCACTGCTGCCGAGTCACTTCGGTGGTGTTCAGGGGCACCTGTTCTGATCTAACATACGCAGGACACCACCTACTAAGCCCCCTACTGACGACAATAATTGCTTAGTCGCGGAGCCGGCGTGAGTGAGCTCTCCCTCCGGAGGGCGCCACCACGTCCGTCCAACGACAGCCCCCATGGACTCGCCGATACCGGTGACCCCGACGGAACCAAACCAAGGCCACAGACGCGGAGAGGACATCGAAATTGAGGTCACCATGAGAGCAGGGCATGAAGGGCCACAGAACTTGAGACATTTTTTTTTAATGCTGATCGATGAGAATGAGGATGATTAAGATGATGCTACGGATTTCCACTTCGGTCTGAGACTACATCCCTCCGGGGGTTGCAACCTTGCCGTGGTCGGAGGGCTTGCGTGGTCCAGTGATCTTTTAGGCTTTGCTGACGGGGGCATCAGTACTCGACTAGATGGTTAGTTGTTGTCAATGCTTCTAGGCCTGTATAGCCAAGCTGCTGACTGGCCAAGCATTACGTGGTAGGAATTGATGCCCCTGGTAGGGTCTCCCATGTCAGAAAGGTTAGGAGTGAGGGCCCAGACAAATAGTAACCCACCTTTTTCCTATTCTGTCTTCTGCCTTTCTTAACGGTTCTTTTCTTTCTTCGTCTCCCTTTCAAGCCTTCTTTTGCACACTCTTTTTCTCTCTGTGGTCTTCTTAAGATCCGCCGCGTTCGCCGTGCGGTGCGACCTGTGACGGAGGGGGATGAGATCCTGGTGATTGAGAGGGCCAACGCCCTCAACACATCACTTTGGCTCGGACCTCTCCTAGACAGGAGGTACACTCTGGCCCGGGTGTATCAATCGGCTTCCCCTTCGTGGGGCTGGGTCAAGACAGGCAGTTCTCCGACTGGCCAAGGTAACCCCTGCAGTGCTCAGCTCTCTGTTCCCGGGAGTTGGGCATGATCAGGGGGGATAGGGTCAGTAGGCTTCTGTTTGTCGTATATCTCTCCTGAAGCCTGGAAGGGGTCAAGACAATGAGTTCTTGGCCCTGGCCCCTTAGTTGGACTCCATGGTGGGTGGGTAAGGGAGAGATGAAATTTCTAAACATAAATCATGGCTTTATCCAAAATCACACCCCCCATAAAGAAGAGGAAGGCAGTGGACCCCGTTTCTAGTCATAACGATTCCGACAGTGACTCGGATATGGAGACGAGACAGATGACAGGTTTTTGGGCTTCCTGGCTTGTGGTTGAAGGGACAGAGCAGGAAAAGCCTATTTCTGCTCTGAGTCCTTTTGCGATTCAGAAGGGCTTTCAGGGTCTAGCAGGTGACCCTCAGTCAGTGAAAAGGCTACGGAATGGCACTTTCCTCGTCCAGTGCAGATCAAAGAGGCAATCGGAGCAGCTGCTGAGGGCAACAAAACTTGTGGACAGAGAGATCCGGGTGACCCCCCATAAGCAGTTAAATTCGACCAAAGGGGTTATTCGGTGCCCGGATTTGAAAGGTGTCTCGGAAGCGGAGATCAAGACAGAACTTGCGTCCCAAGGTGTGACAGAGGTACATAGGGTGACAGTCAAAAAAGGTGCAGAAAGAGTGCCCACCAACACCCTCTTTCTGACATTCTGCAACCCTGTGCTGCCTCCGGTCATTAAAGTCGGATACTTAAATGTACGTGTCCAACTGTATGTCCCATCCCCGTTGAGGTGTTTCAAATGCCAGAAGTTTGGACATGTCAGAGACCGCTGTTCTGGGCAGGAGGTGTGTGGTGTTTGTTGCAAGGCAACCCATGATGGGCCGTGTAAAGACCCGGCTCATTGTGCGAACTGCGGTGGCGACCACCCCTCCTCTTCACGCAACTGCCCTGTTTGGGTTCAGGAGTCCACCATCCAAAGAGTGAAGACTGAAAAGAAAATTTCGTTTTTTGAGGCCCGCAAACAGGTTGTTGGCAGTCAGACGTCAACAGTGTCTTCTTATGCTTCCGTTATAAAGTTTCCACCCGTTCAGTCTGCTGCCAGACTGACAATTTTACTTTCACCAAGACATTGCAAGAAAGACCGTTAAGCTCTGGTGGAAGCAAGTCCACCGCCTTCCAACCCAAGGTGGGTGCCCCTGGTGGAGGCAAAAAATCCGCCACCCCTCAGACTGCCCAGCAGTCTACTCCATCTGCTGCTGGGCAGATGAAAAAGCCAGGCCTCCCGCCTCGAACTTCCTCGAGCAGTGCCCGTGCGGGCAAGGGAGTTCAACCAAGTGTGGAGATGGTGGAGATGAGGAAGAAACCTCCACCATCTCCAAAATCCAGACCTTCTTCACCTGTGGGCAAGTCTGCCAGCAGGTCTGAAGACCCAAACAGTCCAGTGAAACTAAGCAATAAATTTGCTCCACTGAATGCAGACGATGACGAGGAGATGACCTGACTTCTCTCCTGTTCATCCTCTGCACCATGGATAGTAGTAAACTAGTCCATTGGAATATCCGTGGCCTAAATTCAAATTTTCAGGAGCTGCAACTTCTGTGTCAAACTGTAAAACCTTCCGTCATGGCTCTTCAGGAAACTAAAATTCAAAGCCAGAAGACCTTCACTCTTTCTGGCTTTAATATACTTTCTAAACCGGCACAACCATCCACATTGGGACTGTCAGGCGGTGTTGCCCTTCTTTTACACAAAACTTTGCTGTTTAGTCCTGTCGCTCTGACTACCTCCCTTCAGGCTGTAGCTGCGAGAGTCACTCTCCACAAGACTGTTACAATCTGCTCACTGTATCTGCCACCTTCTGTCCCGGTTTGTCGTCAGGACCTTGTCAGTCTGATCGGAGAACTTCCTCGACCTTTTTTGCTGTTGGGTGACTTTAATGGTCACAATCCTCTTTGGGGTAGTGTCAGTTCGTCATCCAGAGGTCTGCTTCTTGAGGATGTCCTTTCAGACTTTGATTTGTGTTGTCTGAACGATGGAGCTCCAACTTACCTCCACTCTTCCACAGGTTCACTTTCGTGTTTAGATTTGTCGATTTGTGACCCCTCGCTGGTCCTGGACTATGAGTGGTCTGTCCATGACGATCTGCACGGGAGTGACCATTTCCCTGTTCTTTTAAAACCCTTATTAACTGAAAACATCTCTGTCTCACAACATCTTAATTATAAAAAGGCCAACTGGAATCTTTTTGCCACCAATATTTTGAAAGAATTCCAGGAAGTTGATTTTCTTCAGAGTCCAGACCCAGCTGAATCTCTGACTAACACTGTGATAAAGTGTGCTAAAACCTGTATTCCAATGTCTTCCAATAAACTCCAAATGCCCAAAACACCCTGGTTTAATTTAGACTGCCAACAAATTTCAAAAGTTCGCAAACGGGCTCAGCGTCGGGTATACCAACGACCTTCAGGTCCCAACGCTCGAGCCCATCAGAAACTCCGCGCCAAATCGAGACACACTTTCAAAATCAGTAAACGTCAGTCTTGGAGAAACTTTTGCTCCGGGCTGACATCAAAAACTTCAAAGAAAAAAGTCTGGAACATCATCAGAAAAATCAAAGGGAAAAACACCAACCCCTCCATTCATCACTTGAAACTTGACGATGCTCTGATCACTGACAAAGAAGCTGTTGCCAATCTGTTGGCCTCCACCATCCAACAGAACTCCTCATCTTCAAATAAATCTGCAGCCTTTTTAAAAAACAAACAACTCAGAGAGAAATCTTTATACAATTTCACATCAGACAACTCTGAAGCCTACAATCTCCCTTTTTCAATCAACGAACTGAAAACAGCTTTACAAACCTGCACTGATTCTGCCCCTGGTCTGGATGATATTCATTATCAGGTTTTGAAGCATTTTCCAGAAAGCTGTCTCCAGACTCTTCTTAAAGTATACAACCATATCTGGACCACAGGGTACTTTCCGCCCTCCTGGCGGAAAGCCCTGATCATTCCAATTCCAAAGCCTGCAAAGGACCTTACCAACCCTTCCAACTATCGTCCGATAGCTCTGACTAGCTGCCTCTGTAAGCTGATGGAAAAGATGGTCAACTCCCGTCTGATGTGGAAGCTGGAAACCGATGGCCTTTTGGCCAGTGAACAGTGCGGTTTCCGGAAATACCACTCGACAGTTGACCATCTAATCCGTCTGGAAACCACCATCCGCAATGCCTTTGTCAATAAACAGCATGTGGTCGCTATCTTTTTCGACCTCGAAAAAGCGTATGATACCACATGGAAATCAGGAATTCTTCTGGACCTGCACAGACTTGGTTTCCGTGGTCACCTGCCTCTGTTTATCGAAAACTTTCTGGCTGATCGACAGTTCCAGGTGCGTGTTGGCACCACACTCTCTGACATCCATGGGCAGGAGTTGGGTGTCCCTCAAGGGAGCATCCTTTCTCCTGCTCTTTTCAGCATTAAAATCAACGACATTGTGAAATCGGTAAGCCAGGGCTCTGAGTCCTCTCTGTTCGTTGACGACTTTGCGCTGTACGCAGTGGGAGCTTCTTACCCCAGCGTACAGCGTCGACTCCAACTTTGTGTCAACAAGATCCAGCAGTGGGCCGAGGAAAACGGGTTTACCTTCTCACGTACCAAAACTCAGTCAATCCATTTTCACAATTTTCGTCAATTTTTTGCTGATCCTGAAATTCGTCTGGACAAGTCCACCATTCCAGCTGTAAAAGAAGCCAAATTCCTTGGAGTTATTTTTGATCAAAAACTCAACTTTCTCAGCCACATTAAAAATCTCAAAACCTCTTGCCAGAAAGCTCTGAATATTCTGCGGGTCGTAGCACACACTGACTGGGGCGCTGATAAGAAAACTTTGCTGCATCTCTACAGAGCCCTGGTCCGCTCCAAACTGGACTATGGTTGTGCTGTGTACGGCTCTGCAAGTCCCTCTTATCTGAAACTCTTGGACCCTATCCACCATCAAGGGCTTCGTCTCTGTCTTGGAGCATTCCGCACCACCCCTGTGTACAGCCTGTACGCAGAGGCAGGTGAACCCTCACTGTCCAACCGCAGGCTGAAAATGTCTCTAAATTACTATATCAGACTGTTCTCAGAACCGCAGAATCCTGCCTATGACTGTGTCTTTGACCCCCAGTTTCAAAACAAATTCGAAAACAACCCTAACTGTATTCCGCCGTTTGGTGTTCGTATGCAGCCTCACACGCGGAATGCAGGTCTAGACCTAGGAGTTGTGTCTGATTTTTCCAAGTTTCCGGATCAGCCTCCGTGGACCTTTTTCACACCAGAGATTCGTTTTGATCTCGCAGCTTTTCGTAAAGAGTCCACCAGCTCTCAGGCATACAAGGCATTGTATGCTGACCTCTGTTCAAAATTTCCATCCTGTCAGAAAATTTTCACTGACGGTTCCAAGTCTGAGGATGGAGTGGCCTGTGCAGCCTATTGCCCTGGTGCTCCTTCTCAGATACTGTTAAAACATATACCTCCAGATGCCTCTGTCTATTCTGCTGAACTTACTGCTCTGGTTCTGGCATTGAAAATAATTTCACAATCTACCAAGAGGGACTTTCTGGTTCTGTCGGATTCGCTGTCAGCTTTGGAGGCCATAGCTGGCCGCAACCTTCAGCATCCAGAACTTTTATATTTCTTTGAGCTTTTTAGCAAGTTGAAAGCGGATGGTTACAACATTATTCTAGCTTGGGTTCCTGGTCATGTTGGCATCGGAGGGAATGAAATGGTTGATCGTTTAGCCAAGAATGCCACAAGAGAGAAATTGTCCAATATTTATATCCCTTGCTCAGATCTGAAACCCAAAATTAACGATTATGTGAGAGACCTCTGGCAGGAGGATTGGAACACACAGACGGATAACAAACTCTTTCAGATCCGTCCAAACCTTAAGGAGTTCCTCCCATCTACGTCTGGTGGTCATAAAGAAGAAACAGTTCTGTGCCGGCTGCACACCGGCCATTCGTATTTTACCCATTCGTACCTTTTAAAGAATGAAGAAGCGCCGTGGTGCATTCCATGTCATGTGCCACTCACAATGAAACATATTCTTTTAGAGTGTTGGGACTTGCACGATGTGAGACACAAACATTTTACAGCAGAGTCCATGAAAATCCTGTTCAGGGATGTTCCGCCTGACGCGATCTTTGAGTTTTTGAGAGAGATTAACATTTTTCATCTGATTTAAGATTTTACGGATGAAAGATTTTTAATGAAGTTTCTGGTGCGTTTCTAGATGATGTCTTTTAAAGAGATGTGTGAAAGGTGTTTTTTTTTTTTTTTTTAATGACTTGTGAGTTGATTTTAACGTGGTGACAGCCCTGATGTGGCCCCTTGCGGTCGGCTGGGCTATAAGCAACATTATCTTATCTTATCTGAGACTACATGACAGGGCTGTACTCTACGCTTCCTTTCATAATATATCCCGGCGTCAACCAGGCCCAAGAGATACAGGCACCTGCAGTGTTAGTCAGAAAATTTGAGCAACACTCTCAGAAACGCATCCATTAAGTGGATGAAGCTTGACTGTGTGGTCCCAGTCTTCCCAACTGAGTCCGCAGCAAACTCAACTCTGGGTAGGAGCCGGTCGGGGCAGAAAAACCCACATGACTCTGATGGGATTCGAACCCACCACCTCCCAGCCGGGAGTCCGCGACGCTAACCACTTCGCCACGGCGGCTGGTGGTCATTTATGTTGTTAAAGCACTATAGTGTAGCCATTTCTTCACTTCGACAAAAGCTGTGAAAATAATTGTGTGTGTTGATTATGTCATGAATTGTTTTTGTCATTCACTGCATTGAGTAATGTGATAGTCTTATGAATTGTTCTGGCTGATGCATGTCAAAGTGTCCTTGATTCTGTTGCAGGTTGGCATGTGTTTTTATTGTTAGCTTTGAAAGAGACGCTTTCAGCCTGCATGCATGTTTTTCCCCCTAGTTCTTTTTTTTGTTGAAAGATACTAATATTGCTAACAGTATTGAAACATGGGGGTGTACACAGAGATTTTCTGTTCATTCTGAGTTATACAGTGTATATTTTTGTATGAATGAAACTGTACATGTCGAAGCTTTGTGTTTAATGTGTATTGTATTTATCATTATCATATGATTATTCAGAGGATGGCATGCAAGACTTCTGACCTAAAAATACAGTCTGGATTTTCTCACTGTAGGTGTAGTCTTAATAGAATTATTTGTAGAGAGCTGTGCTTGATGTTAGCTGTTTAAAACAAAATGATAATCTTTCTCTTCTTTTTTTTTCAGTGAAACTGCTGATCTGCGTCTGGATGATTTTTTAACGCTAAAACGGACCTTATCTGGGCAGGAACTTCTGAAAGCTGTTGTCAGTTTTACAAGAAGGTAGGGGCGTGTGTGTGCATGCATGCGTTTGTGTGTGTGTGTGTGTGTGTGTGTAAGTGTGTGTGTGTGTGTGTGTGTGTGTGCATAAAACTTTAAACTTTGATAAAAGCTTTGGATGACATCATATGTATTGATTGTGTCATGAATTGTTTACATTCATTGCAGGCATTCTGTTGCAGGTTGGCATGCGTGTTTGTAATGAGCACTGTCACCAACGCTGTTTCTTAATATATGCATGCCTTCACCCAGATTTTTTAGTCACAAAATGTACGTTTTACATGCAGCAATATTGAAATTGTTTGGTGTAAAGATATTTCATTAACAAACACTGAGCTGTACTTAAAAGAATATTATGGACAATTTTTTTGTGCGTGCCCTACGTTTTGTGTTTGATGTGCTCTGTATTCTCATTTATTATTCAGTTAATCAAGGGATGGCTTGTTAGAGTTCTGACCCAAAGACACAGGTTGGACAAAGATACAGGTTGGAATTTTCTTACTTTTTTGAAAAAGAGCTCTGCTTGATGTTAGCTATTTTAAGTGAAAGGTAATTCTTTTTCTTGTTTTTTGTTTTCCAGTGATGATGAGAATCTGCCCACGACTGATTAATGCAGCACCAAACCTCATCCAAGCAACATTTTGTGAAAGCTGGATCCAGTTTAACGAAGAATGGGCACGTCTTCTTTTTACTGTCTTGTGTTTAGGGGTAAGGAGGGGGTGTGTGTGTGTGTGAAAGAGCAGAAGATGTTTAAAGTTTTTCAGAAGATGACATGCGGATCATGTGTTTTGTCATAGAACTGTAGTGTAGAAAGTTCTTCATTTAGACAGAAGCTGTTAATGACCTTGGTAGCAGTTATTTGTGTTCATTATCTCATGAATCGTTTTCATAATTCACTGCATGGTGTAAAATGAAAGTCACATGAATTGTTTTTAGTCACTGCATAAATATGTCATTCATTCTGTTTCAGAGTGGCATGCATTTTCACTGTAAGCTCTGAAAATGACACTTCTGCTCTGTATGCTTGGGCTTTCACCTGTTTTGTACTTCCGCTCTGTGTGTATGTGTTTTTCCTGTTATTTATACTTCCACTGTGTGTGTATGTGTTTTTCCCGTTTTGTACTTCCACTCTGTATGTGTGTGTTTTTCCACAGTTTTGTTTTTCTGCTCTGTATGTATGTGTTTTTTCCACAGTTTTGTACTTCCACTCTGTATGTGTGTGTTTTTCCACAGTTTTGTACTTCCACTCTGTATGTGTGTGTTTTTCCACAGTTTTGTACTTCCACTCTGTATGTGTGTGTTTTTCCACAGTTTTGTTCTTCTGCTCTGTATGTATGTGTTTTTTTTCACAGTTTTGCTCTTCTGCTCTGTATGCATGTGTTCCCCCAGTTGTTTTATTTACAGCATGTTTGTTTCACTGACAGGATCGAAACACTGGGATGTACATCATGATTTTGTGTTTATTAGGAGTACATGGATTAGTTCTGTATACATGAAACTGTGCCTGTCCTTGGTTTTGATGTTAATGCATTGTATTCATCATTTTTATAGGATTACTCAAGAGATGGTTGTGAGACTTCTGATGTAAGGGTAGAGTGTGGATTTTCTTTAGATGGTCCCTTGCGGTCATGTATGTTGTTAAAGCACTATAGTGTAGCCAGTTCACCTTGACAGAAGCTGTGAATGACTTCGAAAATAATTGTGTGTGTTGATTATGTCATGAATTGTTTTTGTCATTCACTGCATTGAGTAATGTGATAGTCTTATGAATTGTTCCTGGCTGATGCATGTCAAAGTGTCCTTGATTCTGTTGCGGTTGGCATGTGTTTTTATTGTTAGCTTGGACACAGACGCTTTCAGCCTGCATGCATGTTTTCCCCCCTAGTTTTTTTTTTTGTTGAAAGATACTAATATTACTAACAGTATTGAAACATGGGGTGTACACAAAGTTTTCTGTTCATTCTGAGTTCTACACTGTATATTTTTGTACGAATGAAACTGTACATGTCGAAGCTTCGTGTTTAATGTGTATTTTATTTATCATTATCATATGATTATTCAGAGGATGGCATGTGAGACTTCTGACCTAAAAATACAGTCTGGATTTTCTTACTGTAGGTGTGGTGCTAATAGAATTATTTGAAGAGAGCTGTGCTTGATGTTAGCTGTTTAAAACAAAACGATAATCTTTCTCTTCTCTTTTTTTCAGTGAAGCTGCTGATCCGCGTATGGATGATTTTTAATGCAAAAGCAGACCTTGTCTGTGCAGGAACTTCTGAAAGCTGTTTTTAGTTTTAAAAGAAAGTGTGTGCGTGCATGCGTGCGTGCATGCTTGTGTGTGTGTGGTGTGTGTGCAGAAAACTTTTAAACTTTGATAAAAGCTTTGGATGACTTCATGTGTATTGATTGTGTCATGACTTGTTTACATTCACTGCAGACATTCTGTTTCAGGTTGGCATGTGTGTGTTTAATGAGCACTGACACCAACGCTATTTCTTAATATATGCATGCCTTTCCCCAACTTGATTGTTCACAAAATGTTCGTTTTACATACAGCAATATTGAAATTGTTTGGTGTAAAGATATTTCATGAACAAACACTGAGCTGTACTCAAAGAATACGATGGACAATTTTGTTGTGCATGCCCAAAGTGTTGTGTTTGATGTGCTCTGTATTATCATTTATTGTACAATTGCTCAAGGAATGGCTTGTTAGAGTTCTGACCCAAAGATACAGGTTGGACAAAGATACAGGTTGGAATTTTCTTACTTTTTTGAAAAAGAGCTCTGCTTGATGTTAGCTATTTTAAGTGAAAGGTAATTCTTTTTCTTGTTTTTTGTTTTCCAGTGATGATGACAATCTGCCCACAACTGATAATGCAGCACCAAACCTCATCCAAGCAACATTTTGTGAAAGCTGAATCCAGTGTAATGAAGAATGGGCACCTCTTCTTCTTACTGTCTTGTGTTTAGGGGTAAGGAGGGTGTGTGTGTGTGTGTGAAAGAGCAGAAGATGTCTAAAGTTTTTCAGAAGATGACATGCGGATCATGTGTTTTGTCATAGAACTGTAGTGTAGAAAGTTCTTCATTTAGACAGAAGCTGTTAATGACCTTGGTAGCAGTTATTTGTGTTCATTATCTCATGAATCGTTTTCATAATTCACTGCATAGTGTAAAGTGAAAGTCACACAAATTGTTTTTAGTCACTGCATAAAAAAGTGTCATTCATTCTGTTTCAGAGTGGCATGCATTTTCACTATAAGCTCTGAAAATGACACTTCTGCTCTGTATGCATGGGCTTTCACCTGTTTTGTACTTCCGCTTTGTGTGTATGTGTTTTTCCTGTTATTTATACTTCCACTGTGTGTGTATTGTTTTTCCCATTTTGTACTTCCACTGTGTGTGTATGTGTTTTTCCATAGTTTTGTTTTTCTGCTCTGTATGTATGTGTTTTTTCCACAGTTTTGTACTTCCACTCTGTATGTGTGTGTTTTTCCACAGTTTTGTACTTCCACTCTGTATGTGTGTGTTTTTCCACAGTTTTGTTCTTCTGCTCTGTATGTATGTGTTTTTTCACAGTTTTGCTCTTCTGCTCTGTATGCATGTGATCCCCCAGTTGTTTTATTTACAGCATGTTTGTTTCACTGACAGGATCGAAACACTGGGATGTACATCATGATTTTGTGTTTATTAGGAGTACATGGATTAGTTCTGTATACATGAAACTGTGCCTGTCCTTGGTTTTGATGTTAATGCATTGTATTCATCATTTTTATAGGATTACTCAAGAGATGGTTGTGAGACTTCTGATGCAAGGGTAGAGTGTGGATTTTCTTTAGATGGTCCCTTGCGGTCATGTATGTTGTTAAAGCACTATAGTGTAGCCAGTTCACCTTGACAGAAGCTGTGAATGACTTCGAAAATAATTGTGTGTGTTGATTTTGTCATGAATTGTTTTTGTCATTCACTGCATTGAGTAATGTGATAGTCTTATGAATTGTTCCTGGCTGATGCATGTCAAAGTGTCCTTGATTCTGTTGCAGTTGGCATGTGTTTTTTATTGTTAGCTTGGACACAGACGCTTTCAGCCTGCATGCATGTTTTCCCCCCTAGTTTTTTTTTTTTTGAAAGATACTAATATTACTAACAGTATTGAAACATGGAGTGTACACAAAGTTTTCTGTTCATTCTGAGTTCTACACTGTATATTTTTGTACGAATGAAACTGTACATGTCGAAGCTTTGTGTTTAATGTGTATTTTATTTATCATTATCATATGATTATTCAGAGGATGGCATGTGAGACTTCTGACCTAAAAATACAGTCTGGATTTTCTTACTGTAGGTGTGCTGCTAATAGAATTATTTGAAGAGAGTCTGCTTGATGTTAGCTGTTTAAAACAAAATGATAATTTTGCTCTTTTTTTTTTTCAGTGAAGCTGCTGATCAGCATATGGATGATTTTTAATGCAAAAGCAGACCTTGTCTGTGCAGGAACTTCTGAAAGCTGTTTTCAGTTTTACAAGAAGGTAGGGATGTGTGCGTGCGTGCGTTCATACGTACATGTGTGTGTGTGTGTGTGTGTGTGTGTGTGTGTGTTGCAGAAAACTTTTAAACTTTGATAAAAGTTTTGGGTGACATCATGTGTATTGATTGTGTCATGAATTGTTTACATTCATTGCAGGCATTCTGTTACAGGTTGGCATGTGTGTTTGTAATGAGCACTGACACCAACGCTGTTTCTTAATACATGCATGCCTTCACCCAACTTTATTATTCACAAAATGTTCATTTTACATACAGCAATATTGAAATTGTTTGGTGTAAAGATATTTCATTAACAAACACTTCAGCTGTACTCAAAGAATATTATGGACAATTTTGTTGTGCATACCCTAAGTTTTGTGTTTGATGTGCTTTGTTTTATCATTTATTATACAATTGCTCAAGGAATGGCTTGTTAGAGTTCTGACCCAAAGATACAGGTTGGACAAAGATACAGGTAGGAATTTTCTTACGTTTTTTTAAAAGAGCTCTGCTTGATGTTAGCGATCTTAAGTGAAAGCTAATTTTTTTTTGTTTTTATTTTACAGTGATGATGAGAATCTGCCCATGACTGATTAATGCAGCACCAAACCTCATCCAAGCAACATTTTGTGAAAGCTGGATCCAGTTTAATGAAGAATGGGCACCCCTTCTTTTTACTGTCTTGTGTTGTGTAAGGAGGGTGTGTGTGTGTGTGAAAGAGCAGAAGATGTTTAAAGTTTTTCAGAAGATGACATGCGGATCATGTGTTTTGTCATAGTACTGTAGTGTAGAAAGTTCTTCATTTAGACAGAAGCTGATAATGACTTTGGTAGCAGTTATTTGCGTTGATTATCTCATGAATTGTTTTCATAATTCACTGCATAGTGTAAAGTGAAAGTCACACAAATTGTTTTTAGTCACTGCATAGAAAAGTGTCATTCATTCTGTTTCAGAGTGGCATGCATTTTCACTGTAAGCTCTGAAAATGATACTTCTGCTCTGTATGGATGGGTTCTCACCCGTTTTGTACTTCCGCTCTGTGTGTATGTGTTTTTCCTCTTATTTGTACTTCCACTCTGTGTGTATGTGTTTTTCCTCTTATTTGTGTTTCCACTCTGTGTGTGTGTGTTTTTCCCGTTTTGTACTTCCACTGTGTGTGTATGTGTTTTCCCGTTTTGTACTTCCACTCTATATGTATGCATTTTTCCACAGTTTTGTTCTTCTGCTCTGTATGTATGTGTTTTTCCACAGTTTTGTTCTTCTGCTCTGTATGTATGTGTTCCCCCAGTTGTGTTATTTACAGCATGTTTGTTTCACTGATAGGATCGTAACACTGGGATGTACATCATGATTTTGTGTTTGTTAGGAGTGCATGGATTAGTTGTTCTGTGTACATGAAACTGTGCCTGTCCTTGGTTTTGTGTTAATGCATTGTATTCATCATGTTTATAGGATTACTCAAGAGATGGCTTGTGAGATTTCTGATCTAAGGGTAGAGTGTGGGTTTTCTTTCGATGGTCCCTTGCGGTCATGTATGTTGTTAAAGCACTATAGTGTAGCCAGTTCACTTTGACAGAAGCTGTGAATAACTGAAAATAATTGTGTGTGTTGATTATGTCATGAATTGTTTTTGTCATTCACTGCATTGAGTAATGTGATAGTCTTATGAATTGTTCTGGCTGATGCATGTAAAAGTGTCCTTGATTCTGTTGCAGGTTGGCATGCATTTTTGTTAGCTTTGACATGGACGCTTTCAGCCTGCATGCATGTTTCCCCCCCCCCCTTTTTTTTTTTGTTGAAAGATACTAATATTGCTAACAGTATTGAAACATGGGGATATACACAAAGATTTTCTGTTCATTCTGAGTTACACACTGTATATTTTTGTACGAATGAAACTGTACATGTCGAAGCTTTGTGTTTAATGTGTATTGTATTTATCATTATCATATAATTATTCAGAGGATGGCATGTGAGACTTCTGACCTAGAAATACAGTCTGGATTTTCTTACTGTAGGTGTGGTCCTAATAGAATTATTTGAAGAGAGCTGTGCTTGATGTTAGCTGTTTAAAACAAAATGATAATCTTTCTCTTTTTTTTTTTCAGTGAAGCTGCTGATCCACGTATGGATGATTTTTAACGCAAAAGCAGACCTTGTCTGGGCAGGAACTTCTGAAAGCTGTTTTCAGTTTTACAAGAAGGTGCGTTCTTAGTGTGTGTGCAGAAAACTTTTAAACTTTGATAAAAGCTTTGGATGACTTCATGTGTATTGATTGTGTCATGAATTGTTTACATTCATTGCAGACATTCTGTTACAGGTTAGCATGCGTGTTTGTAATGAGCACTGTCACCAACACTGTTTTGTAATACATGCATGCCTTCACCCAACTTTATTGTTCACAGAATGTTCATTTTACATACAGCAATATTGAAATTGTTTGGTGTAAAGATATTTCATTAACATCGAGCTATACTCAAAGAATATTATGGACAATTTTTTGGGCATGCCCAACGTTTTGTGTTTGATGTGCTCTGTATTATCGTTTATTATACAATTGCTCAAGGAATGGCTTGTTAGAGTTCTGACTTAAAGACAGGTTGGACAAAGATACAGGTTGGAATTTTCTTACTTTTTTTTAAAAAGAGCTCTGCTTGATGTTAGCCATCTTAAGTGAAAGCTAATTTTTTTTTCTTTTTTTATTTTACAGTGATGATGAGAATCTGCCCATGACTGATTAATGCAGCACCAAACCTCATGCAAGCCACATTTTGTGAAAGCTGGATCCAGTTTAACGAAGAATGGACACCTCTTCTTTTTACTGTCTTGTGTTTAGGGGTAAGGAGTGTGTGTGTGTGTGTGTGTGTGTGGGAAAGAGCAGAAGATGTTTAAAGTTTTTCAGAAGATGACATGCGGATCATGTGTTTTGTCATAGTACTGTAGTGTAGAAAGTTCTTCATTTAGACAGAAGCTGTTAATGACTTTGGTAGCAGTTAATTGCGTTGATTATATCATGAATTGTTTTCGTAATTCACTGCATGGTGTAAAATGAAAGTCACATGTATTGTTTTTAGTCACTGCACAAAGAAGTGTCATTCATTCTGTTTCAGAGTGGCATGCATTTTCACTGTAAGCTCTGAAAATGACACTTCTGCTCTGTATGGATGGGTTTTCACCCATTTTGTACTTCCGCTCTGTGTGTATGTGTTTTTCCTGTTATTTGTACTTTCACTCTGTGTGTATGTGTTTTTCCCGTTTTGTACTTTCACTCTGTGTATATGTGTTTTTCCCGTTTTGTACTTCCAGTCTGTATGTATGTGTTTTTCCACAGTTTTGTTCTTCTGCTCTGTATGCATGCGTTCCCCCAGTTGTGTTGTTTACAGCATGTTTGTTTCACTGACAGCATCGAAACACTGGGATGTACATCATGATTTTGTGTTTGTTAGGAGAATATGGATTGTTTTGTATGCATGAAACTGTGCCTGTCCTTGGTTTTGTGTTAATGCATTGCATTCATCATTTTTATATGATTACTCAAGAGATGGCTTGTGAGACTTCTGATGATGTAAGGGTAGAGTGTGGATTTTCTTTAGATGTGGTCCTGATGTGTATATATTTGAAAAGAACTCTGGTGTTAGCAATTTAAAACAACAGGGTAATATTTTTGTTCTTCCACAGTGAAACTGCTGATCTGCCTGAGGAGGATGTTTAATGTAGCAGCAGACCTTGTCTAGGCAGCACCATCTGAAAGCTACTATTTTGTGAGTAGGTGTGTCTGTCTCCGTGTTTGCATGAGAGAGCAGAAAATGTTTAAAGCTTGATGGGTGCGTTGGATGATGCTGAGATCATGGGCGTTGTCATAGCACTCTAGTGCAGCCAGTTCTTCACATTAACAGCATCTGTCAGTGACATTCTGAACTCTATCTATAGATACACATTTTAGGTGGAACTAGTCTTCCCCTGTGTATGTGCAATACTTGTGATTACACAATTGCTTATGTTTATCAACTTGCTTTTGTAGCATGTTTATCCTTTCCTTTTTTGTTTTTTTTTTAAGAATTTCTGTTGTAGATCTTTGAGCTGGTCTCATTATCAGCATTTTTTAATTGATGAGTTCAATTTGAATATCTGAAGTTAGTTTTAGAAAGCAGAAAACGGTGTTATGCACTGCTGTACACTCTGTGCTGCACAGAGTGAGGCAGCACATTGTGATCAGTGTATAATGCTGCCGCCCATCGGGGAGCTGTAGGTAAACGAAAAGTTAATAATTGTGTGTTGAGTATGTCATTGATTGTCTTTCAGTTGCGTCCAGTTGTATGATAGTTTTGTTTCTTTTTCCCACATACCCAGACTGATTCTCCTGCGGACACTCCCTATATAGGCAGGCAAGGATTAATCCCATCTACCCAACAAAGGGAGTGGAGTTATGTGTGTATGACCGTTTTTTTTTATCCTGCCATTAAGGCAGCCATGCTCCAGCTTCAGGAAGGTGCATGCAATGTGTAATGCATCATCTATACTAACGGCCAAACTGGTTTTCTCCTCTGAAAGTTGGTGATGGGATTTTACGTGTGTGCAAGATGTTATGTGCGCGTTCACACACATGGAACCTTGGTTTATAGTCTCATTTGAAGGACTGTAAGGGAAATGGAGTCAAAAACAATGTTAACTCTGAGGGAAAAATCCCCTATACTGAAACGGTCAGGCAGAGATTCAAACCCGCAACCCCAGGATCACCAAGATTACGAGTCCAGCGCTCTACCACTGAGCTGTTCCGGCCCCTGTTTGATAGTTTAATGAATTGTTTTCAGTCATGGCATAGAGTAGTGCCATTCATTCTGTAACAGGCTGGCATGGAAATTTATAGTAAACACACCGACAGTTTCACTTTTTCTTTCCTCCAATTTTTCTTATATACAAAATTTTACTAACAACAGTATTGAAACTATTTAGATTTTGAAGTATTTCAGGAACAGACACTGGTATGCACATTACAATTCTATGTTTTAAAGGAATGTATGTGATATATTGATCTGAAATTGTGCTTTGTCCTAGGTCTAATTGATGCACTCTGTACTATGTGTATGTGATAGATCAAGGTATGGCTTGTGACACTTCTGACCTAAAGATGCAGCATGGATTTTCTTACTCTAAATGAGGCCCAAATGTAATAATTTGCAAAGAGCTGTCAGCTATTTCAGATCCTAGGGTAACCTTTTTCTTGTTCTTGGTGTGCAGTGAGACTGCTGACGTGGATGCTGTAGCTGACCTCATCTGGGCAATGTCCTGAAAGCTGGATCCAGCTCAACACACAAATTCTGATTATGGAAATTCGTACAGTGTACTTGTCATTATCATTCTGTGGCTGATGGAAACTAAAACTTCTGTATTGTTGGCTGCATACATGACAGAAAGCAACTGATGTGTGTAGGCGATTGTAGTGGGAAAATATTCTGTGTTGAGTGATTGATCCAAAGACTCATTTGTTGATTTTAGTGTCAGATTTTGTGATATTCTGTTAAAAATGGATAATAGCTCATAGTGGATGTACCATGAATGCAAAGTAAAAGATGAGCGCTCTTTTTGAGTCCATTTGTCCGCATGCTATGAAATCATAATGATCATCACTTTCAGATTTTTTTTTTCAATTTTGTTTTTGCTTGTATGATTTATACATATGCATCATCCTGATACAGAACCTCAATGCATGTTCAAAATATGTTCTTCTGAAAGTGATTGATTTCATGTTAAAAAATCACGTCGACAATGATCAAAAATGTAGGTTGTAAAGTAAATTTGAAAAAAGGTAAAACCCATATGCTGGCAGGGATTCCAGTGCTACCAATGACAAGTGGAAGGAAAGGAAAAAGAGCGGTAGCTGCCATATGTAGGCATTGTGCAAATGTAAATATCTATAGAGGTATTTCATTCTGTAAGATTTGAAGCAAACTTCATATAACTGGAGAACATCAGGCGGGGTTTGCATTGTGCTGATGTAAATATCTATAGAGGTATTTCATTCTGTAAGATTTGAAGCAAACTTCATATAACTGGATAACATCAGGCAGGATTAAAAAAAAAAAAGGTTATTCCACAGTCATCATATATTTACTCTGCTTGCTGAAGTTCAGAAACAAATTTGCAAATAATCACAAAAACGGTTGTATCGCGCATGAAAAGTTTGTGTTGTAAGGTAAAAGCAAAAATAAGATCAAGAGCAAGATTATCAGGGTTTGTAATGTGCGCGAGTGGGGTTAAAAACATCGTTGTCTGTAGCCTGTAACATTTTCTGTATTCATTGAGTTACCAAGTTTGACGTTTTAGAATTGTTTGTGCTGATTTTTGCTGATGATATTTTACTATCAAGAGCCAGTGGTTAGTATACAGACAACTGAATAATTTGTACTCCACAGAAAGAAAACTAGAGTGAAATATGGTGAATAAAACGAACACTGTCGTGTTTCCCTGCAGCTAGCAGATTAGGATGAAATGTTAATATGAATAAAATGAATAATGTGTTTTATAAAGGGGAATATCTTGCATGCACTGAAAATAAGGACAAAAAAAGAATAGTTGTGGTTAATGCATACAATCATCTTGGAATTTATTTCACAGCCGCTAGGTTTTGATTTTGCCTGTCATTATATAGTCAGATGAGTGAAGAAGGCAGTTACTTTTTAACGTTTTGTACAAGTTGGATAGCAGTTCCTTCAGTGTTTTTACAAAGTTATTTGATTCACAGGAGCTGCTTAGTTTACAATATGGAGCAGAAATATGGGCTTTTGAGAAAAATTCCATTATTGAAATGATTCACTTGTATGCTAGAAGTACTGTTTGAATGATAACACCCAGTGATCTGGTTTATAGTGAACTTGTTATGAAATTCTGATTTGAAATGTATGAAATGCTAGCTCAAATTAACAAGAATGGATGACTGTAGGATACCCTGTAAATGTTAAGGGTAAGAGGACATGGGCTTCCAATGTGCAACAGTGGATTTATTTGGGATAACCAAAGTCTTGAAAATGTATAAGCATTTCTGCATTGTTTTAAACAGAGGATTGTTAACTGCAGATGGCAGGACTGGCATGGAGACCTGTTTACCCTTTCCATAACAATTCAGTATTCATGGCACAGGTTGTTTGTAGATTCCAAGAAAAATTATTGAATACAACATTTTTTCCCCGAGTACAAAATGATGCACCTATAATTCCGAGAAGAAAACGATTCTTACCTGTAAACTTTAGCAGTCAAGCACCTTTACATCTTTTTTCTTCTTTTTTTTATTTTAAGTATTCATTTTTATACGTCATATACATTTAAATTGTTCATATATTTGTTTTCAAAATGTTTCAAGTCTCTCGGTGATGAGGAGACTGTAAGACTGTAATCAGTGAAAATAACTCCTATGTATTCGAGACCTCAACTCAACATGGGTAAAAATCACCAATTCTGAAAACATTGTACAGATAAACATGTTATCCCTCCCAGTAGTCACTCTGAGATTATTGGAAAATTGATTTGCACAGCTGTGTGTAGTGAGAAACACCTCTCTCTCTCTCTGTCTCTGTCTCTGTCTCTCCCCGAAATGCCTACAGTTGTATTTTACAATGTGCAACTGCACATCATGGGCTGGTCAGGTGCCGAATCAAGGCCGATTCACAATGGGCCAAACACTGATCCCCCTCCTCCTCAATTTGACAAGTTCTGCTTCATATTTAGCGCTATTGTATTTGCATTAAATTGTACAAGTAAACAGGCATGGGCATGAACATCCGTAAAATAGTGATAGATCTGCTCAATCTAAAGTCTTTAAATTAATACATATTTACATATAGATTTGGTGCGTCTGATATGGCTTGATCTAAATATACTGAATTGAGTAATTTCAGGCTAATTCTCAAATTATTGGCAAGAATGAAAATATACTTTTCAATTTAGCTATGTATCTATTTATGAAGCAAACATGATGCACTTTGTTTTTTTGTAATGTATTTACACTATTTCATCATCACATTATTTCATATGTTGCATTTATGAAAGCCCCCTTCTTTTACTTTACTTTACTTTACTTCCATTCTTTGTTCAACTGAAATGTGAACCTCATCCCCATACTTCCTTCAGCTGTCCTACTTTCTTTATGCCACTCTTAAAGGCTTCGTTCATTTTTTGTTATATTTTGGGGGGGGGGGGGGGAGGTGTGTGTTGTTTTTTGTTTATTTGTTTTTTTTTGTTTGTTTTTGAGGAGATGGGTGGAGGACTTGAATTCATTGATACGGTGCCACAAACATTGAAACAATGCCAAAATTGCCCATAGGTTTGAGATCAATGAAACTTCACTAAAACAAATTAACCAAGGGGAAAAAGTTAAAATTATGGTTCCAGCAAACAGATGATGGAAAACCGATACAAGGGCAATGTTGACATTCTTTCATTTTAGTGGCACAACATGGATGATGCCATGAAATGGAAAATCGAAGAGGTCAGGGCTAAAGAAGAGGCTAATCCCATTTCCCACCCAGTCCATCCCTGTTACCTTTCTTCTTGACTGAAGGTATCTTATACAATCAACAGAATTTACTCAGTACAAAGGAACTGAGAGAAATTAAATTCTCTGGGCAATGGTGGTTTAAAGTGCTATGAAATAATGTGCAACTTTCCTAAGGTGACCCCTTCTGTGACTGCACAATGAGTAAGAAAGCCAAATGGGGTCTTGTACACTTTCATTTATCTGAGAATGAAGTGTATGAAACGCCTTTGATAGCTTTTTAAAGGACCAAAATTTTCTCTTGTTACATGATTCTACTTAAAAACCTGAATCTTCACTTTGAAACAAGCCCTGGCCGATACTTGTTCCAGAAGAAATGAACACTAGACAGGTACAGTTTCCCCAAGATTCATTGTGACCCTTTTGGAGCATTAACATTCAGTGTTTAGTCTTTGACTCCTGATATATCTTTCAGTCAGAATACTGTGTGGTATCCACCATAAACTGCTTGTTTGGGCAGCTTTTTATAGGCATGCACAAAACCTAAACTCATTTTCAGATTGTCCACACGATGCAAGAAGCCAGTATAAACCAACAAGACCCAATTATTTTGAATTGGAAAACACAAGTATAGGCATATGTAAAATGAATGGATTAATATACATGCATGCAAAAGATGAATGAAAAAGGAAAAAAAAAAATGGGGGGGGTAATTCCGTTTCTCCATATATACACCATGCATATTGTTGTAGTTGTATACGTATAGACATACACAGAGCAGTGCACATGGTTTCTATACATGGAGACATACACAGAGCAGTGCACATGGTCAAGTTCTATACATGGAGACATACACAGAGCAGTGCACATGGTCAAGTTCTATACATGGAGACATACAAGAGCAGTGCACATGGTAAGTTCTATACATGTAGACAACACAGAGCAGTGCACTGGTCTTCTATACATGTAGACATACAAGAGCAGTGCACATGGTCAACTTCTATACATGGAGACATACACAGAGCAGTGCACATGGTCAAGTTCTATCATGAGACATACACAGAGCAGTGCACATGGTCAAGTTCTATACATGAGACATACAGAGCAGTGCACATGGTCAAGTTCTATACATGAGACATACACAGAGCAGTGCACATGGTCAAGTTCTATACATGAGACATACACAGAGCAGTGCACATGGTCAAGTCTATACATGTAGACATACACAGAGCAGTGCACATGGTCAAGTTTATACATGGAACATCACAGAGCAGTGCACATGGTCAAGTTCTATACATGGAGACATCACAGAGCAGTGCACATGGTCAAGTTCTATCATGGAGACATGACACAGAGCAGTGCACATGGTCAAGTTCTATACATGGAGACGCACAGAGCAGTGCACATGGTCAAGTTCTATACATGGAGACACAGAGCAGTGCACATGGTCAAGTTCTATACATGGAGACACACAGAGCAGTGCACATGGTCTTTATACATGGAGACATCACAGAGCAGTGCACATGGTCAAGTTCTATACACGGAGACATGCACAGAGCAGTGCACATGGTCAAGTTTGATCATTGTAGCCCAGCTGACCACACAGCACCTTTCCTGGGGCTGTCTGTCAAAGTCCAGCCTGGAACAAAGTCGCATCACAAAACAACTCGGCCCATTTGAAAATCCAGAGAAGAAACAAACAACAATATACAACTGACATGGTGGCCAGCTATATGTTAAGCTTACAAAGTAGGCTGTGCTGAGAGCACAGGGAGTAAAAAGCCACAAACAGTGTGTATGGGCCACATGGGCAAATACAGGAGTGGACTGTAAGTATCCATTCTGGACAGCGTTCACAATGTTTTGCTAACTGCCAGATAAAGAAAATCTGGCATGTCTTAAACTGCTGTTAAAAAAAGAAATGTAGGAGTGTAGCCAGGAGCTCAAAATATGTGCACACATCTCTTGGTGACCCTTAGCAGACGAAATCTTTTGTTCGAGAGTTACCTTCCCCCTTGCTCTTGATTTCATATGCCTTGAAAATGTGAAGGCCTCAGAACATATATATATATTATTTTTTTTTTTTTTAATATACTAACACACACACACACACACACACAAACCACACAATGAAAAAGCAAACAAGCAAGTTTTTCTTTCCAACATTTCGGCTCTAGACCTTCCTCACGGACTTCTTTATTTAGGTACTACTGGAAAAATCAAACAGTTCTTAACTCTGCCTGTCTTTGATTATCATTCAGTGAATTACAGCTGGCTGGCACAGGCCCCTAACAGAGAACAAATCAAAATGTGTTGTAACAAAAAGTGATCCAATGTTAAACATTGCACCAATACAGTCTCCATAACCAATCCCCCTCCCCCACAAACACAGAACATCATCCCCCAAAATACACCCCCAGCACACACACACACACACAAATGGAGAGGGGGGGGACGCATATTCAGTTTCGCCTATGTGTAGTTCTTGTAAATATCAAACTGTGTGTATAAGTGATAAGGTAATATATTTATAAAGTAAATCACAACTAGAGTTTAGAATTTAAAGTAGGCTGACCACATACATGCCTGCTCCCGAAAGGGTGGAGCAGAGTAGGAAGAGGGGGAGCAGAGTAGGAAGAGGGGGAGCGTAGGAGAGGGGAGCAGAGTAGAGAGGTGACAGAGGGGAAGAGGTGGAGCAGAGTAGGAAGAGGTGGAGCAGAGTAGGAAGAGGTGGAGCAGAGTGGAAGAGGTGGAGCAGAGTAGGAAGAGGGGAACAGAGTAGGAAGAGGTGGAGCAGAGTAGGAAGAGGGGAGCAGAGTAGGAAGAGGGGAGCAGAGAGGAAGAGGCGGAGCAGAGAGGAAGAGGGGAGCAGAGAGGAAGAGGGGAGCAGAGGTAGGAAGAGGGGGAGCAGAGTAGGAAGAGGGGGAAGCAGAGAGATAGAGGGGAGCAGAGTACGAAGAGGGGAGCAGAGCAGGAAGAGGGGGAGCAGAGAGGAAGAGGTGGGAGCAGAGCGGGAAGAGGTGGAGCAGAGAGGAAGAGGTGGAGCAGAGAGGAAGAGGGGGAGCAGAGTAGGAAGAGGGGAGCAGAGTAGGAAGAGGTGGAGCAGGTAGGAAGAGGGGAAAGGTAAAAGCATGTAGGTAGGGGAAGGATGGAGGCAGGAATGAAATTATCCAAAATTGGGAGGGGGGGGGGTAACATAAGGGGAAATTTTGTGTGGCGTATGTGCAATGTGCGTGCGCAAGCCCTTGTGTAAGGGAAGGATTGGGGAGGTGTAATCTCGGTTAACACAATACAAAAAAAAAAGGGGGGGGGGGAGAGGGAGGTTGTAAGATGATGGAAGGTGGGGAGGGGGAGGTGTAAGAGGGAGACCAGCAAGAGTTGTCACCAACAGGTGTGTGATAAAGGAATTGGTCACAAAGGTGTGGTTAAGGAATCTTATAGGAGCTGGTAAGGAGGAAGAAGGTCAAGCGCCTGGGAGGGGAAGGTCTAAGGAAGGCTTGATTGAAGGTGTGTGGCAGTGAGGGTAGATGGTGAAGATAGGGAGGGGGTAAGGCGAAGGGAGATGAAAGGTGGGGGTACTGTTGGAAGGGGAGGCTGGGGAGAGAGAGGGTATGGGGAAGAGTCTGGTGACCATGTTGAGAACCTCTGGGTTAAACAATGTAATTTGTTAAACCAGATTCACATCGAAGGCCGTAATCATTGTCCTCTGAAAAAAACTTTCCTATATCTATACATCCGAGATCATGAAGGGAGTGATTAGTCTGGTGGAAATACCTGGTTACTAGAGTTCCAGTGTTGTTTTTGATGTTCGATCTGTTGGTAAAAAAGTTTTTCATGAATTTTTCGTTTCCCCAACATACTGGCTGTGTGGGCATTTGCTGCAAACAGTAAATAGATGTTGCTGCTAGTTGAACAGTTCCATGTGGTGTCGGATGGTGAACGATACTCCTGTTACTGTACTTTTGAAGTTGGCTCTTTCTACTAAGCGTTCTTGGCAGATCACGCATTTTCTACCTCACGCGAAAGCACCCGGGTGGTGAAGCATCCACCTGACGGGTGGGAAGTGCAAAGGGTGTATATATATATATATAAATATATATAACACTCAGACTGTTCCATATTTTTTTTAATCTCCCTTGCATCCTTGATCCTCAAGCATTGTAGACTCAAAGATTGTTCCCTACACTTTATACTGTTTGCATAATGTTTTTAGTTTCTCAGCAACTCTTAAATAAATGTTAGCGAACGCCCGAGAACGTGGACAAACGAGTCACAAGACGAAACACAACGCGTTTCGACTCTTAGGTCTTCATCAGGTGAGACATAAACGAATAAAGCAACTTTTTTCCTCTCACACTTTCGTTTTGTTTCATGTTGTTGCAGCACAAAGTGTCGCAACTGCAATAAGTGTCGTATGCAACACTTTGTACAAAAGTGCGACAATGTGCTGAGAACACCTGCACAAAGTGTCGCACTTTGGAACATGCGACAGTTTGTGCCGGGAAAGCCCCTTATTGTGCTAGGGACATAATGTGCACGACCCACAAATTTTGTCACCCATGAGATACATGTGGTTGCAATTAAAATATTCTCCAGTTACAAGTAACATACATCCCCCCTCTTCCCACACACACACACTCCTCCTCTTTCCTGCTGCTACGCATGTGTTCAACTGTAAAGATCCAGAGTCCCTAGTGAGCTATGCAACAAACATAGGTCACTGGGAACTCTAGCGCTTTAAGAGTGGCATCAGTGTACCAGTACTTCTTGCACAGGTGCTGCAATTGTGTCACACTCATATACAATACATGTAATATACAGACTCACAAAAAGTTAAGGACCAGTCAGAAAATCAGTATAGTTTTCTTCTGGTGGGGGGGGGGGGGGGGCATGGTCAGTGATGACTTTCATTGGACCAGCAGCTTATGTAGCCAGGTGGATTAGCACAGGTCATAGCCAGACAATTTCTCTTGCACGTGCATATGCATTTTGCAACAGATTGACGGAGATATTTCCTATCAATCATAGATTTTGAATGAATGAATGAACCTCTCTGTCCTGTCTCTGCCTCTCGATCTGTCTGTTCTGTCTGTCTATCTTACCTTCACTGTATCTCTCTCCACCTACCATCACTACTGCTCACTCGATACATGTACAGAACAGCGCATTGCGACATCTTGTGCTTGCGACATTTTGTGCTGGTAAGGCTGATCAAACTGTCGCAAGTCAAGTTTTGTGCTGTGCGACACTTTGTGCTGAGGAGGAGAGTAAAATTGAACACAAAGCGTCGCATTGCGACACTTGTGCAGTTGCAACACTTTGTGCCGCAACACATGTTACTACCCTTCGCAGGCGCTTTGGGGGTGCTGTTGGATTCTTTTTTGAACCCTTGGTGGTGAGAACACCACAGAGTTATGGACTGTGAGGGGTCATGACACCATAGATCCAGCCTTTGAGAGGGATTAGCGATGATTCCCTCTTGCAGCTAGTGAAGGATTTTCATATTTATTATATATTTTCTTAATTTTATGTTCCCATTTTCTTCATCTTCAATCCCTTCTTAAGTTCAAATCTTTGCCAAGTCATTAATAACGGAAGAATTGTTAGCCTGCACTTGTTTTCCCCCATCATTTAATGTTTGGCATTATGTATATGTTTGGTCAATCAGTGGAGATTGCATCTCTTAGATCCATTTCCAGTCTTCAACCCTCGGCAATCTGGTTCATTATGAACAGCAAGAATTTTCCATACTTGAGTCTCCCCCCCCTCCCCTGCATTATACTGTTTGCATGATATGTTTTAGTTTCTCAGCAACTTTTTTCCTCTCCACACTTTCATTTTGTTTCATTCTACTACCCTTGGCTGGCTGCTTTGGGGGTGCTGTTGGATTCTTTTTTGAACCCTCGGTGGTGAGAACACCACAGAGTTATGGACTGTGTGTGTCTCTATTTGATGCCAAGAGCACAGACACAATCGGCCATGTCTCCCTGATGAGTCCGAGCCAGCAGACGAAAGGCCTAGGAGCAGGCAGTACCAATAGATCTGCCTTGAGAGGATTACAATGGTTCCCTCATGCAGCTAGTAAAGGGTTTTCATATATTTTCTTAATTTTATGTTCCCATTTTCATCTTCAACCCCCTTCTTAAGTTCAAATCTTTGCCAAGTCATTATTACTATGATGGAAGAATTGTTAGCCAGCACTTTTCCCCACATATTTAATTTTTGGCATTATATATATATATATATATATATTACTATATATGTCACTGAAGTCACAAAAATAATTGATTATATTCGTTACAACCATATGGACCAAAAATGCCTGTATTTTGTCTAAACTGGTGCATTAAAAGTAAGTCTGTAAGCTTTAATTTCCTATATCGCATGCTTAGGATATTTTCAGCACATGCTTGCAAATACGTGAAATGACTGACAATACCCATCTCGATCAAACAGTTGCCTTCTTTGTTCCACTCTTTGTCATTGTTAGAGTTCTGTGCTAAATTGCCGTTCTACGAAATTCAGACTTCTTCCCGATCGAAACCTTGTGAATGACTCCATTTCTATGAAAAATACAGCTGAAAATGTATAGAAATTATTATCCGGTAGTCCGTTTCTACAGAGTACTTTTTAATCAAAAATCATATCAAAAGCTCATGTCTACAGCCAGGCAAGAGGAAAGCCAGTTGTGTTTTGTTCTAATTTTCAAAGACAAAGTTCTCCGCTCAGACACATTCTGGGAGAATCAAATTCATATGAAAGGAGTGAAATGCCTGCTATTCATTCATTGTAGAATTATTTATGCTGTTAGGTAGCTATTATCGCAATAGAGAAAAATATGACGCAAACTTGTTAAAAGCGAGTTCATTCTCCCATTTGATCTTAAAAACAGCAGCAAAATTATCAAATGTGATATGCTTCATTTCATTCCTTGGATTCTAAGATTTAGATCAATAGTAAATATGTTTGAATACTTGGTACAGATAGCAAGCAAGAAAACATGGAAGCTGCGACAGCACAGCTTTCTGTCCGTTCTGTCTCATGAAACCAGTTTTGTCTGCGCACCATGTTGCTAGCTTTGCGGTCCGCTTTTCTGCTATATATTTGAGGCGCTGTGAGTGAGTGAGCATGTTCTTGGCTTCGGAAGCAAATAAAGGGGAAGAAACTCCATGTCGTTTCTTCTGCGTTCTTTTTGGCTGTCTGTGGTCCCTTGGTTCCTGAACCTACCATCATCTGTCTGTCTTCGTGTGCACCCCCTACCACTCCACACCATCACAGGAGTTCTAAAACAAAGTCAGTTGAATGGTCTACAAAGCAGAAACAAACAGGCATTTACTCCGAGTCTGTAATGCACAATGTACACAGAAAACTGCAAGTGTGCACCCATATATTGAGCATTACATAGACACAGAGTAAATGCCTGTATATATGCATGTAATGCTATGTTGTATATGCATATCTAGTGCTCAATGTATGCTGTGAAGGCAATATTCTGTACGGCAGAGTATTGCATACACACATACATGCCAAGCACTGCCTCAGTTCAGTTCAGTGGTTTATTTAATTAAGCTATAACAGAACATTACTATCCATTTTTCCACGTTGGAAGTCAATAGGATATGTCTATTCTTGGTTTTTTTTTGGTGTAGTTCATTGGTAGTGTTTTCGTGTTTTATGTAGCGAGGGAAGAAGAGCAGGGTATGGCAGATAGCTGAATTTGCTTATAATTATATTTACATGTAATGCCTGTGAATAACACAAGGATAGCCCTAAAGAACTCTGCTGAATGAAACTGAAACAGGATACGCCAACAAAACAAGTTCTGAAGATAATGAATCATTCATTGTTCACCCTTTTGCCAACAGTAAATGTTGAGATTAAACATCAATGAACCAACGAAGCAAACTCTGATTAAAAACCATAGAATAATCCCCAATCCCCTGAAGGAAATACTTCAACACCAGAATGTGAACATGTCTACCAGCATGACCTTTTCTTTGAGAAGGAGACTGAAAGATGCCCACAGGGTCAAGAGGCAATGCCATGGTGGGGGAGAAGGGACGGAGCCTCCTGAAGCTAAAGTTTTTTTTCAATTAAATATCATAGCATTTTTTCCCCAATCACATGTCTGTGTAATAGGAATAGAAAGAGAAAGCAGAAAGCATGCTTCTTATGGCTCCAAATTCAGTGTATCTATGCATCATACAATTACCAAATTTTCATCTATTTTGAAGCTTGAGACCACAGGCAGAAACACAAGATGTTTGCATGTATTGTCTGCTTTTTACTTCAACATTGTGTACATTCTGTTTTGACCCATCACTTTATTGTCTCTTTCTGAAATGTATCCTCAGTGAAAATGTAGGTGATTGCATATTGTTTTTCATTGTCAGATGATATTAGACACTTAAAAAAAAAAAGAAAAAAACAAACAAGCAAACAAACACCCACACACAACTTATCATCCATGTAAGTACTTCAAACCCACATCTGATTAATGCATATTTACATAAGTGAAATACCCTAGTGGTACACAAAATTGTTGATCTTTACAAAAATTTTGCAACCTGTGATTGCGAAATAACCATGGCAATTTCAGCAACATATGGACCATACAAGACAATTAACATTATCAAAGTTATTCATCTCAATACCTTTCTCCTGATAGAGCGAGGTCAACACTGAGCATTCAAACAAAAGATGAGCACAGAAATGTTTTCTCTGCAGACACAAGTACACCATGAGAATACTTAGTGTTCCATGTATTCAGCCTTATTTATGAATTAATTCAACAATGTGCCTTGGGCACAATGGTAAAGTAGCCATTTTTTGACTGAAATTCTGCTTAGGTATGTACTTGTCCTAAACTGGATTAATTCACAAGAGGACAAATCTAAGGGATTGTTTAATAATATTTTCAACGTTTCTATTTGCTCCTTTTGCAAGACTGTCTGCTTTCATTCCACTTTATACCACAGTGAGATGGGACCCAACAAAAGTCAATTCTTATGCCTAGAGTTATAAAACAATGCAGTAAATGTTTCATTTAAAAAAGCAAATCTGCAAGTGTGCACCCATATGTTAAGCATTACATAGACACAGAATGAATGCCTGTATATATGTGTGTAATGCTCTGTGTATATGCATATCTAGTGCTCAATGTACATGTGTGTAGGCAATCTTCTGTATGACATAGAAAATTGCAAGTGTGCACCCATATTGACATTACATAGACACATAGCAAATGCCTGTTATATGCATGTAATGCTCTGTGTATGTACACATCTAGGGCTCAATGTACGTGTGTGTAGGAAATCTGATGATCACTTTGTAAGCATTACCTAGACACCCAGATGTAAACGAGCATTACACACATGTACACTGGTATTTTACACACAAGCAAATATGCTGGCTCAATACATCATTGGTAAAACGGCTTTTTCTATGGAAAAAGAAAAAGTCGTACAAAAAAAAGAAAAACAGAGCACACACACACAATAAGATATATCCAGAAAAGCAACTAAAAACAAAATGCAGTTACAGCATGGTAGCTCAATTGTATCTGATGCCTATAAATAAGGCTGTGCCAAGAGCATCAGAGTAAAAAATAAAACATTTCAGTGCCACAAAAAATACATTTCTGCATGGTTAGTGTCCACTAAATGTTTTATTCATTGATTGCCTGGTAACAAAAAAGATGGCATGTCAAACTGCTATAAGAACAAAAATACAAGAAAGAGGGACCATAAGAAAAAAAATTATGCAAGTTTCCACAACAAAGACAGGAGAAGGGTCTATAAAGGCAGAAAACAACATGTATCTGTCTGTGTCTATGTAAACTTGAGGGACATGTGTGTGGGTGTGTATGCACATGTGCAATGTACACAGAGCATTTTGCCCATGCACACACAATATGGATCAGTACATGGACTTGGGGTGAATGCATGCAAGTAATGCTTAGTGGATACGTGTATCTAGTGCCCTATGTACATGTGTGTATGCAATCTTCTATGTACCATGTAGACAAGGTTATTATATACTCCGAGCGTTGGATATCCACATGTACACAGAATTCAGCTTTCAACAAACCATGGGGAAAATTGCTTTCCCCATGGAAACTACATTCAGGGAGTATTAGCAGCAGCCCAAACCCCTGAAAACGCCCTGCGGCTACTACTTGATACTACTTTGATAATATTTATTCCAAAGAGTAACAAGCAAGATGCTTTTTTTTTCATCTGGCCCTTGTTCCTTTAGGGACTAAGAATACTAAAAACAGAACACTATTACACAATGGAGAACCAATGTGTAATAAGAACAGTTATGATTCATATTAGTATCAAAAATACATATACACAATAAAAGCAGCTGTTACACACAGCTATGTCATATAATTCCAATGCGGTAAGAAGATACATGAAGCATCACCAAAATAGTATCAACACAGCCTTAGGAGGAATGAACAGCGATTCATGAGGCAATCAAGTTCAAGTGCACCAGTATATATTCATATTCAACGTTGTTGCTGATGATGCAAGGTTTTGAAGGCAGTAGGGAATAGAAGATACTGTTGTTTTGAGGATGGAGAGAGAGAGAGAGAGAGAGAGAGAGAGATTCAAATATGCATTAATATTACACAAAAAAGACAAAGGGAAAGCATAAAGTAAAAAAACATAAACATAAATAATTAAAAAAAAAACAATAAAATGAGAAAAGGGAAAAAAACGAAAAAAATGTTATCCATCTTTTCACATCTAAGGACCCCCCCCCCCCCCCCCCTCAAGAACAAATGATTTTACGGAGCAGTAAGCTGGCTTACACTCAAACACTTGGTGAGTACATTAAACATCTTTCACAAACTGATATTTGTATAAACTGATATAGCCTGCACAATCGTTTACAGTATTGTAGTAAACCATTTTGAGACAGTACTTGAAAACAACCATCACTTTGGGAAAGTAAGTTTACATTGGTGATGATGTGCTAGTAACATGTGGATATGCAATGATGATATTAATTATTATGTGGATATGCATTGATATATTAATCATTCTGCATAGCTATTTAGCTAGTGAAAGTGTGCAAAATATTTAAACAATTTTCTATAACAAACATACTACGGTATTGCACTCCAGCCTTTTTTAGGGATAGCATTCTTCTTAAAACTGAAAGGCAGAGGAGTCAAGCTACACTTTCTGTGGTCACTGAGGAGAAACAATCAGGTTTCGAAATACCGGTATCTGACCAGGAGTTATATGTTAGTGAGTTTTCTCCCCATTGGAGATTGTCTCCCCCTTGGTGACTATAAGCTTGCTGAAGGCTCATTTTGAGAAGCATTTATTATTCCCCATTCACCCACTCAAGTACATACTGTTAGTTAGGCAGAATTATCTACACTGCAGATATGAATGCTTATCTCCCCTTTTCTTCAATCTAAGACATAAGAGCAAGCTTTGTTTTATAATATATATATTATATATATATATATATATAAATAATAAACAGACTGAGAGAAAGCAAGTGCAGGCTAACAATTCCTCCATCGTTACATTAATGATTTGATGGGGAAAAAAGGCAGTGGGGGGGGGGGGGGGGGGGGGGGGGGGGGGTGGAGGGGAATAAAGAGATTGAAAATGAAAGTCAGGGAAATATATTGTAAATATCAAATCCTTCATTAGCAGCCTATGGGGACTATTGTAACCCATCCTAATGACAAACTATTCATATTGCCTGCTCCAGGCCTTTCGTCTGCGGGATCGGACTTGTCAGGAAGGCACGGCTGATTGTGTCTGTGCTCCTTGGCATCATCAAATAAAGATATACTACAGTCTACAATTCTGTAGGTATTCTCACAACCAAAGGTTTCAAAAGGGAATCCAACAGCACCCCAAAAGCATTTTCTTTTTAAATGATAATCATTCACATGAAAATCCTTCACAAAATCAAACAATGCTCCATAGAATATACTTTCATTGATTTTTATATGTCAGTAACCCTACTAAGTTTTTTTTTTTAGCACTGTATGACATGAATGATCCTTTCTAAAACCAGACTGACTCTCACTTAATAGATTATACAACTTAAGATGATCATATTGTGTCTGTCTATGTTTTCTAATACTTGCAAGATAGAAATTGGTCTGTAAGGTTGAGGATGTTGGGAATTGGTTACCAGATTTAAGTTACATGGGAACAACTTTTGCAACTTTGAACTGGTTGGAGCTGATAGTTTGGAAATTACCATCAATTCCTATCATATCTACAACTTTGTCTCCTTCAAATGAGATGAGGAATAGTAAACATCAGTTACAGAAAGAAAGGGTACTGACAGTTGGGAATGGGATCATTATTAGTAATTGCAGGACAGTTGGTTTAATTTTATTGCGAGTAATTCAGTTGAAATATACCATCCCCACATACCCACCCCACCTCTGGTGCACATTATATAGTCAGTTAATTTATTGCCGCTTCTTATCCTTGTTTTGATTGCTTGATACATGCTGTGAATACACTTAATTTTCCTTTTATACCATTTTTTTTTTTTTTAATCAATATAGGCCAAAGTAAATTTCGATTGATCGAGTCAAATGCCTTTTTCCCAAAATCAATAAATGCTACGTAGTATAACTTACGATTAAAAGAAAACTGCTTCTGAATCAGGGCAAGAAGGGTAAACATATGGTCTACAGTCGAGTATCCGCGTTTAAATCCAGCTTGATGTTCACCGGTTAGGTTATTTTCTTCTACATATTCCTGAAGTCTTGAGTGATAATGGTACTAAATACATTGCTACTAATATCAGACAACGAGATACCTCGATAGTTGTTTACATTGTTCACATCACCTTTTTTATACAGTGGAAGAGTTACAGATTCGCGCCAAGACTCGGGGGAAAAATACCCTTATCGAGCAATGCATTGAAGAAATGACAAAAAAGACTATGATCTGTTCACATGGAGCTTTCAAAAACTCCCAAATAATTCCGTCAGGACCTGCAGCTTTACCAGACTTTAATTTTTTAAGTGCTATCAAAACTTCATCTCTTGAAATAGGACGGTCCATGGACTCATTTTCCGCATTTGGCAAATCATAATTATAATTAATTGGCAAATCTTTGTTTAGCAAGGATCCAAAATGTTGGAACCATTCATCTAATGGAATGTTATTTCTGGTTTGTTTTCGTTTCAGCGAAATTTTTTTCATGCAGTCCCAAAAAGCCTTTTGATTATGAACGGATGCTGTGAGTTCTTCTAACATGCTATTAAATTCTCTTCCTTTCTAACTAAAATTTTGTATTCACTTCTAGCCCTTACATACACATTTTTATCTTTCTTATCCAGAGTTCTACAAAATATTCTTAACAATTTATGCACTTTTCTCTTGTTAAGATTACATTCAACGCCAAACCATCCTTTTTATGTTTAGTCAGGTCCACCTTTATAGTTCTTTTCATGCATGTAGCACATGTTTGTATACAATCATTAAACACTCTCAATGATTCATCAATATTTACATCAATTAGCTCTAAGGCATTGTTCAGTCTACTAAGAGTTTCAGCTTCACCGAGTTTTTCATAAAAAACTGACTGCGGTGTTCATTCCACACAAATTTTTCAATGATTTGAATCTTCTTATTACCATTTCTACCAGGCATATTCTGAACAGAAAGAACATCAAGAGGACAGTGGTCAGATTCAATGCAGTCAATAACACGCATCACACATGAATCACATATATCATAAAGGGCATTGGACAAAATGAAATAGTCATTCATGCTACACCAATTTTCTCCGATACATGTGTACGACCTTCCTGGTCGCCATTACATGAACCATTAAGAACTACTAAATCAAGGGCAGTGTACATATTAACAATTTACCATAAGTGTTTAAATGTGTATCTTGAGAATGACGCTTAAAATATACAGTGCTGTCTCGAAAATGAGGTGTATCAATGTTAACTGGCTGAGGTGGAGAAACAGTTGAAATATGGCTGTTCAGATCACCACAGATCATTACATAAACTTCATCCAATGTTAATAATAAATCGGTCAGACAATCTTCAAGTATTGCAATTCCCTGATCGTAACCAAACTAATTATAGAACGGAGAATTTTCTGGTGGTATGTACACACATAGGTATAGAACGTCACAAGAACACCCAAATAATTGTTTATCAAGAACGAAAGCACACATATTTTCATATTTAACTTCCAAATGACGTACGAATGGACGAAACTCCTTTTTTATTAAGCAAATTATGCCCCTGAATATCTCCCTTGACTTGTAAATTTTACAGAGGGTTTACAATACAATTCAAATTCAGCGAATAAACCAGAATTCCATACTTGCTCAAAAGTCTCCACCAGACAAACAAAATCAAAAGAAGAAACAAATAACAAAGAATCATCAAACATTAATTTTGAGCGTAAACCATTAACATTCCAAGACAGAAAGGATAAAGTTTTAAGAGTATATATGGAAAATAAAGTAGAATGTGAAACTGGCTCCAGAGTATTGTCTTCAGAGGAAACAGAGTTTGCACATCATCATCCGAGACAAGGCCGCCTCCCAACCCCTCCGCGACACCAAACAAGGCACGAGAAACCAAAACACGTGAACAAGAATCTGAACTAATAACTTGGGAATTCTCCACCGGGAAGACAAGAGCCTGATTTCCACGTGCCCTGCTCGTCGCCACAGAGCGAGTGCATGAGCAAAAGAGGGAAGGCTCAGGTGTCAGCAAAACCTCTGTGCTCCCCAAAACTTTCCCCCTTCATGAGATCATTGTGTCTAATGGGCGGCCAACACCCTATCTAACTTCTCTCAGAGATTGTTAGCATCCAGAGCAAACTCCTTGCCATTAACAAGCAAATGATCGTAGATCATATGTACTTTTTTTTTTTTTTTTTTTTTTAAGGTTTCAGTTTATTCACAAACGGACCATAAGGGGGGTGGGGGTGGGGGGGGGGGGGGGGGGGAGGATGGAACAATACAAAAAAAACAATCAAATTCAAGCACGTTAGGTCGTCATGAAGCCACATCGAGGAAATACAATAATTTCATGATCAATCTGCTAATGCACAGTAACAAACGCTTTACAGTCCCTGGTCTATATAAGTTTATGGTACCATGAACATAAGTTCAAATGATGATAATAAATTTTACAGTTTACAATACATGAATACCAAGCTTTCCTTTATAACAAGAACTTTGCTCACAAATTTAAATGATGACTGTATAGTGATTAAGTCATATTTTGAACAATTAAGTAGTGGGGGAAAACAAATGCAGGCTAACAATTCTTCAGTCATTATAGTAATGACTTGGCAAAGATTTGATCTTTTAGGGAAAAAAAGTCATTTTGAGCAAGATTTCCTTTTCAGCCACACTGATGTCAGAACATTAGTAATAAGGAAGTTCGTGATAGTTAGGTTGCTTCTAAACGAAGACTCCCATTGCAACCAGCACTCGTATCACATGTCTTTTTTTTTTCTTTTTCTTTTTTTTTTTTTATGAAGTTTTTCTTTAATCTGTAATAATAAGGGTATATACGATTCCCATATTTTTTCAAATCGTGTCAGGCAATTAATTTTGGCTATATATTCTTCAATTTTAATCTTTCCTGATAGTCGTTTCCTAAATACACTGCACATTTGGAACACATTTGTTTTGTTTACATTGAAAAATAAACCATTTCGCAAACAGAATCATTCTTTCAAATGCTTCGTCATTTTCAATCTGTTAATCAGTACCTAAAATTACGAAATTTTCGGTCAAATTTAACGTCATTTTGCATTTTTCATTAATTTCTTTGATGAGTTTAGTCCAGAATGATTTGATCATATTACATCCCCAAAATAAGTGTCTTATACATTCCTTTTCTGTATGGCAAAACGTACAAGAGTTATCGCCAACCACACCCATTTCTTTCAATATAATATTTGTACCAAGAATTTGATGTACGATCCTCATTTGAAACCATTTCAATTTCACTTCAGAAATTTTGTGTATCTTTTTGAAAACATTTTGCCAAACTATTTCGCCTTCCAATGTATTATTCCATTTTTACAACAGTTAGGAGCTGGGCTATCGTCTATTAATATGCGATAATAAAGGTTCATACCTTTATACTCGATAAAATCGTTTTTAGGGCGCATGGAAGGTCAGACTTGCTATTATTTTCTAAAGCTATATTATGTTTAATCATATATTGTCGAATACATGATAGATATCCACCGTACGTCAAAAAATCAATGCTGACCTGGAAACGACGGTTGAATTCAGCTAAAGACAAAAATCTTCCGTCTACATTCACGAAATCTGCAATGCAATGAACGGCATTTTCTATCCAGTTCGTTGATTGAATAACTTTGTTTCCACGTTTAAAGCGTTCATTGTACAGGAATGGTTCGGCTTGTAAATCTGTACTTGTTTTAGGCTGTACTTTCTTCCAAAACAGTTGATATGCACTGAAAACATGTTTCCAAAATAGGTTATCTGTTTTTTTAAGATTAACACACAATGGTCCGTACATATCTAGTTTATTTAATATGGGATATAACTGGGTACAAATACTTTTCCAGTTATGCTTAGAATAATACAATTTTCGTATCCATGTGATTTTAGCAGACATTAAATATGTTTTAAGTTCAGGTACATTCAAACCACCATCTTTTACACTTTTAACTGTTGTCTTCCTGTTAATTTTGTCTTGTTTTCCATTCCACACAAATCTGAAACACACTTTCTGAAGATCTGCCATGAAATCATCGGGTGGGTTAGGCAACAAAATCCACAGATGTATCAGTTTTGAAAGAATCAAAGATTTCAGAACAGCCACCCTTCCCAGCGGAGTAATATTTCTCTTGGACCAAATTTTAATTGCCTCGCAATGCTTTAGATCGCTTGTTAGTCAAATTCCCAGTATCTTAAAGCGGTCTGAGTTCCAGTTTATTTTCAGATGTGGTAAATACCTTTTAGTTGATTTTCTCATGGATCCTAGCCATATTGCTTGAGTTTTATCTACATTGACGTGTAATCCAGAGTACTGTCCAAATATTTCCACCGTTTGCATACTTTGTTCAAAAGATTTTCTGTCTCCTATGTTCATTAACTGAGTGTCATCAGCGAACTGACAAATTTTATGGTCTGTTTCATTAATAAAAATCCCCTTTATATCTTTGTTTTCACGAATCATTATTGCCATTATCTCAGCACATAAAATAAATAGATAAGGAGAGATGGGGTCCCCTTGCCTACATCCGCGTTGGACAGTCAACCATTCCGTTACCTGACCATTGACTATAACAGTCGACTTTGTGTTTTTGTAAAATGTTTGAATCCACCTTAATCCTTTCTCAGAAAAGCCAAAAGCTCTAAGAACTTTATACATAAATTCCCAATTTAAAGAATCAAATGCCTTCTCAAAATCTAAACAAATCAACACCCCAGGTAAGGATTTAGCTTTCAAATAGTGAATTAAATCATAAACAAGCCTTACATTATCACCAATATAACGGTTTGCCATAAAGCCCGTTTGATCCTCGTGAATGATTGAAGGTAATACAGCTTTAATTCTTTGGCGATACAAGATGAACCAATTTTATATATAACTTAAGTAAGGAAATGGGTCTCCAATTTTTTATATATTGTTTAGGTTTGTCGTCCTTTGGTATGCAGACTATTATTCCTTCTCTCTGGGTATGGGAAAGTTCCCCATCTTTCAAACTATCATTTAGTGCTCTCACAATAAAAGGGCCAAGGTCTTTCCAAAAGAATTTAAAGAATTCAGCATTGAATCCATCTGTCCCTGGACTTTTATGATTTGCCATATTTTTCAAAGCAAATGCTGCCTCATCAAGTGTAATGTCACCTTCCAGTGATTGTGCTTCATCTAGTGTTAATTTAAGTATATCATTAATTAAATTCTCAATTTGACATTCTTTCACTTTTCTTTAGGAATAAAGTGTTTGAAAAAAGAATGCACTTCCCTTCGTATTTCACATTGGTCTTGCAACACATTCCCATCTTTATCCACAAGATTAGTCATTGTTTTGCTCACATAATTCCTTTTCTCTAGCGAACAAAAATACGGTGTGATCTTTTCCCCTTCTGCAATCCATCTGGCCCTAGATCTTATCATTACCCCTTCCATTTTCTTTTTACGCAATGCTTCGAGTTCATCATTCTTATGTTTTAATAATTTCAGATCTTCATCAGTTTTACGTTCAATTTTCTCTAAATGCTGTATGTCTTTAATACAAGTATCTTCCCTTTGTTGATCGACTTTCTTTTTCATAGTAGCGAAAGCAATGGTTTTGGCACGGATTTTCATCAGCAGAAAGTCCAGAAAAATTTTGTCCGGAACGGTAAACTGAATATCAAATGCTGAATTACTTTCTAACATATTTTCGTTCGTGTCTGCAACTGCATACTCTCTTATGACAGAATGAATGAGTTCCTTAGTTTCCTTGACATATTGACTATCCCTTAAAAGTGAACTGTTAAACTTCCAAAACGTATTTCGTTTTTCAGTTTTACCAAACTTGAGTTGCAAATAAACCATTGAATGGTCTGTCCTGTAACCCGGGTGAATGTCTATTTTATCTACATACCAGATTAGGTAGTCGGATAAAAGGAAAAAATCAAGTCTACTCTGCTTAAGCGGATTGGGTTTTCTCCAAGTGTAACGCTTGGCGTTAGGGTTTTCGTCTCGCCAAATATCTGTCAATTGTAACTCCGACATCATTGCTTCTACTTGTTCCTTTGCTTTAGGATTATTTATTTGCTTGTAATTGTAATAATCTATTCTTGGATCCAGAACCAAATTCCAGTCGCCAACCGCAATTACATTTTTGTTATTGTATTTTTTAATTAGAACTGTTAAATATTTATAGAAGTTGGGATCATCCTTATTGGGACCATATACATTTACCAGAATGATTTTTGTGTTCATGGTTCTAAAACATACAATAATATAATTACCATTGTCGTCTCTTACAACTTCATCGATCGTGAATTCAAAATTGTTGTTAAACATGACCGCTACACCTCTAGAGTTTGATTTATATGAGGCAAAATAGCATTTATACCCCCATTCTGAATAAACATATTTTTCCAGATCATATGTACTTGTTTGCCCTTGCTTCTGGCCTCCGTTAGAAACGGATTCAACGTCCGTCTTACTTCACAGACGGTGAGAAATCCTCCCCAACAAATACTCCTTCAGTTTTTGTTTTGCTTTCAGGATTTTCATCTTTTGTCTATAGAAGGAACCAAGAGAGAGAGAGAGAGAGAGAGAGAGTGAGAGGAGGGCGGTGTGATCTGAAAGTAAAATTGTGACAGCAAGGATGCAGGAAAATGGGGCTGGATTGGTGGAAAAGAAATGGAAACGAGTAACGTGAAGTCAGGTGAAGAAGTGTGAATGAGTAAAAGGAATGGAATGAACCGGCTTGAGGATGCCATGGAAAATGATTGGAAAGCAGGTTAACAAAGACTGACAGAGGAAGTGAAATGTGGATGGTCCTGTACAGCAGTGTACATGGGGTGAACAGGTGTGGGAATGACAGGTGGAATCTGAACAGGGTGGATACTGAGAGCTGGAATGCTGGGGGAATGGAGTGGGAAGAGGAGACAGGTGAGGAAGACAATAAAGAATGACTCGGGATAAGATATCATAGGGGCAGGAAAAAAAACAGAACACACAGAGAAGAACAGCAACTGGAGTAGATACAAATGTAAGAGGATCCACATGAATTTGGAAAGAACCTGAGGATAGTGGGTAGTGGAACAGTCATGAGAGTGGCAAAATGTCAGAGTTGGCATGGGAAGGCAATGCGACAGAAGGCAAGTTTATGAAGATTAGGAGCCAGCAAAGAGTGAGATCTGGTTTTGAATACAAGTCAAACAGAATGAAAGAAAAGTTGCAGGCGTTAAAAAAATGGAGGTTAACAATGCAAAAAGAAAATGATAGAAATAGGAAAGTGTGAGAGACTGAATGGATTTAATTCAAGTTGAGGTAGAAACATGGGGAGTGGTGATAATGCACATAGTAAGTGGGAAAGAATGGAATGAAGAGTTCACTAGAAAGGTATGAACACCTGAGATTGGCAAGAGAAAAGGGAGGATGAAAACTTAAGAACACAGGATGTCTTGCATGTCAGTAAACAAGTAGTAAAATGAAAAGACGGTGGTTGGAAAAGACCAGACAAACAGGAAATTAAGCACCATTCAGTTTACATTTACAGTCTGGCTGGCCACGGAAGCAAAATGCAGTGAAAAGCATGTTTCAGGCAGGAGTTGATGTGGATGCAAAGCCGATATTGCAGTGAGCTGGGACTAAGAAGTGGTGCGTCCATCCTCCTCCTCATTTGTAGCTAAATGTTACATAGGAGATGAACGGTGACAGCTTTGAATTCAAGATTCAAATAGGTCCAAAAGATGAAGGTTCGCAAATTTAAGCAAAACTTCGAGTTTCCAGAAGAACAAAATGGAACGGCGGCAGAAAGGTGGGAGGGGAGGTACTGCCATGGAGCTGGCAAATAAGTGGTGCGTCCAACCACCCGAGTCCCAGCTCCATATGGCATACAAAAGGTGTAATGGTGATAAACACACCCCCTCCTCCTCCCAAATGAAAGAAGCGGACTGCTGTCTGTATAGTTTGGGAATGTTCACCGTTTCGCGCATTTTTATGTCATGTTTGTGAGTTCTGGAGAAGGTAAATCTGCTCAAAAATCACGTGTCTGTTTTCTGCTGTGTATCATATAAAGCAATAATTTCCACTCTGTATTGTGTGTTTAGTGGTATTTTGGCTCCTAACACTGATAACAAAAAGATGTGAATATATCAAGAAGCAGGCAGAATATATGGGGATAGAAATCTAAGGAAACCGTCTTCAGCCTTCAGCTGGGGGGGGGGGGGGGGGGGGGGGGGGGCGTCAAAAAAAAGTAGTGCTGCGTCAAGTGAGAATAGTAAGCTTTGCGATTTTAGGAAAGGGAACTACTAGAAAAATAAACATGAGACATTGGGACAAAGGAAAACAGTTTTGTCAACTTAGGAGAAGTAGCAAACCGAATGCAAGTAAAAGAAAAATGGGAACAAATTATTTGGTTTACCGAACATTTGTGGGAAAGTGCCAATTTTGAGAGAAGATAAATTTAAAGACATGAAAGGGATAGTTGAAGGTCGATTGGAATGCTGAAAAAAAAAAACTGCAGCGAAAAATTAGTGAAAGATGAGAAGCAGCAAAGGATGTAAAGCAGAAAAGTGGCATAACCACGATTACAAGAGGAACTGGAATGCAAATGGTTTTGAGCAGAATGTGTTGGAACAGCTGTGGGAATGGCTGGTAAAATCGGAGAGAGGTTGAACAGTGGATATTGACACATGTTTAGTTCAACGCGTCAATGGATAGAAAAGCAGCAATCATTGCAAATAACCAGTGACCTCAAGCTCAAAGGGACTTAACAATTAAAAGTTGCAGGCGTTAAACATGGAAGTTAACAATGTGAAAAGAAAGTTATAGAAATCGGGAATTGTAGAGACTGAATGGATTAAAGTTGAGGTGGAAACACTGGGAGTGGTGATAATGCATAGAAGATAAACGATGACAGCTTTGAATTCAAGATTCAAAATGGGTCCAAAAGGTAAAGGTTCGCAAATTAAGCAAACTTCGAGTTTCCAGAAGAACAAAATGGAACGGCGGCAGAAAGGTGGGAGGGGAGGTACTGCCATGGAGCTGGCAAATAAGTGGTGCGTCCAACCACCCAAGTCCCACCTCCATATGGCATACAAAAGGTGTAACAGTGATAAACACCCCCCTCCTCCTCCCAAATGAAAGAAGCGACTGCTGTCTGTATAGTTTGGGAACACTGTTTCGCGCATTTTTATGTCATGTTTGTGAGTTCTGGAGAAGATAAATCTGCTAAAAATCACATGTCTGTTTTTCTGCTGTGTATCATATAAAGCAATAATTTCCACTCTGTATTGTGTGTTTAGTGGCATTTTGGCTCCTAACACTGATAACGAAAGATGTGAATATATCAAGAAGCAGGCAGAATATATGGGGATAGAAATCTAAGGAAACCGTCTTGAGCTAAGAGGTTTAAAAAAAAAGGTAGTGCTGCGTCAAATGAGAATAGTAAGCTTTGCAATTTCGGGAATGGGAACTACTAGAAAAATAAACATGAGACATTGGGACAAAGGAAAACAGTTTTGTCAAAGAAATAGTAGCAAACTGATTGCAAGTAAAAGAAAATGGGAGATGAATGATTTGGTATACCAAACATTTGTGGGAATGTGCCAATTTTGAGAGAAGATAAATTTAAAGACATGAAAGGGATAGTTGAAGGTCGACTGGAACGCTGGAAAAAAAAAACCTGCAGCGAAAAATTAGTGAAAGATGAGAAGCAGCAAAGGATGTAAAGCAGAAAAGTGACATAACCACGATTACAAGAGGAATTGGAATGCAAACTGTTTCGAGCAGAATGTGTTGGAACAGCTGTGGGAATGGCTGGTAAAATCGGAGAGAGGTAGATCAGTGGATATTGACACATGTTTAGTTCAACACATCAATGGATAGAAAAGCAGCAATACATTGCAAATAACCAGTGACCTCAACTCAAATGGACTTAACAATTAAAAGTTGTAGGCATTAAAAATGGAAGTTAACAATGTAAAAAGAAAGTTATAGAAATCGAGAATTGTAAGAGACTGAATGGATTTAATTTAAGTTGAGGTGGAAACACGGGGAGTGGTGATAAGCAATAGGAGATAAATGGTGACAGCTTTGAATTCAAGATTCAAAAAAGGTCTGAAAGGTGAAGGTTCGCAAATTTAAGCAAAACTTTGAGTTTCCAGAAGAACAAAATGGAACGGCGGCAGAAAGGTGGGAGGGGAAGTACTGCCATGGAGCTGGCAAATAAGTGGTGCGTCCAACCACCCAAGTCCCACCTCCATATGGCATACAAAAGGTGTAACAGTGATAAACACACCCCCTCCTCCCCAAATGAAAGAAGCGGACTGCTGTCTGTATATTTGGCAACACTGTTTCGCGCATTTTTATGTCATGTTTGTGAGTTCTGGAGAAGATAAATTTTCTCAAAAATCACGTGTCTGTTTTCTGCTGTGTATTATATAAACCATTAATTTCCACTCTGTAATGTGTATTTAGTGGATTTTGGCTCCTAACACTGATAACAAAAAGATGTGAATATATCAAGAAACATGCAGAATATAAGGGGATAGAAATCTAAGGAAGCCATCTTGAGCTAAAGACCAAAAAAAAAAACCAAAAAAACAAACAAAAAAAAACAAAAAAACAAGTAGTGCTGCGTCATGTGAGAATAGTAAGGTTTGCGATTAGGGAAAGGGAACTACTTAAAAAATAAACAGGAGAGTATTGGGACAAAGGAAAAAAGTTTTGTCAAAGGAGAAGTAGTGAACCGAATGCAAGTAAAAGAAAATGGGAACGAATGATTTGGTATACCGAACATTTGTAGGAAAGTGCCAATTTATGGAGAAGATAAATTTAAAGAGATGAATGGGATAGGTGGAAGGTCGATTGGAATGCTGAAAAAACTGCAGCGAAAAATTAGTGAAAGATGAAAAGCAGCAAAGGATGTAAAGCAGGAAAATGGCACAACCGCGATTACAAGAGGAACTGGAATGCAAATGGTTTTGAGCAGAATGTGTTGGAACAGCTGCGGGAATGGTTGGTAAAATCGGAGAGAGGTAGAACAGAGGATATTGACACATGTTTAGTTCAACTTGTCAATGGATAGAAAAGCAGCAATACATTGCAAATAACCAGTGACCTCAAGCTCAAAGGGACTTAACAATGAAGACTGTGTAAAGTGTGGAAGAGGAAGGGGACGGAAACTGCAGAAGGGGGCAGTGACAATGGTAAACTTGACTGTGGAAATGAGAAGGAAATGCCAACGATGAACTCTGGAGCACACAGAACAGGAGACGAGTGAAGTCTTGCCAAGGGGATACACAGCCATGAGAACTGGAGAAGTGAGGAAAAGAGAAGTTACAGATGGTAAGGGAGGTGACAAGAAAAGTGTGCGTAGGGAGAAGGGCAAGAATGAGGCAAGGAGATTGAAAAGAGCTGTGGAAGGGAGTAGATGGCTGGAGGGTCTGTACTCATGTTAAACGGAATAAGGCAGATGGAATGAAACGGAAAGAAAAATGAAATACGAGATTAACTGGAAGAAGAAATGGAACAAAAGGGTTTTGAACAGAGCTGCAGGAACTGGAGTTCATTCTCAATAAAGATCAGCATTTTCACCATGAACAACACACACACACACACACACACACACACACACACACACACACACACACGGTATGACAGTGGCTAGGGGTGGTCGGTTATGATAGAGATGGACATAACAGGGAAGGCAGTCTATGACTTCAAAAGGTATGACGATAGGGGATGTCGTTTAGAAGTCGTTTAGAACAGAAAGAGTTGGACATAGCAGGGAAGAGAGTCTATAGTCTCACAAGGTGCGAAAGTGGGTAGGAGTGGTTGGTCAGGATACGAAGAGATGGACATGGCAGGGAAGCAAGTCTACAACCAATGGCAGTGACAAGGCATATGGCCATTCCAGTTTATGTTCCCACTTTCATGAAAAAAGAATGGATGGGAAAATGAAATGGGGAATGAGTTGGGGTAGCCATGACAATGCTGGAAACGAGAAGGGATGTGTTTAGGGAGAGCGTGTGCGTGTGTGTGTGTGTGTGTGTGTGTGTGTGTGTGTGTGTGTGTGTGTGTGTTGTTGCGCGCGCGCAGGCGCAGGGAAGGTAAGTGAGGGAATAGGATAGGACACTGGGTTACAGTGGCCAAATCTGGATAAGAGACATGAAAGGAATAAACAGAAGTGGATGGTAGTAAGGTAGAACATGGAGGGAGGGGTGGGAAGGGAACAAGAAGGGGTGGTGGTTGCAAAGAAAACAAAGGACTGGACCAAACAAGATCAGGGTCAGCAAGGGAAAATGGGAAAGGTCGGGTAGACAGTGGAAAGCGCGGAAGGAAAATGGAAGAACAGTGGGAAACCAAGGGATGAAGGGAGAGGACAAGAAAAAAACTGGTTGGAATCCTTCATTTGAATTTTGTTGATTATACCCCCAACAACACACAGGTTTCAAGTTTTCATTCTCTTTTCTTTCTTTTTGAGTCGTAATCATTATGATCCAGCCCACAAAACAAAGCCTTTTCTGGCCTGTCAGTATCACAAACAAAATATTGTAGCGTTAAAAAAAATCAGTTCATGAAAAAAGAATTAAAAAACTGAAAAGGAAACAAACAGCATCTGCATGTGATTTAGCTAAACTGTCGATATCTTAAGAATATAAAATTAGGCTGTGCTACAAACAACTGGCATTTCATTGATTTTTCACAAGAAAAAAAAACGGGGCAAAAGATGATGAAAAGCATGTCATTGCCACAAATAATACATAAAAATGACATAGGCAAACAGACACTGGAGAGTGGACACCAAGTTATGTCCTCTTTACTTTCCAATGGCTTTCCGACCCATCTCATTTTCATCAATATCTTCACATCTGACCTCATATTCCCCATAAGCGATCGTCTCAAGTGATCTTTCCTCAGCACACTTCTCTCTTCTGTCTTCTGTTTCTATTTTCCACCTCCTTCCATGAAGATATCTTTCTCCATTACTGCTGTGTACCACTTCACTGACCATCCTCGTCTTGTTCATTATCTTATTTCTGCAAATTTCCTGCCCCTTTTTCTGATGCAGTGACGCGTATTTTAGGTTTCTCGCCATGACTTCTGGTCGTTTCATTTACTTTCTCCCAGTTCCCACCCTCCTTCCTAAAAGCTGTGCACGCCAGATAGCTGCTGGAGTCCTTACCAAAACAAGCAAGATCAGAGCGAGTATGTGGTGTTAAAGTCCAAGGTGGATTTTATAGGAATATGGATAGATTACAATCAAGCCCAATATCAATATTGGTGTCTCGTGAACTGTGGAAGAATGGAAGAATACATATTTCCATCGGTGTAGCAGAAATGGGACTGTGCTCTGATTTCTATTTGGAATTGGGGCCGGGTGCTGATCCAGGCGAATGGCTGAAAACGGGGAACATAATGAAATGGAATAGCAGATGGAAGATGGAAAGTGTGATGTGGAAACAATATTTTTTTTAGCCACCTTAAACATATCAAACTATACTTTATTCCAAGTGAAAAAAATCATCCCCAAAGCCCATCACACATGTTATGGATGTATGATACAACACCCTAAATGTCACGCAGTAACATACATATCCTACCAAGTCCACAAATCGGTATGCCAGCGATGAAGACGGGCACATCCATTCATATTTCACACAGACTGGATCAGTACCATTTCACAGGAGAAACACCAAAAGGATACACACACAAAAATTGTTTCTTGATTTCTTCTGAGATTTTTCACGGCTGAATCAGTAAACACACACAGAGGGTCTGGATCCTTGGCGCCTTATCAGGGGTTGGGTGACAGATGCCCACATGCCTGAGGAGGAAGAGGTGCACACAGAAAACGGGATCAGCAGACACTAGCGCAGTCAGGCATCAAGGCATGGGGTGCTGAAATCCTTGGCTGGCTGAAGCAGGAATCGAACTCCTGGAGCCACGTATTTGTAATGTCTGCACAGTAAGGGAGAGGTCAGTCAGAGGTGCTCACGTGGCCTTGTGGACAATACACATGTCAAAGAGGCGAAAACAAAATCCCTGTTCCATGCTTTGAACTTCTCACAAGGCGTGTTTGGCTATGTCCACATTTACTCCCATAATAGAAGATAACCTATCAATAGAAAGCTGCTTTTCGATTCACTCGTTTCTCTTCTTTCCAGCAATAGATCATATTCCCTTAGGTATTATGCATACAAACCTTCCCTCTATTACCTACATCTTACTCCATAACACCCCTTCTCTCCCAACTCTACCCATACTCTTCCTCTCCCTATCAAGTGCAACCCAACGTTTGTGATGGCAAATTATGCTTAATTCTGGGGTGGGAAGTGGCTCGGCACTGTATAGGAATTTTGAACTTCGGGGGCATAAATGAGGTGGTAACCTACCTGATTATGCTCTGCGCATCATGCCAGAATGTTATGCGCTCTGTTTGTGCATCTGAGCCTAGGCGTCAGCTATGGAGTATGGTCAGCATGGGCTTGGAACAAAATTATCTCAGTGAAAATAGAATAGTAGCTAAAAGCAAACATGAATAAGTAATCATAGGGAAAAAATTAATGATATTATGGCACGAAAATTATGCCTTAATGCGTAATCGGGAGTCACGATATCTGTCTATGGGCAGCAGGGTAACCCGCATGTACGCTATGTTCAGTGTTTGCTCATCTAGAGCCTTACCTCATTCTTCAGGCATTGTGACCTCCGTGGAGCGGACACTGGGGCTGGCGGAGGGAGAACACCAGCTGGCAGACAAGGGGGACCAGGTGCCAGCGGTTCCTGTACCCTCGGACGTGGATGCGGCGTCAACAACATCTCTTCTTCCGTCCAAGGTGTCAGCAGAAAAGGTACAGGTTGTTGCCATGGCAAAGGCTCTGGTTCCTCATCTGGGAGATCGGCGGCTAGGATGAAGTCTCTTTGGTTGACGACCCTCTCTGGGCCACCTGGCAGGACAGCATACACCTGCTCATGTGGGTTGGCGGTGACACAGTGTGGGTAAGGCTGCCAGAAGTCCTGATCCTGTTGCGGCCTAGAACCCAGTCGTGCACGTAACATAGTCGCCAACCTGGAGATGATGGCTAGATGTCATGTAGGCGATCAACTGTCTCCTGGTCAGCTATCCCAAGTCGCTGATGGTGTTGCCATATTCAGTCCACTGTGCCTGCCGTTGTTGTGGTGGAACGTCCCAGGAGGTCGTCAATGGGTAGCCTAGGCTCCTGCCCAAACAGGAGGAAGGTGTTAACCAGCACAACGTTATACAGGCAATCCAAACCTCAAAACATTGCTGGGACATAAGAGATGGGGCACATTTTTTGTGACGGTATGTAAATCTGCTTTGACCTAAGTCAACACGACATAAGCCCAGGTCTCATACTGACTGTGTTAAGTGCTGATGTGTCAGGTCTATATCTATGCCTCTGGTTTAGTCATTAACACAGGCTATGCATAGGTTATTTCATGCATTGTGTCTTTTGATGTCTATACAAAGTGAAGGTAAACACTGGATACACCTTATGTTTCAAACAAATATTGACTTGCATTTTTAGAAACCACGCATGTGCTTTATAAAAGTGCGAGAATAAGACCAAATATTTCTTGCTAAAACCATGAAATTATTACATTGAGCGGGCTAAAGGCTGAAAATGCCTAATATGCCACCAGTATGAATATGATATGATAAAGTTTGGCGTGTCTGTTCTACGTTGTTCTTTCTCCCTCCTGCCCAACCGCATACATTTCATATGTGAGCCACCATCCATTGTAAAGGTGTTCCCCTTCTCACTTCTTGTGTACACACGTGTATACACGAGAGAGAGAGAGAGAGAGAGAGAGAGAGAGAGAGAGAGAGAGAGAGAGAGAGAGAGAGAGAGATGCAAAGACAGTGGAAATTCTGGAGTTCAGACAACAGAGCCCATAAAATTGAAAAGGTCCAATTTGTATTCTACTGACGGAAATCTGTTCATATTTCTCTCATTGGAAATGCTATCCTTAGCAGGTTTGGAGGGGTGCCTACCTTCCTGTGGATGAGAAGTGCGCGTCTTTCTGCACGCGCGGGACAGGACATGGACGGCGGACATTGTGTATGTGACGACAGCGGCGGAGAAAGAACAGGTTCTTGGTCGTTGTCATCCATCGCTTCTTTAAACATAGAGTCCAGCTTCCTAGATGATGAAGACTGTTGTCATCCATCGCCTGTTCAGACATGGAGTCCAGCTTCCTTGATGATGAATACTGCTGTTGCCTGCAGATTCCTTCAGATCCCCACAGAGTTGTCTCCTTCAAGCTGCTTGGCCACGGTCATGTCTGCGCTCGTGGCTCACCTCATGGAAAAGGTTCACTTCCAGGTGTCACGGAGAACAGTGGACCACCAGGTGGATGCCCGTCGAGGCTCTGACCCTTTGTTGTCGCTCAGATCTGGTTCCCGTTTCTGTTATAAACGAAAAAAGACGAGTTATCTA
>CM065735.1:17394685-17439685 GCA_033310375.1 Conus canariensis
TTCCATCATGCCAGCCCTAGACAGGGTGACCTCTGACAGGTCAAAGCCTTTACGGCCGGAAGGCTATGCGAATGTTAACTTTACTTTTCAAGAAAACCCCGCTTTGAAAAACAAACAAACAAACAAAAAAACAAACTCTCTGTGAAAGCGCTCTTTTCCGAGAATGTGAAACCTATACTCATCTTCGATGGAAACAAAACAAGGAGTGAACTCCTGTCTGAAGGTGAGCAAGGGGCCGGAATAGCTCAGTTGGTAGAGTGCCGGACTCATAATCTTGGGGTTCCGGGTTCGAATCTCCACCAGGCCGTTTCGGTACAGGGGGATTTTTCCCTCGGAGTTAACATTGGTTCGGACTCCATTCCCCATACAGTCCTTCAAATGATACTATAAACCGAGGTTCCGTGTGTGAACGCACGCATAACATCTTGCACACATGTAAAATCCGATCACCAACTTTCGGAAGAGAAGGTCAGTTTGGCCGTTGGTATTGATAACACGTTACACATAGCATGCACCTTCCCCGAAGTTGGAGTATGGCTGCCTTAATGGCGGGATAAAAAATGGTCATACACCCAAAAGTGTCAGAATAATCAACATGATGATTGTGGACACTAAAAGAAAGGTGGTAAGAGCTTCGAGGTTGACCCAGCTTCCCTTGACATTTGCAAAGCACAATGACAGTATCTTGAATTAGTATTTGTAGGTTTGGGGAGTGGTGATATGAAGGGGCCCGCCAGGGAGAGATAGGCAGGAGGGGGTGGGGGTGGGGGCTGAAAAAGAAATCGTAGAAAGGGGAGGGGGGGGGGGGGAGAAATAAAAGGAAAATATCCAGCGAAAAAAGCAAAAAACAATTTTTTTTCTTAAAATCTTACCTCCAAAAAAGGCTTGGATTTGATCGAGTCTAGGCCAAGGTGTAGGTCAATCAGGACGGCCACATCTTTCGGGTTGCACTGCTTTGCTGTGGCGATTCACGCAGAGCTCTGTTCTTTCATCCCATCAATATGACCCGGGCCAGTTTTTTTTTTTTTTTTTTCCAAAGGCTTAGGTCACTCCACAGTGTTTGTAGGTGAAGCTGGCATTATTCAAAGAAGCAGCACACAGTTTAGAACTACAAGTCTTAAAGCACTTCTTTTGCACCTTTCCGGTTTAGCGGCAACGGAGAGCATCAGTTCAGTTCTCGTTTGCGATGGCGGGCATCGTCACGTGTTTACACGCGGCGCCGTTCATTGGTGGAGGATGCAAAAATCTTTAAACATGTTGTGAGATGAGATCACGCGCGGAGTAGGTTCAAAACCTTCAGGAAACACGTGAATCACTGGGCCTCTTCCCTTTGTAACACATCCCTTAGAGTTGTCAGCGACTGTGGAGGAGGGCTAGAGGGGGGGGGGGGGGGGGTGGAGATTGTGGGGAGGTTGGTGGGAAAAAGGTTGGGGGAAGGGAGGTTGGGGGGAAGTAGGGTGGACGTTTGGTGGAGGTTGGGGGGTAAGTTGGGAGGAGGTTGGGGGGGGGGGAGTTGGGGGAGGTTGGGGGAAGGTGGTGGGAGGGTTAGTGGTGATGTGGTTATGGTAAGAGAGAGAGAGAGAGAGAGAGAGAGAGAGAGAGTGTGTGTGTGTGTGTGTGTGTGTGTGTGAGGTGGGAGGGGGAGGTAATGCCTACAATCTGACCTAGCGATCAACCATGTAACCATTGTGATTTGCTTTGCCCTGTGCGTCTTGTGCTGGTCACTTTAAGTTCTTCTGGTGTTAATTACTAATGAAGTCTGAAGTCGATCTTTCATTTGGCCCGCCTTTGTGTATTCGGCTTTTACGCTAGCATGAATGTTTATTGGATTGTATACGGCTGGTGTTGTTTCATTGAATGCCACAAGAAAGAAAGAAAGAAAGAAAGAAAGAAGAAGACACTGACAGAAAGAAAGAAAGAAACAAACAAGTAAAGAAAAATAGACTAAAAGAGAAACAAATAAAGTATTTTTAAGAATTGAAAGTGAATAAAGAAGTCACTAATTGAATGAGTAAGAATAACAGTTTAAAAGAGAAAGATTTGAATACGCAAAAATAACTGATCAGTAACTAATATAATAAACAAAACTGCTCTCTCTCTCTCTCTCTCTCTCTCTCTCTCTCTCTCTCTCTCTCTCACCCCTATATGACAAGGTCATTTGGTGTTTGTAGTAAAACACCGAGAAACGTTTTCAATGCATACAAATGAATCTTTTCAATTTGTATAGAGGCAATTTCCAGGCCCCATAACTCAGCTCCGTACTGTACCATGGGTTGAATCTGAGAATCGAATAACAAGAAAAACAATGTCAGAGACTCATTATCGAGCATACGCAGTTTCTTTAGGATACCAAGTAAACATTGTTTAGCTCTGTTTACAAGATCATTGCAAGCAAATCTGAAACTTAAACGGGTTGAGAAATGCATACCCAAGTACTTATAACCATTCACCACTGTCACAGCTATTCCATTATATATCCATGTTTCCCGTGCAGCAAGATGTCCGCCTTTCCTAAACACTATAGTGTTACTTTTTGCCATGTTTACCTTCAACTGGAGAGATTCAGTAGCTCTTTCTAAACTGTTTAACTGATTTTGCAGACAAAATTCGGCACGACATAGTATGTATGAACAGCATGAAACAAAAGATGGAGCCTGCCATAGCCCGCCAGAGGAGAGGCCACAACCATCAATACACTCAACCAAGATGCCGCACACAATACCAACAACAGTCTTTCTTACCAAGAACAATCCGTGACTGGAACCGTCTGCCCCAGAGCGTCGTGGAGGCCACAACCATCGACACCTGTATGTCAAGGGCCTCCAGACTCACTATATAGGCTGTGGTGTGTGTGTGTGTGTGTGTGTGTGTGTGTGTGTGTACCAACACTATGTTAATCTGACAGTAAATGGTTTCAGTCAGTGTGTGTGTGTGTACTTCCAACTTCCCCCACAGTGACAGAATAATCAACTGGCCGACTGCGGTCGCTTCCCTGGAAGAAGAAGTATTTAGACTAGTCCACACGCAGTGACGCCTCTTTGATGAAACTGAAAGCTTTCTTTCTTTCTTTGAAAAGTAGGCAGTAGAAGGGCATCTGGGAGTCATGACCTGGATGCGGCCCAGCCCCCTTAGAGTGTAAGGACTTCAGGGCCGAAACACTTGTCTGAGGGGGCTTCTTCTCTGAAGACCTTCTGCTGTCAAGCTCTCCCTAGAGTTTCTTCCAACTACACGCTTTCTTTCTTTCTTTCATTCCTTCTTTCTTCATTCTTTCTTTCTTTCTTTCCAACCCCTCCCCTTTTCTCTTTTTTTTTCTTTTGTTCTCTTTTTCTTTTCATTTTTCTTTTTTCTTTCTTTTGTTGCATGCCAGAATGTGATATTCCAAGGGAAAGAATATCTTAAATTATTAAAAAAAGTAACAATTTGTTCTGTCCCCTGCCTGACAGTGTACAGATCGTGCAACAAAAGCACAAAATGGTATATTGGTAAGCGTTTTAAATGCATAGTCAATGAAGTGAACTCGACAGACCCAACAATTAAAAGAAAGATGTGTAACAATGTAGAAGTGATTCGCCTTATATGGACTTCATTTTCTCTTCATCAGCCTGCAGAAAACAGATGTAAAACAATGTACAGTTGTTCTGCTCTCAAATACCATGTGAATTTTAAAACGAATTTTAAAAGGAATTTAAAGTAACTCCGGCGGCTAACATGAACAAACAAATTACAAGACAAAACACGACGCGTTTCGACCTCTTGGATCATCTCCAAGCAAAATAAACAACACTCATGACAACGAAAACGAAGAATGACCGATCCAAATGTGCACACCTAAAATAGATGACGTGAAGCGAAATACTTGTCCTGAGTGTTGTTTCTCTGGCCTGATAAAGACCTACGAGGTCGAAACGCGTTTGTTTCGTCTTGTAAATTGTTTGTCCATATTAACCGGCGGAGTCACTTTAAGAGAATGTCAATATGCGGACTCTATTCCACCACATCTTATTTTGCACGAAAACCCCCCTTTTCACAAACAAATCTCGTCCATCTCATGCTACTTTTTGCCAAAATTGACACCTTTTTTACAATCAAAATTAACATGCAAAAACCTCCAAAATTGACGTAATCGTTATTTTAAAATGGGGGGGCTTACGTGCAAAACAAAAAAATGGGTGATATAGAGTCCGCATATTGACATTCTCTCCTAGCTAAGCAAAGCACCTCAATCAACTCGGTCAAATGATCACATAGGGTCGTTTGACCCAGTTTACTGCACCACTTTGTAGGTCAAGTGATCACATAGGGTCGTTTGACCTAGTTTACTGCTGAGCTTTGTAGGTCAAGTGATCACATAGGGTCGTTTGACCTAAGTCAAGTGATCACACAGGGTCGTTTGACCTAGTTTACCGCACCACTTTGTAGGTCAAGCGATCACATAGGGTCGTTTGACCCAGTTTACTACCAACAGAATCACTATTTACCCTTTCTCTCTTCTGATTCTTGCGCAAACAAGAAGAATGGGCTTGCTTAATTTTTTAAATTGGTGTTTATAATCTGGTTTAAAAAATGAAGCCCGGAGTAGTTGCAGAGCTTATTGATATATTTAGAGATTGGGAGTTGCAGGAAAGGAGCTGGGGGGTTGATAGAGAAGAGTTTGAAGAATTAATTACGGAGCTTTTTGAGCGCGTAGATATGCGAGAAAGCGTAAGGAACGCCATCAGTAAACTACCGCATTCTTGGCCCCATCCAGTTATAAAGTTGTTTGCTATTTTAATTGATCAAATAGCTCCTGAAGATTTTAATCTGACCGCTTCTACTAACCCTGAAGAGTAACTGTTACCTTTAAACCTAAACAGTTTTTAAGATTAGTAAAAGACTATGAATAATAAATAACAGCTGAATTTACAATTTTTTTTTTATTGCTTTTAAAAATGGATTGCGACGAGCTATTAAAGTGTGACGAGGTGGCAGACCTCTGTCATAAAGAAAGATTATACTCGCTGGCTGCGTGTGGGAAAACCAGGCAGTATTTAGGCGTTGAACTAAGTATTGAACAGATTCAGCAATTGTCTACATCAGACGTTGAGAAGTATTACGCCAGGTACGAGGCACAGCTAGGATCAAAAATGGTTAGATCGGTGGGACAGACAATGATTAGTTTATATGCTAAGTTAGTAGGCAAGATAGATTGATTCAGAAGAAGATTTAAAATATGACTTAACACAAGATCCGGTTTTAACCAAGTCCCTAGAATCTCTTGCATGTGACATGTATTATAGATTTGGGACGTTGCTATGTCCATTCATCATGGGATTAATTACTTTTAATCACATTAATTTTAATCACATTAATTTTAATCATATTAATTTTAATCAGACTAAAAAAAATGAGCGAGCAGGAGAAGAAGACTCCACAGGAGCAGAATGCCCCACAAGTGGATTTACAGGCGAGTGCCCCACAAGTGAATCCACAACTGAGTGTCCCGCAGGTGAGTAGTGTTACTAAAGCTAAAAATCCTGGACGTGTTGAGGCCGGTCGTAAACTAGCTGAATACAACAGACTGCAAAAAGCAAACCAAGCAGCAAAACAAAAATTATTAGATAGTAATACAACATCAGCACCAGCACCAGCACCGCCACCAACAACAACACAATCAAACTATAAGATGTATTATTATGTACTGGGGAGTATTGTTGTTGGTGGAGGGGTTTTGGCATACAAGCGCCTAAAGCCATACTTAGCAACAAAGTCACAAATCCCCACAAAAACAGTAAAAGAACCAGCTTCTGCAAAAAAAGTACAACCTCCTGCTGTAGACCCATTTTCAATAAATTAGTTTTTTAAATGTGTTGTTAAGTACTGGCTAAGTACAAGCTAAGTACTGGTTAAGTCAGTTATAACAAGTTAAGTGCAAGTTAAGTGCAAGTTAAGTGCAAGTTAAGTGAGTAGTGCAAGTTAAGTGCAGGTCATGTTAAGTACTAGTTAAGATCTTAAGTTAAGTACTAGTTAAGATCTTAAGTTAAGTACTAGTTAAGATCTTAAGTTAAGTACTAGTTAAGATCTTAAGTTAAGTCGGACAAGTCAGTTCTCCGGGGGCCTATAGCGTATGAAAACTCAGGATTAACGTAAGTTCGCTTGTTATTGTTAGAAACTAGTGACTTCTTATTAACAGCAGTTGTGTTTACTTGATGAAGAGTAGAGCGCAGATTAACATTTGTGTGATAAAATACTTCGCGTTCAAAGAGAGCCTGCTTGTAGTTGTTGTGACTTATTTCTTTTTTTACAACTTCTTTATCTATGCCCTTAGCTTTCTTCATCACAGAAGTCTGGGTAGCAACGCTATACATCTTTGCCCGTAAGCCAACATATTCTTGTATTACTGTCCCATTAAATTCATCCTTCATCTTTCCAATCACTTTCTTGTTCACGGTTGAATGTAAAGGCGAATCTTTAGGATAGTCGCATGTATCGTACCATCCGTCGGCTCCTTTAGCTACTTCTATTTCCATGTCTTTATAAAAGTCTTCAGTTGGGATGTCTAGAATAAAACTATCGGTGTCTGTGTAAAGGACATTTGATTCTGGGTACAGCGGCTTAAAGTAGTCGTATAGAAATTCTAGCATCAATAACTTTGACAGCTCTAGCACGGCGAATCCGATAAACACCGGCTTGTCCACCTTCACACTCAGTTTCTTCATCATAATGCCAACCAGGCTGTCGCTAAATATTCTAAAGTCTTGATAGTTAGGTTTAGAGGTCAGCTTAATTGCTTGTTTTTTGTTTGTAACTAATCTTACATCTTTACGATTGTGTACGTTCTCCATGGTTTTGCCAAAACAACTGTTGTTCATCAACTTAAAAAAGTCTTTTTCTGAAGCGTCAGTGGCCGCAGTCCTAAGATCAGTGTTCTTCATGATGTATGGTCTCATGAAAGGCTCTTGGTCAAAGGTAATTATTCTGTGAACGGCGGTAAGTTTTAATCCATGTCTTAGGTAAAACTGTAACAGCCGGTAATGACAGACATATTTAGTTTTGTTAAAGAGGTTAGGCACGAGTTTAGGCGGTTCTGTGTGACTCATCTTTAATCTTTCTGCGGCTAAGGGGAAATCGTTATGAAGGTCGTGCAACTCTGCGGGATAGTCTAAGTCTACTTCCAAGATTAATCCTATTGGATTATCGGGCGTAAGCTGTGATAGCATACTCAACACGGCAGTAACCTCATGAGGCCCGTTTATCATTTCAAAGTTTCTTAATGGCAGTGCCTGGCTCATGGCCCACCCATACAGATTGTTGGCGTCTAAGTACATCAGATAGTTGGATGGTTTAGTTGGATCATAATCGTCTAAATACTTGTTGTTGGCTCTGCGGTAAGGATGACAGGCCATGCTAATGCCTCCTCTCAGCCCGCCCTCAATCATCTGAAGTGTATCCAGATCCGATATTAAGTCAATCTCGACGTTTGTATACTTCAAGAATGCATCCCAAGACAACCCCGGGGAAGAGATGTACTGTGACGAATCCAGACCGTAGTGTTTCATGCAAGTGGATCTGTAATTCTGAAAGACGTCAGCTAATAAACACACGTCGGCCAATAAATATTGATCGTGATAATCGCCCATCGTCTTGCAGTGCAATTCTGTCCAGGCTTTCTGGGCGTATTCATAGTCGGCGTCAGATATGTCCTTTCTTCTAAGACGACTGTAAAAGTCTTCCTTTGCTGGCAGCGCCGGCTCGTCAAACCTCTCCCACGAGTCCATGTATTCATAAGGATAGACGCCTTTACGGACTAAAGATGGGTCGAAATACTTTTTAGTGATTGGATAGTCTTGTAGAGATTCTGCCAATTTATCTAAGCTCCCCATCAGATGCTGGGCAGAGTCATAGAAGGACAAACAGTCAAGAGTAAAGGTCATGTACTTTTCTGATGATTGTGCAATACAGCTAACCCTCTTATATTTAGAAGTCACTGCTTGCATGATAAAGTGAGAATCGTAGCCTCGTAAGTTATGAAAGAAGATTGGCAGTTTCCATGTCTTGGGATCAACCTTAAGTTGAAGATTACAGATATTATGCGCTGCCCCTCTGAATTTGCCAGTAATGTGATCATGGTCCCTTACAGCATCGCCTGATAATTCTCTGTTGCATATCCAGCAGTGGGTAGCTGATTTATAACGTTCTTCATCTTCGGGGGTCATCTTAATGCCTGAAAGGTTCAGCTGATTAGAGAATTGATTGCGAAGGTGCTTCATCTGCTCCAAAAATCGACCGGCTGCGTTGGGGCCTCTGTAAATCTCCGGCTGTGTGTGTCCACCGTCTGACCTAACAACGACGAATGCATAAGAACAGATCTGATGACGAGATAATAAGGTTGTTTTTTGTTGTGTCCGTTCTTGGGGGCCGTAGTACTGTGGCAAGATTGCTTCAAAGTCAGCATAAACTACGTATGGGCTCAGTTGCATTTTTCGTACATTCTTAAACCTGACTCTAGACCCGGGCGGGGGCGCAATAATTTCGGTTTTACAGTCTTCAAAACTTTTACAATGTTTCTTATGTTTGTCAGCTGCCTGTATAGATGGAATTCTAACCAAACACCTTCTACAAAGCTCTTGTTTAGATTTATGCTTTGATGTATATTCTAACAGTCTGCTAATCGATCTAATTAATACATAATGGCTCTTGGAACCGTCTGCAAACAGAATCAAGTCGACATGATTGTCAAGTGATTCACCCAAAGGGGGAGCATTGGGGGAGACTCTTATAGGCTGTAAATTGTCTACTACAGACCATGTGTATACGTTTACGGTTGTCGGTTTGTTTTGCTCTTCAAACTGGCTGATACTGTCTATGTCTACTGGAAAGGTTATGTTGTCAAAGTTCAGGCTATCTTTATACTGCCTGTAATTGGAAACTCTGTCTGGGTGCTTTTTAACAGGGTGTAAATGCGCCAAAACACACCACATGAAACATAAGTTGTCTGAATTATGTATATTTAGGACTGCTCGTTTAAGAACTAACTCTCTTGGAAGAGGGATGTAAGAATTGCCGACAATATCATAGAACTTTGTTTGTCTTAATTTGATTTCGAGGACTGTTCCTTTAGACCAACCGGAGCCGCGCTGTTTCGCTTCTTCAATCGCCTGATCAAACTGTGTAAGCATGTAATCAGCCCAGCCAGGTGTAAAGTTGCGAAGCTGATTACTTTTTTCTGTCTAGTTGAAACCCAGACTTGCATACTACTATCATCGTGGGTTATATAATTAATTAGAACAACCAACATGACTTTTGCTGGCGGGTTAATTTGAAGAAACTCTGGAATTTTAGAAATAGCATGTGTTACACTTTTCTGAACGTTTGTAGGGTTAATAATGTCCATGTCTATGACCGTGTCCATGTCTACTTCACTAAACGTATCGCTTAATTGTTCATTACCGTCAAATATTTCCTCCCACGTATATAGTTTTTCAACCTCGGATTTACTTGTGGGGTTCATTTTTAACCCACAATATTTACGTAAATAAAAAAAAAAAATGTAAGTAAAAGTAAGTAAACGCGCTTTTATTCTTCACCCAAGCGTTGCAATACTTCAAGACACCCTAATCTTACAAGAACGCCTGCCAATACTTTAGCTTTTTTTTGAATCACTACAGCCAATGTTTAACTCTTTGATTGCTTTGTCAAATAGTTCACTATGATTTTTGATTAAATTGTTTACATCATTCTCAAACCCAGATTTACTAAAATCAATGTTTAACACTTTCATCGTTTCGTCAAATAGTTCATTACAATTTTCTACTAAAATCAGATCAGATTCGCTGTGTTTGGCCGTCATTTTTAAATCTAAAAATTAAATAAATAAAAAAATAAAACCATGAGTATAACGTTGGTTAATTATGCAGTGCCTATTGTTGGTGTTATAGTTTATTCAACCCTAGCAAAATGTTTGTTAAGAATAAAACCGCCCAACATAGGAAAGATAGAAGATTCGCCGAAACTAGTTACAACCTTATTTTTAGCTCTGGCAACAAAAGATTATCTGATTAAAAAGCACATAGACAGTCTTTCATATTATGATTATTTTAATTATTTTTTTTTAGTTAATAAAAACATGAGCGAAAAAAAAGATTATTAATACGATTTACCACTCTGCTGTAATCGGCGGCCTTAGTATAGGATATAGCATGTTAGCAAAAAACATGTTTAAAATGAGGCCGGCCGATCTAGGAAGGTTAGACATTGAGGATGTTGTTAAGGTTATAGCTGTAATAACGGCGGGGATTGCCTCAAAAGACTTTCTTGTTACACAGGGGATTATCCCAGAAAACATCAATGCATAGAAAGATTAATGCATTTAGGCAGATTGATTTATAAAAAAAAAGATTCATTCTAAAAAATATTGATTTATAAAAAAGATTCATTCATTTATAAAAAAGATGTCTGGAATAGTTCTGATGGTGGGCGGGGCTATTGTTAATGCATTGGCTTTCTCCGGCAGCAATTATATGTTTAGTAAATTGCGGTCTGATGAAGAGAGAGAACGCCATAACAAGGCAATGGAAGATTTAGCTAAGGCAAGAGACGCTTACGAGAAAAGGAGAATTGTTCACTTAGACTTTATTAATAAAAAGTTAAGAGAACAGGGACATGCAGAGCACACATTTACAGACGTTGATGAAGCAATGAATGAATATTACTTAATAACGGGAAAGAAGTTTCTAACATCGTCACCGCCAGAACTGTCTGACTTTTATGAACCATCTGAGGATCAGAAAATGGTAGAAATAGGCTTTATTATAGGTGCTATGGGAGCAATCTTTCTTCTTGCATATTCAATCTAAAAAACAATAGTTAAAAATGTAATAAAAACAGTCTCTTATGGACGATACGAAGTACAAAATATATTATTCTCCTGGAGGGTATTGGAAAGGAAAGGCCGCTATTGATAAACTGAGTAAAGCTGCTAGGGTGTCTGAATCAGAAGCGAAAGACTGGCTTTCAAAACAAGCGATCTGGCAAATATATCTGCCTGCCCCAAAAAGAATAATAAGACCTCGATTTGTTAACTCAGTTCCTAATGACACCCACCAGATGGACTTGTTGTATCTTCCGCATGACAAAGTTAGAAGAAAAAAGTTTAAGTATGCTCTTACAGTTGTTGATATGGCTTCAAGGTATAAAGATGCTGAGCCTTTAACGGATAAAAGCTCAACTGCTGTGGCTGTGGCTTTACAGCAAATATACATGCGAGGTCCATTAAAGTATCCTAGGTTGATCCAGGTTGATGATGGGAAAGAGTTTAAAGGAGCCGTAAACCAGTTGTTTTTAAGACATCAGGTTACAGTTAAGAGAGGAATTCCAGGCAACCATCGCTCCCAGGCCCTAGTAGAAAACTTTAATAAGAATCTAGCTGAGCGTCTGTTTATCTATCAATATCATAGAGACCTTATGGACAAAACACGCAACACAGAATGGGTTAGGAGATTGCCAGCAGTCTTACGCGCCATGAACAATGAAGAATTTAAAGCAACGGGTCTTAAGCCAGTGAACGCGATCAAATTAAAAAAAAAATTAGCATTACTGAAGACATCCAAGGTAATCAAAAACTCTTGCCGTTCGGACTAAAAGTAAGATACTTGTATGCGCCAGGAGAAGCAGAGGGCGATGTTAGAATTAGAGCCACAGACCCCATATGGAGCGTAGACGTATATGAAGTTGAAAGAATTATGAAAACAACCCCTCCCGTGTATTATTTAAGAGAGACTCTTTCTTCTGCGTCTAAAAAGCCTGCCCCTAAAAGATCGTTTGTTCGCGAAGAGTTGCAAGTTGTCCCACCAAACACGGTGCCGATTAGTTAAAAAAATAGTATTTATTTTTTTTTGTTAAACTTATGATTTATTTATTTTTTTGTTAAACTTATGATTTATTTATTTATTTTAGTTCACATCTTATTTTTAGTCTATTTTTGGGTTTAACTGATTGTTTGCTTGCTTTTCAATGTTCTGTTTGATTGTCTCAGTGTCTACCTGTTGCGAAGTAAAAGTCTTTCTCCACTCCTTTTGAAGTTCAGTTTTTTGTCGCCTGTAATCCTCACCATCAGCCATAAGATGCTCAAATTCTTCAGCTGTAATGTTTTCGTCCTGCAATGCTTTGCTTATTCTCAGTCTTAATGAACAAAGTTTTGCTGATGCTAGGGCCACAATGGCAGTGTGCTTTTGTAGTTTAGGCGTTAATTTTTTTAAAACAGCACTCACAATCATAGACATAGCACCTAAATCCAAACCAAGGCTCCCTAATGCTAAAGAGGCTGGCGCTCCGGCCCCAGTAGCTAAAAGAGCAACGCCGGACCCAGCACTTACGCTCGCTACAGCTGATGAGCCGGTGATTATATAAGAAAGAGTATTTAAAACTTTAGCATATTTCTTTCTAGTAACCCTATACTTATTCAAGTCACTTTCTATTTCTTCTTGAAGTTCAGTTATTTGCTCTAACCTAAACTTTTGAGCCTGATCATCCATTTTTTGATTAAGATTAATTTTTTAATTAAGATTAATCTTGTACATATTTTCTTATTAACCCTTCTGGCAGCACTTCATCAACAGAGTAAAACGCAATAAAATCAACATACTTAATAAAAATAAAATCAAGCACTGTTAGTTTAGCATTGTCAACCATCACAGTGACTTTGTCAGAAGATACAGAAGTGTTTATTTCATCCCGTTTTTAGTAATAGCAATAACAAGCCTGAGAGGCCCGTCCAAGTTTTCAGACTTTATTTGCACACCTCTGATTAACGTATGCTCTGGCAAACTAGGATCAGACTCCCTTGGAGTGATAAATAAGCGAAAAAGCATTGTCATTTTTCTAGGCAGTGATTCTAGTTTTGGGTTAAACTCTAAGCCGACGGTGTCACCCCCCACTTCAGCTAAGGACTTCTTTCTCCGCAGCATATATACAGAGCCCTGCCTGGTTATTTCAATCTGCTTTTTCTGTTGTGTTCCTGGGACTAGGCTAGCAAGAAGGCGTCCTTCATTCAAAGCTTTTCTAAAATTGTATTTCTTATCAAAGTATACATGGGGGCTTCGTAGTTCAAACTTTAAATCCCAGTTAATGTCAGGAAGCAACGCCCAAGCATTCTCTCGTTTATGAAGTTTGTATTCGTGTTTGCCAAAATCGTTTGCCCTTAGATTTCTTATCTCTTCCAGGGTAGGATATTGCTGTCGTTTTTTATCTTCAATTTCTATTCGTTTGTAAACACCATCGTCGGTGTATTCAAATCCATAAACATTTCCTGGCACTCCTATCAGATCAAAGTCAGTTGTATCTGCTAGATCTTTTATCTCTACTGCAACGCATTTAGGAGCTAACTCTGCTTTTGATTCAGGTCCTCGAGACATTCTTTTTAATATAAACAATTTATTATAAACAAATTGTTATAAACAATCTATAATAAACAATCTATAATAAACAATCTGTAATAATAACCTGTAATAAACAATCTGTAATAAATAATCTACAATGAGCAATTTATTATAAACAATCTATAATGTGCAATCTATAATAAGCAAACGTATTGAACTGGCGGGTCAGTCCGTAAGCATAGTTTAGCGTGCTTAGATTTTTCTAGCTGCTCTTTTATTTTTTTTAGTTCATCCCTGTCCCTGATTATATAGTTTTCACTTAAACATTCTTCAAAACTGTCCCGGTCCTTAGTATAGAATAAGATGACTGATTTTAACTGCGATCTAAAGTCTTTTAAGACAGCATTGTATTTTTGAGTTAAGAGCCAAACAGAAACTAATGCGTGTCTTCCGCTAAAGGCTAGCTTAGACAGAGTCCTTTTTTTAACAATGTCTTGTTCGGCTGAACAGTCATCAATAATAAACAGCGTTTCGGTTCCCTCAAATAGCCTATAGTAATGTTCTAAACAGTCGCTTAGCTTGTCAGTAGGATCAACTAAGAATATATTCTCGTCTGTCCAAACAAACTGCCTTTCTTTGTAAGACTTGTTGTGCTTAATGGTTGTGCAGAATATAACAATGTACTCGTAATGAAATCTGTAGATTGTTTGTAACAAATCAAGCACGAAGACAGTTTTCCCACACCCAGTAATCCCACAAATAAGCGAACAGTGCGGGTCTTTGGGCAAAAAGTTCAAACTATCCATCTGTTTTAATAGGCTATTTCTTTCAGTCTATTTTCTTCAATGTTCAGCTGGGCGTCATAAACCACAAAAACGTGCATTTGTATCTGGCCATTCTCCTCCTCTTCCTTATTAATCTGTATGAGTATGCCATCTGACCCTACCCTTCTTCCACTCCCGTGCAGTCTGTTGTCATACGTGGATCTAAAATCCAGCCATAGTCCATATTTGTCTGTTAGATAATCTTCAAGTCTTACATCGTGAAGGTGAAGTTTTTTACACACATGATCGGCTGTGGGGCTTGTCTGTCTGCCTCCAGCAAACAATTTTCTTATTTCATCAAAGTGTTGGTCAGGTAAAAGTCCGGCTGAATACAGCTGAAAAGGCTTACCATCTACTGTGCAAGACAACTGCTCAATTTTTGGGTTGTAAAACACCTCAGATTCTCTCTGAAAAGGAGCTGAGGGTTCAGTAAATAGCAAGAGAACCCCCTTTAGGGACCTTAAAGAATTGCTTATAGCTATTTCCCAGACGGTGTCTTGCTTGTTTTTAATCGCTAGACTGTGGTGTAAAACTCTTTCAAAGTAAACAACCGCCCTACTTTTATACTGGTTTAAGATTATTCTAGCTAGTTCAGGGTTAGTAACAACGTCAAAATTAAGAGAGATGTTGCTGACAGTGTATCTAGCTGTTGGGTCATCTGATAGAATAACAGACCCGCTGTCATTGAATGTCAGTTCGTAAGTAAGTTTGTCTCTTAGTGCACCTTGGTAATATGGCTGATGGGTTTTTAACAGTTCAAAATCTAGAGGGATGCAAAATCTGTTCTTAAATGCTCGCGCTATTGCCTGGTCTCCCTCGTCTTCCTTTGCATCTGCAGCATTAAGCCTGTGCTTAAGACCGTTTGGGCTCTGGATTCCCTGAAAGATTTTGTCTTTTCTTTCTGTTCTAGGCAGCCACAAATCCGAATAGAGATTAAAAATGTCTGCGCTACTCAGTGAGAAGACTTCTCTACCTTCCAGTTTAATTACCATATTTTTAATGATGGCCCTGCCCAGGTTAGCAACGACAGTAGCATTAGGATCCGCCGACTCAATATCTATTTTGAATGACAGCCTGGCAGTGCCCGGCATTATAACATCGTCAGGCCCGAGGTCACTAAATCTTACTGTTAACATTTCATTTGGCTCAATTGTTGATGGATTATTTACAACCCGCACAGTCTGTCTTATGCCTTTTATGCCGTGGGGCTCCTTCGCTTTTCTGAATGGATCGAGGTCGCAGCCGTATGGATTCATTTATTATAAAACAAAAAATAATAAATATATAAATATGGCTGATGAAGATTTTGACGCGATTGAACCTATTGAAGAAGAAGATGAAGATTTTGACGCGATTGATTCTATTGAAGAACCGGGCCCTTCATTGCAAGAAGAACTTGAAGCAGCAGCAGCAGGCCAAGGAGTAGGATTAAGTCAAATACGAATGTTAGATAGAATTGAATCATTATATAGCCATATGGGGCGAGAGCAGCCGGAAGCACTTAAGGTTTCCAATTTTTCAACAGATAAAAATAATCATTTGTATGTAAGAACTAGTAAAGGAAACCTTGTACGGCTTACTACAAAACCAGACCCAACCCAGTTTTTAAGCAGGAGTACAATTCTTAGAGAGCTCCCTGTTTTTGACAAAAGGCAGTTAAACTTTATTGACGATCTAAGGTCTGAGGCTGTTATTCTTTTACAAAGCATAGTGCAAGAGTTGCCAGCGCAATCTGAAGTGCAAAACATCCCTCTTCACGAATTAAGTCAAAGAGCAGATGAACTAATAGCAGAACTTGAGACGAGTCTTAATGAGGAGACCCAGTTAAAAACAATTGTCGGTTCGCCTAGTCAAAGAGAACGTGAGCTGAGTCCTGAAGAAGAAACGGCTTTAAAAACAATTGATGATCGCCCATTGCCTGAGCGCGAACACGAGGTTCTTAAAGCTAGAATCAAGGATCTTAAAGCTGAACTGCGTGACCTCAGGTCTACTAAGTCCGCTTTAACAACTATAAACGAAGAACTAAAAAACAATTTGGCAAAATTTAATATACTAGAGAGAGAGACAGACGAAGAAAAAAATAAACTGGCTGATGCAGATGATAACAATTTAGAGCCGGAAGAAAAGGCTAAAATACAGGCGAAAATACAGGATTTAATGGAAGATAAAAAAAACAGGTTAGCAGCGTTGTATATTAACAGAGAAAAAATAGATACTCAAATAAGCAGAATCAGAGAAACTATAAACAAAATGATTTATGAAAATACTACGCTAGCAGAAAGAATAAGGACTCTGTTCAGAGAGCAGGGGATTACAATAGTTAGTATATTGACGGCTGTTGGGTTTGCTATCTCTACGCTGGTTTATGCATTAACCGGCAGTGCGCCAACAGGGCCAGTAGCGCCTCCAACGCCTCAGCCTGGTAAAAGTTGGATTAGAAAACAATTACACCATCTAGCAAACTTATTAAAGAAGTTAGCTGCCAAAGCGCTTGATGCTCTGCCTGGCATAATAGGCAGTGTTGTTAGTTGGGTTTTGTCTACCATAGGCAAAGTGGCTGGTTATATGGCCGACCATCTGTGGACGTTAGGAGTGCTGGCTGCTGGTTTAATTTTTAGTGAAATAAAGTATGGCTAATCCAGTAAAAGTTAAAAACACAATAAGGGCTGTCTTTTCACTAGTGTGTCTGTCGGGGTGAGGTACATCGACAGGCGGGGGGTCGCTTTCTGGGCTGCTTATAACTGGTGGGGGGTCGCTTTCTGCAGGTTCTGGGCTGGATACTTTTTTCAAAATGGCTGGTGCGGGCCTTGTGTTTAAGCCTTGATTGTGTCCTAAGTTTTGATCGTCTCCGGCTATGAGAATTTCATTATTATAATTCTGTATCATGCCAATCTGCAGTCTAAGGTCAGAAGGCAGCATGTATAATCCATGACCCACAACAAAGTCAACCTTTGACCTAGCATGTGAAAGAACGTTTTGGTACCTTTGTATGCTGGAAGGCAAATCAACGGCAGAGTTAATAGCATCTTCTAAATTGGCTAGAAATTGTTTTCTGGCGTCAAAACCTGTAGATTGATCCACTATGCTAGACTTGGTCTGTGCTTGCGCTCCTAATAGACACCAAACGTACGTCCGTATGGAGTCATTAAGTCTTTGCACTCCTGGCATTGTTAGGCCTTCATTTTTATCTAAGATAAATGTTGCCCAAGCATTGGGGTGTTTTTGTTCTATTGATCCCAATCTAACTTGGGAGTTTGACTTAAAAGAGGTGTGACCGGGCCAGTAGTCAAAATTATATTCTCTACGCTGATCCCACAAATACAATGTGCCCAACCCGTGATTGCGGTCTAACTTTTGTCTAAAGTTATTTGAAGGGTTAATGTTAAATTCGTTGCAGATTCTTTCATATGCATTATTGTCCATTGGGCTGAGAAATGGATTAAACGCGTTGTCATTGGGGAGGCGTACTTGTAGTTCAGTTAGTATGCGTCTATACTGATAATAAACATGAAAGTTATATACTGACCTTACTAAGAGGTTGGGGTGGTTTAAATGGTTTGCATATGAAACACCGCAGCCAGTGGTTGAGCAGTAAACTGCAAAATTTAACTGATTTTGGTAAAAGGCCATAGGATGAGTTGACCATGCTGATGGCACTCTATCACTCTTTATTGGAGGATTTAAATATCTAGTTAGTGGGTTTACAAGCCTGACTAGAAAGCCATATGATTCATCCACTGCGATGGTTAGGCTACTAAAGTCCAAAGATTTGGGCTCATAAACCCCCCCTACATCGTAAGTAGCACTTTCATTATATTTAAAAGGTTCCATTTTTTAAATAGATTTTTTAAAAAAAGGATTTAAAAAGGATGTTCCTTTATATAACCAAGCAAAACACAAGTGTGTTCTTAAAGTATCCAATTAACAATAGGCGCGGTAATAGTAGGGTTGCTCTTAGAAAAATTGGTTTTAAAGTTAAGTGGTTTAATATATCTGAAGAAGCTCAGAATAACTGGATTAATATTAGTAATGAAGAGGGCAATCAAATAACTCATGAAAAAATACCAGAAGGCTATTACAGCTTTTGTTCTTTAAAAGAAGTATTTATCGAATTAGGCATATTGCTAAAAATTAACGAAGCAAACCTCAGAATTACAATGCATTTTCCACTAGAAGAAAAAAGAGAATACACTTTTCCTAAAGGCCTTGCGCGAATCTTGGGTTTCCACAGTACTAGCAGATCTTATAAATTTAGTACAAGAGAAAACATCTATCAATTTGAAGGTAATGAACCATGTGATTTTCTCGTTAACCCGATGTTGTATGTCCATTTACGGGAGTTAAAAACAAGTACTAATTTATTTGATGGCAATCCATCTACAGTTCTAGGAGTACTGCCATCAATTAAGGCGGGGTTTTGCGATTATCAGTTAAGCACATTTGGTAAAGACAGCCGGTTTAAAGAATTAGTTGAGGGGTCTATAAATTCAGTGTGTGTAAAAATAACTAACCAAGATGGAAGGCCGGTTGTTTGCTCTGATTTGTTAGTGGTGCTTGAGATAGAAGATTAATCAGAAGAGAAGAGAATGTCAATATGCGGACTCTATATCACCCATTTTTTTGTTTTGCACGTAAGCCCCCCCATTTTTAAAATAACGATTACGTCAATTTTGGAGGTTTTTGCATGTTAATTTTGATTGTAAAAAAGGTGTCAATTTTGGCAAAAAGTAGCATGAGATGGACGAGATTTGTTTGTGAAAAGGGGGGTTTTCGTGCAAAATAAGATGTGGTGGAATAGAGTCCGCATATTGACATTCTCTCTTTAAATTCCTTATAAAATTTGTTTCAGTTTCTGCCTACAGTCACCCCAGTTTGAAACTGAAATGAATGACAATCATTATGTCCTTTGGTTCAGTTTCCAGGGAAACGACAATCATAGGACAGAAGGAAACTTACACAAATAAACAAACAAAACTACACAGAGAGAGCTCAGAGGAGGGTGGGGCAGAGAGAATGGTAGGTAGGGGGAGGAGAAAAGGGATGGTAGACAGAGCGGGAGTGGGGATGAGCGATTTTAACGGAGCAGAGAGAGAGAGAGAGAGAGAGAGAGAGAGAGAGAGAGAGAGAGAGGTGATAATTCACATTTGTGAGCTCAGTATATACTTTCATTTTCATTTGCATGAGTGCAGGTTTTGCAAAGATATAAAGAGTGTGCATTTCTGCCTATTCCTCTTTAGTCATCGTTTATTGCATATTTTATACTGTTACTTTTGTTTTAATCCCTGTTTATACCTTTCATGTCTTCATGTCTTTTTTTGTGTTTATTTGTAGCTTGATTTAAAAAAAAAGATACATTTCTTATTCAACGTACCATCTCAAAATAAAAGTCTGATTTTGAACTAAACTTTAGAGTTTGATTACTTCAAACGTAATTTGTCTTAGCTTTTCCTTTGGTGGTGACATGAACGGTGCGCGTGCGTGCACACACACACACACACACACACACACACACACACACACACACACACACACACACACACACACACACCACGCACACACACGCACGTTTTCGCCTCTCCCACCCCACCCCATTCCCAGGACCTGCACCCCCGCTCCCCTCTCCCTATCCACCCTCATATTCCGTTCTGACACACCCCAGACTAACAGGCCAACACCCTGCAAACACACCCACCGATTAACCCGTGCGAGACCCCAATTTCATCCTCCCCATCCCCACCCCACCCCCTCTTCCTCCCCCCAACCCTATGCAGCCTCTGACGTATTTACGTTGTAAGGCTAAAGGAGGTAACCGTTGGGAAGTGAGTGAATGTGTGTGTGTGTGTGTGTGTGTGTGTGTGTGTGTGTGTGTGTGTGTGTGTGTGTGCACGCGTGCGCGCCCGCGCGCTCTCACACAGTCTGGGCTCGAGCGAATATATAATATTTATGTGACATATACATGTATTTATTTTGCATATGTACATGGGGTATTGCTGTTATGTCACCTGGCACATGGAAGTAACCGATCATTGTTATTTAAGTAACGATTCAATGGAAATAAACAGTAGGCTGAGGAATGCCGTTTGGGTTGATTTCCTCTGTGTGTGTGTGTGTGTGTGTGTGTGTGTGTGTGTGTGTGTGTGTGTGTGTGTGTGTGTGTGAGAGAGAGAGAGAGAGAGAGAGAGTGTGTGTGTGTGTGTGTGTGTGTGTGTGTGTGTGTGTGTGTGTGTGTGTGTGTGTGTACGGCAGAAAAGAATTCAGATAACCCAAACAATAAAGGATATAACACGAAAGGAGGAAAAGATCGAGAAGAAACGTGAGTTAGTATTTCTTAAACTGCCTGTAATCTAGTAACGTATTAATATCTTTTGGTCATTTATGTATTTATTTATTTACCGATGGCATGATTCAACGTCCACACAGCCATTTCTCACGCAAAAGTAGCGATTGAGCTACTGCTGCATTCATTATGTATAAGAAACTATGGAAGAACACATTTTCTTTTTGTTTTGCTTTTGTTTTGTATCTTTCACTGGCTGCCTTGGGGTGCTGCTGGATTCCCTTTTTGAGCCCTTGGTGGTGAGAATACCATGGAATTGTAGACTGTGGTATCTCCCTTTTTGAGCCCTTGGTGGTGAGAATGCCATGGAATTGTAGCCTGTGGTATCTCCCTTTTCGAGCCCTTGGTGGTGAGAATACCATGGAATTGTAGACTGCGGTATCTCTCTCTTTGAGCCCTTGGTGGTGAGAATACCATGGAATTGTAGAAAGGAAATCTTGTAACTGTACCAAAAAAGAACAGTGCCCCCTAAGCAACAAATGCCTTTATAACAACATTGTGTACCATGCCACTGTAACATCAGAGAACGCAAAAGAAACATATGTAGGTATCACGGAAAACCAATTCAAAACTAGATATGCAAACCATAAACAATCATTCAACAAAGAAAGATACAAAAACCAAACAGAATTGAGTAAATACATTTGGAAACTTAAAGAAAAAAACATAGACTACAACATATCTTGGAAAATTTTAAAAAAGAGCAGCATCATACAACAACATTTCAAAAAAATGCAATCTATGCCTAACAGAGAAATACATTATACTATGTAAACCACAGTTGGCAACTCTAAATGTTAGAACAGAAATGGTTAACAATTGCAGACACAGATGGAAGTTCCTATCAGCGAAAAAAACCAACACCTGAGAAACACATGTAGCACGGGAAAAAAACAACAGCAAACCAGCTAGCTATATATATATACGTGGCACTGGCAACACAAGCTCATCACATCCTGACGACCGCACAGCGTGAAACAAATTTGTAGATGTTTTTAGAAGCTTGATTTTAACTTGCTTTTAATATAACAAATATATATATATATATATATATATATATATATATATATATTTGTTATATTCATGTATATATAATTCATGTATGCCGAACCTTAAAAATGCCATCGATTCAGCAAACAAAATGAAAAGCAGCACAGAAAAAAAGGAGGGTAACGAAAGGAAATCTTGTAACTGTACCAAAAAAGAACAGTGCCCCCTAAGCAACAAATGCCTTTATAACAACATTGTGTACCAAGCCACTGTAACATCAGAGAACGCAAAAGAAACATATGTAGGTATCACGGAAAACCAATTCAAAACTAGATATGCAAACCATAAACAATCATTCAACAAAGAAAGATACAAAAACCAAACAGAATTGAGTAAATACATTTGGAAACTTAAAGAAAAAAACATAGACTACAACATATCTTGGAAAATTTTAAAAAGAGCAGCATCATACAACAACATTTCAAAAAAATGCAATCTATGCCTAACAGAGAAATACATTATACTATGTAAACCACAGTTGGCAACTCTAAATGTTAGAACAGAAATGGTTAACAATTGCAGACACAGATGGAAGTTCCTATCAGCGAAAAAAACCAACACCTGAGAAACACATGTAGCACGGGAAAAAAAACAACAGCAAACCAGCTAGCTATATATATACGTGGCACTGGCAACACAAGCTCATCACATCCTGACGACCGCACAGCGTGAAACAAATTTGTAGATGTTTTTAGCAGCTTGATTTTAACTTGCTTTTAATATAACAAATGTCGCTCCCACTGTGGTTGAGCACTGTTTTTAAGATTGCGCTGATCCTCAGTACCATTCTCTCTCTCTCTCTCTCTCTCTCTCTCTCTCTCTCTCTCTCTCTCTCTCTCTATATATATATACAAAGAACACACACACTCCTACACCCAAAACCAGGAATAGCAGTCTCCATACATGCATATACATAAAAAAACCCCACAATGTACCGAAGTCGTAACCACGGTGAAAAAAAAAGCATCGACTTCCTGAAAACAAGAGGGCGGGTCTTAACGGAAGTACCTCTGCAGTCTACCTTTCTGTCTGGAAGAGTGAATATGCGCGCGCGCGCGCCCATGATTATGTTAATTTTTGACGAAGTTTTTTTTTTTTTTTATCAATCATAGAGAATGCACTGGTTCGTAAAAAGTCAATCTTATCTCTCTGTAAAACCTATCAACTTCAAACAAGTCAGCCTCATTAATGTCGCCCATCCACATCACCACTCAGCTTCACTAGTCAATATTCTCTATTAACATCACAATGAATCTCACCAATTAACGTAATCTGTCAAAATTAACCATCAACTTCTCTATCTAATCTAACCATATATATAAAGAACAACAACAACAACAACAGATCGAAGCTATAACCAGGGCGTGAGAAAGCACCGACTGCATGAAAACAGGGAGGTGGGGCTTAACGGTAATCTTTCTGCAGTTTACCTTTTTGTCTGGAGAGAACGAATGTGTGTGTGCGCGTGTGCGTGCGTGCGTGCGCGTGTGTGTTTACATACATTTTTGCAAAGTTTTTCATCAGTCATAGAGAATACACTGGTTCATAAAAAGTCAATATTATCTATCTGCACAGCCCGTTAACTTCACCAAATCAACTTCATCAATCAATTTCACACATCAACATCGTCAATCAGCTACGCTAGTCAATATTCTCTTTCAACATCACAATCAATCTCACCGATTAACGTAATCTGTCAGCATCAACCGTCAACCTCTCTAATCAACCTCCCTAATCAACCTCACCATTCTACAGTATGTCACAATAGGGGCTAGTCAGGAGACTGATTGAAGTCAATGGGGGCGGGGGGTGGGGGTGGGTGGGTGGGTGGGTGGGGGTGGGGGTGGGGGGCTGGGTGAGGTCAAAGGAGTACTCATGAGACTGAATGAAGACAAAGTCCGTTATGTTTTACTTTCTCTTTCTGTCTCTCTGTTTCTGTCTCTGTCTCTGTATCTTTCTCTCTCTGTCTATCTGTCTCTCTTGTTCTTCTTGTTCTTGCTCTCGTTCTTTCTTCTTCTTCTTCTTCTTGTCGTTGTTGTTGTTGTTGTTCTTCTTCTTCTTCTATACGTGATATCTTTAACACACAATTATTGCAGATTTGTCTTCATCACGATCGTAGGAACTTTATTGGATCATGATATCACAGGTTGTATATGATTAAAAGAAATTCTGCAGTTCATGGGTGTACATAGGAATGTGTTAGCTTTTAAAACTATGGTTTACGTGTGTTTTTAAGATTTTCTTCTTGGATTCTGTGCATCTCCTGTGCTCTCACAGATGTTAAAAAAAAAAAAAACGACGTTTACATTCATTCTTGATGTATATTAACTTTTCTTTCCTTTTCATATATGATTAGGGCCCCTGAAGTCTCGGCCATTAACCCCTCGTCCTCATTCTTCTTCTGGTATGTACTGAATACTATGTCCGTCAAGTGGTGCTGTCAGACGTGACGTCATGCCTATTTCCACTGGCCTGATTAGTGCCATGTGTTCTTTTTTGTTGTTTGGTGTACTGCTGTTGGTAGTATGGTGTGGTAGCTTGTTTTTTTTTCTCTTCTTATCACTGCTTCATTCGTGTTCTTGTTCGTTCTTTAGTTGTTCGTTTATTTTCTGACTTACTGGTGCACTTAGTCATGTATTTCTTCCCACATTATCTTCAAGGTTCTGTACAGAGTTAATGAGACAATAATGTTAGTAGTACTAGTTATATTTATATGTCTACCCACCTATCTACCTATTAATGTATGTATGTATGTATGTGTTTGTATGTATGTATATATGTATGTATGTATCTCTCTATCTGTTTTCTGTCTGTCTTCTATCTATCTATTCTATCTATCTATTTGTCTGTCTGTCTGTAAATCTACCTCTCTGCGTATCTGTCAACCTAGATAGGTGAATAGTACGTTGAACAAATAAATCGCCGGGAAGAGGAGAGGGGAAGGAAACAAGTGCTGGTAAAAAAGAAATCCTCCATCATGAAGTCAATGACCCAGCAAAGATTGATGGCAGGAAAAAGACTGGAACAGTGGCAGGGAGGGAAGGAAGGGGCGAGGTGGACATAGAAAAATGGAAATGGTACTCAATGGAGATACACCACGTGTCATTCTCACCAACAGGAGGACAAAAGTAAACCCCAACGGTCTCCCATAGTAGTGAGCCAAGTGGAGAAAATTAAAAAGAAATCGGAAAATGTATCATCAAGAAATAAGCCGCACACAAAATGAAATAATTTAGTAAAGAGATGTACTAGGTGAAAAGAGAAGCTCTCTGAACTCATGCTTGAGGATAGCTCTCTGAACTCATGCTTGAGGATAGCTCTCTGAACTCATGCTTGAGGATCCAGCTAGGATGCCAGAAAGGTCAAAGTATGCTTACTGTCAGAATTGTCACTTTCACTGTTTAACTATATATATATATATATATATATATATATATATATATATATATATATTCAATTATAAACAAAGCTTGCTCTTATGTCTTAGATTGAAGAAATAGGGGGAGATAAGCATTCATATCTGCAGCAGTAGATAATTCTGCCTAACTAGCAGTATGTGCTTGAGTGGGTGAACGAGGAAAAATAAAATAAATGCTTCTCAAAATGAGCCTTCTGCAAACTTATAGTCTCCAAGGGGAGACAATCTCCAATGGGGAGGAAACTCACTAGCATATAACTCCTGGTCAGATACCGATATTTCAAAACCTGATTGTTTCTCCTCAGTGACCGCGGAAAGTGGTAATTTGACTCCTCTACCTTTTCGGTTTTAAGAAGAATGCTATCCCAGAAAAAGGCTGGTGTACAACACCGTAGTATGTTTGTTGAGTTTTCAAAAAACCAACCAAAGGTGCCAACTAAGAAGCAAAAGAAAATCATGAAAGAGCAAAACAAGCTACATTTTCTTGTGAAAAGTAGAAAATATAAAAAGATAACCTCTTAAGATACAAGTGCTGAGGGCCAGTTCTTGGAATGAATCTATATATATATATATATATATATAAAAGAAAGTAAGTATTGGCAATTCTTAAAGAGCATTTAAACGCCCATCTTGCGCCGAATTTTTACAAAGAACAGTGATGGCTCGTTCTTCATTTTCGTTGTCCTGAGTATTGCTTATCTGACCCGAAGAAGACATAAGAGGTCGAAACGCGTCGTGTTTTGTCTTGTGATTCGTTTGTCCAGGTTGTTTGGCGGAGTCATTTAGGGGGCAGGGATGGGAAGAAAGAAACTGGGGATGAAGAAGCTGACCCTTCAGTAACAGCATGTCAGGGCCGTGAAAGTCTGACTTGAACACGCAGCCATCAAATTCGTCTGTTCAATGGCGACTTTCGTCCCCTAGCTGAGACTTATCAGTAGAACTCCACTGTGGTGGTGTTGGTCTTTTTTCAGTATTAAACGGAGACACACCATCTATGTGGTACTCTCATTAGCAAGGGGAGAAAGGCTGACTTCACGCGGTCTGCTGCAGTAGCCAGGAAATGGCAGAAAAGGAACATGAGGAAAAGGTACAATAAGGAAGTTACATGCATAAATATGAACCAAAAAAGTGAAGATTGATCATTATCAATGTCTATCGATCACATAATCAGTCAATCAATCAATATATTAATCAACCAGTCACAATAAATCAATTAATCAATCTAATGCTCCTGCAATCTGTGGATCTCTCGATCTATGCATCTATGTATCTATCTACATGTCTGTCTACCTATCCATCTATCTTCTTCTATCACTATCTATCTATCTATCTATATCTATCTATCTATCTATCTATCTATCTATCTATTGATTGATCAATCCATTGATGTGTCTGTGTGTGGTCTGTCCGTCTGTCTGCCTGTCTCTGTGTCTGTCTGTCTCTTTGTTTCTATCTATCTATCTGTCTGTCTCTCTCTCTCTCTCTATCTATCTATCTCTATCTGTCTGTCTACCTGTCGACCGATCGAGAGAGAGAGAGAGAGAGAGAGAGAGAGAGAGAGAGAGAGAGAGAGAGAGAGAGAGAGAGAGACCCTTTTTTGACACTTTGATATTTCATTGTCATTACTAAAGCAGTCTTTTGACAAGGGGGGAGGGGTTAACAGAACAATAACATTTCCCTCTTCCCTTCCTGCAAACAAATAGTACACATTCATTCTTAGTGTGTATCAAATCAAAGGTTAACAAAAAACAAACAAACAAACAAAAAATCGTATATTTCCTTATGTTCCCACGCACAGGAGTAATACAGTAAGGTTTAAAAAAAATCTTAAGACTGACTGGAGAGAGAGAGAGAGAGAGAGAGAGAGAGAGAGAGAGAGAGAGAGAGAGAGAGACAGAGAGAGAGAGAGAGAGACAGACAGACAGACAGACAGACAGAGCGAGAGAAAGACAGAGAGATATACATAGGTAGAGATACGCACAGATAGATAGATAATAGATAGATAGATAGATAGATAGATAGATAGATAGATAGATAGATAGATACCGAATTCCGCCGTTTTTTTGTTGGCACTCGTTTCTGGACATACAGTACCCGTTGTTTATTTCCCTTTACCCAAACTCCCCGCCGGAGTGGGATTGAAATATAGCGGACTAATCTAACAGTTGGTACCGGTGTTGAATGTTCTCAATGTAAAAGCAGTAACAAGTCAGAACATCGCAGCACTGGAAGTCCCAGCTGGTTCATTTACTCTGCAAAGCCTGCCCTCTAGGTCTGGAACTCAACTTTTGTGAACTGTCGCGAGCTGGACTTAGTAGCTGGGTGTGAGTATTGAAGGCTGGACATTCTTCACAAAGACATGATATTGATTGCTCCCAACGGTTTGCTGAAACTGGAGCTGCGTTAGGACGAACTGGGATATGACTGAAAGTGGAGGGTGGCAGAGGAATCGAACAGTTTGTACTGGTAAAAGCAGCATCAGGTAAGAGAATCGCCGAACTTGGAAAGTCCCAGTCTGGTTCACTTACTCTCCAAAGCTTGTCATCGATGTCTGGAACTCAATTTTTGCGAGCTGTCGAGAGCTGGACATGGTAGCTGGACGTGAGGATCGCAGACTAGATGACTTCATGAAACATGGTATGGATTACTTGGTAGCTGGACGTGAGGATCGCAGGCTAGATGACTTCATGAAGACATGGTATGGATTACTTACTGGGAGGATGAGAGACTCATGGAAGGTATGCTTGCTTCATGGTTGCTGAGATAGGCTGGTGGACGAACTGATGAGCTGAGTATGGAGATGGCCTGAATGAGTGATAAGGGAACTGAACATTTGCAGAAGGATGGAAAATGAGAAGAAAAAAAATGGAATAGAGCTTGCTTACCCTGGCAGATAAGTGCTCACACGTTAAACAGCACTTCTGTTCCTGTTGAAGACTGTTCAAGGGAAGAATTGCAAGTGGACTGTCATTGTCAAGTGCAACGCTTGTCTTTTTAAAACCTCTCTGCACAAGCTCAATCAACAGCCAGAAGGTGATGGATGCGGTGGTGGTGGTGGTGGTGGTGGGGAAGGAAGGGAGAGAAGGTATGATCGTGTGTGCTGTAAACCCTATGGCTGAATAACATCGATGTAGGAGTGTAGTGCACAAGTGCAGATTAAAGTTGACACACATACACACGAACAAATTATTCAGGTCACGGCCACAAATCCAGCCTCATTCCCCTAACATACACACATGCCACATATTTGCGCGTGCGCGCGCGCGCGCGCGGAGAGAGAGAGAGAGAGAGAGAGAGAGAGAGAGAGAGAGAGAGGAGAGAGAGAGAGTAAGAGAGAGAGAGAGAGAGAGAGAGAGTGTGTGTGTGTGTGTGTGTGTGTGGAAAGAGAGAGAGAGAGAGAGAGAGAGAGAGAGAGAGAGAGAGGGGAGTGTGTGTGTGTGTGTGTATGTGAAGTCAAGTCAAAATAATCTTTATTGAGGGTTGAAGTGTGTGTGTGTGTGTGTGTGTGTGTGTGTGTGTGTGTGTGTGTGTGTGTGTGTGTGTGTGTGTGTGGAGACACTTTCATTCGACCTTTTCGCGTGTTAGAAACGACCAATATTTAAGAAGAACACACGCACAATAATCTTCAGTTACTCTTCTTGTAACTGAACAGCATAGCAGGAGCAGATAGAGTTTACATGTTTCTGCCAGACCATTTTCTTCAAATATATGCTTTTGCATGTACTGCTTCTGTTATGTGTCAACATACACTTCAGTGATTAACCCAGTTTGATATTTCACTCTCCTCATTGCATTAGGTTTTCATCTGCCTGATGTAGCTCTCTCTGAAAAGCCTGTGACTTGTTTCAGTTGAGTTCAAAACATCATTGTTTGCAACACTCTGAAACGGGGTGTGAAGACTTACATTCATTTTTTATGGTCATAACTACATTCCACATCTGCGCACTTCTGTGGATCTGATTTTTATTTCTGAAGCTTTTATCAGCCGTTCTTCCCTTTTTATGGGTTCGTGTGTATAAACATAAGCATACAAATATTACTTTGGCACATACAGACGGGATGAAAGTGTCAGTACACCAAACATTAGAACACAAATAAACCCAGACCAGTTGTGTGGTATATACCAAAACGTTGAACTTTACATTCGAATTTACATTACTAAATAGAACACACACATATGCATGGTGAGCATGTGTTGATAAAAGAAAGCAAGACAAAACAAAAAGAAGAAAAAGTGAAAAATAATAGGAGGATGGAGGCTCCACATATAACAATAATTACCACAGAAAAAAAAAAAAACTTACAAAATAGGAGGTTGGAGGAACCCCCCCCCCCCCACTCTCAAATCTGCTTCCCTGAATCTGCTTCTTTAGCATCAGCTTCTTTGCTACAAGATAGCTACTCAAACCAACGAATGAACAACAACAACAATAACAACAACAACGACAGCACCAACAAGCAAGCATGCAAGCAAAAAAAAAAAAAAAAAAAAAAAAAGAGAGAATGCCCAACTGAAATGCATTTCCCCTTTTTGATTATAAAGTTAGATATGTTGACAATCAATTGATAATGACAGCTTTTGTGTTGGACATTTTCATTGCACTCTTGTCCCTCTTAAATTGTGCACTCCAAGAGTGCGTAGGTACGGACTAGACAGCTGAGTAAATTATCTTCGGCACTCCTGTGGGGCAGGTCGACCTGGGCACGAGTGGTTACTGCTGTGTCAGTGGTAGTTAAGATAACAGGTATTAATTAGCCTCACTTGCTCCTTCTTCTCTCTCTCTCTCTCTCTCTCTCTCTCTCTCTCTTCTCCTCTCTCTTCTCTGTGGTCCAGATGGAATTACTGGTGAACCAATAAAAACTGCTTCCAGTACAGCTTATTCCTAGATGTTTTGGTTCAATACTTCAGCTCCTCGTTTGATCAAGGAGTATGTCTCAGAAGTTGGTCCGAGTCTATTGCCATCCCATTGTATATAGAAAAGGTGATGCAAGCAATCCAAATAATTATAGAGGAATTTTATTGTGTGATATTGACAGTAACTGTACAGTGCTATTATCAACAGGAGATTACAGGAATGGGTGGAAGAAAATAAGATTACTGGAGAATATCAAGCTGGATTTAAGAAAAAAAATTCTGCGGTTGATCACACGTTCACACTGACGGCATTTATACAATAACAGTTTTGCTTAAATCGTAAATTTTACGTTGCATTTATTGACTTCGAGAAGGCTTTTGATTCAGTCAATAGATATTTGCTATATCCTATTCTGTTTAAAAATGGTATTCATGTAACTTTACAATTGTTATAAGTATGTGTGAGTGTGTAAAGACAAGAGTGCAATCTGGTGCTGCTCTAACAGACTATACAAATTGCAGTTCTGGTTCGAAACAGGGCGATGTCTGTAGCCCTGTCCTGTTTTCTTAATTCATTGATGAATTAACACAGGACGTTATACACTGTGAAAGGCATGGTGCAAATTTCATAAGTGGCGTTTTGGAGATTTTCATTCTTCTTTTGAGTGATGATGTGGCCTTGTCATCAGAAACAGTGATTGGATTACACACTTAGTTAAATACTTTGCAAAGAGGTGCTGCTTCGTTAGAGTTAAAAGTAAATATAGCAAAAAGCAATATGATTGTGTTCAGAAAGGGGGGATATCTTGCGGCAAGAGAAAGATGGACGTACAATGGATCTACAATGCCTGTTGTCAATGTGTATAAATACTTAGAAATGTATTTCTCAACGCGTTTGAGTTTTGTCTTCGCTTGCAAGAATTAAGCCAGCAGAGCTGAAAGGCATTATTGTGCATAGTAAGGAAATTACTATTGCTAAATAATGATCCATTACTTTATTTTTGAAGATATTTGATGGCCTGGTTCAACTTATGGTGCAGTATGGAGCTGAAGTATGGGGTCTCTAATGCTGCTGTACATTGTGAGAAGATCCGTCTTTTTGCTTTAAAGAAATTTCTTGGTGTATTACTACAAGCATCAAATGATTTGATATATGTTGAAATAGCTAGATTTACCACATGTTTAAATTCCATTCTCTCTCTCTCTCTCTCTCTCTCTCTCTCTCTCTCTCTCTCTCTCTCTGTGAGTGAGAGTGAGTGAGTGAGCGTGTGTGTGTGTGTGTGTGTGTGTGTGTGTGTGTGTGTGTGTGTGTGTGTGTGTGTGTGTGTGTGTGTGTGTGCGCGTGCGTGCGTGCGAGCGTGTGTATGTTTGTTTCTCCTAATAGTACAATGCAACTTCACAAATGAATATACGGGCGCACACAAACACACACACACGCACGCACGCACGCATGCCCCCCCAAACAACAACAACAACAAAACACACACATTCACACACACATCCAAAAACCCACACATGCATAGACAGACAGACAGACCGACAGACACGAGCGCGCGCGCGCGCGCGCGCGCGCCACACACACACACCACACACACACACACACACACACACACACACACACACACACACACACACCTACGCAAAGACATGCAAACATGCACACAGATAGATAGGCGAATGGGCAGGCAGACAGATAGAAAGAAAAACACACATAGAAACACACACGTACACACAAACACGCGCGCACGCACACACACACACACACACACACACGCACGCACGCATGTACGCACGCACACACGCACTCACGCACGCACACACGCATGCACGCACGCACGCACACACACACACACACACACACACACACACACACACACACACACACACACACACACACACACAAAACACGTACATATCTGGACATGATTGCGCATAGACTACGAATATTTTTTTTTATCAGATTAGGCCACAGCCCCTATCTAAATGGGGCAGCCGTATCATATGACAAACTTAATAACAAAAACGTAACTGCGCTGATAATAGTGAGAATAAAAGTGCATTCCCCTGACGTTAGCAGTAACAGATTCAACTTAATCTGCCCAACCGTATCATCATCTTATAGCATTGTGTTTCAGTAACGCTGTTTAGACAAAACATTCTCGCTTCTTGATGCTGTAAATAAATTGTATCCAAAAACACACGAGTTATTGTAATATATCTTTTTTATCAATTAATTATCTTTTCAAATCATTTTGAACAGGACAACAGAACGTTATTTGAATTTCCCTTTTTTCCAGATTGATCACATAAAAGGCATACTGTTCTAGAACTCCTTATATTACATCAAGATCAATGGTATTCAACGTTAGACACACCAAATCTATGTTTCGGTAATGCACTTCGAACATGTGTGTTCATCTGACGTATATCTGGATTCACGTTGTTACTCCTTTTGAACATTCTATGCACTAAAAATCTGTCACTTCCGTGAATATGTTCATGCCAGTTTTGTCACCTGCATTCAATAATACTTTGATTGAAGCTTTGTAGAAATTTTAAACGCTCTGAATATCCCATACATATACAAAGCCAAGTACCAAATATAGATAAACATTCTCCCACTCCACTCACCTTCGTCTTCTTCCCACTGCTAGCTGAATGTTTAAAAAATATGTAGGTTTTGAAAGATAATCTGTTATTATCCCCCTTGTTCATCTTAACCAAAAATTTGTGCACTTTATGTATGAATTTAAGTACAGGGTCTCTTTTACGTATGGATTTAAATGTAGGTCTGCTGGCTATTGCCTAAGGTCACCATGCAAACACCATGAAAAAAGATCGTTAAATACAGATTGTCAACAGTAGGAAAGAGTAGTGCTGGTTAAACATACTTCAAGACAAAAAAAACTATAATGACAACAACGACGACGACAACAAAACAACAACAACAACAACAACAACAAACACACACACACACACACAACTACACGCTATTGTTAGGGGAATGGGAGTGGAAGCATGGTGGTGATGGTGGCAGTGGTAGCGATGTTGTTGAGATAAAATGGAGCGAAGATGAGATATGTGATGAAAGTCTACATGCAAAGGACATATCACTGTGACCTGGATGATTCATTTTTTGTGTGCGTGTGTCCATTTCAAATCGCAGTTACGCACTACAGTTCTGCATAGACGTAATGCAGCCGACGACTTCACGGCACAGACGATAACACCTTCTTCTTCCTTGCCCACCGCCACAACATCCATCACCACTCCAGCCTTTTGACTTCTGGCTGAGCTTGTGCAGAGAGGTTAACAGAGACAGGCGGTGCACCTTGCGCTGACAGTCCACTGGCAATTCTTCCTTGAACAGTCTTCAACGGGGAGGGAAGAGCTGTTTCAACGTGTGAACACTTATCTGCCAAAGTAAGCTCGACCATTTTTTTTCCTTGTCTCATTTTCCATCATTCTTTCATGGCATCTCCCACATCGCTCATTCTGTCCACCTGTGTATTCAGCCACATCCAAGTTCGTCCTGATGCAGTTCTAGTGCCAGCAACCCATTGGGAGCGATTAGTATCTTGTCCTCATAAAGCAAGTCCAGCCTAAGATCCTCAGATCCAGCTACTAAGTCTAGCTTTCGACAGCTCGCTAAAGGTTTAGTTCCAGACATTGATGGCATGCTTTGTAGAGTAAATGGGCCAGTCTGGGACTTCCAGTACTGCGGGAGTCTTACCTGTTGCTGCCTTTACATGGACAACATTCAAATCATTACAAACTGCTTGATTACTCCGCTATATTAGAATCCCACTCAGGCAGGGAGTTGGGTAAAAGGAAATGAACAACAGGTAGTGCATGTCCAGAAACGAGAGTCAACAAACATCAGCAGAGTTCAGTTAAAGCAGTTCATTGTATTGGGCACAGAAATGACAATGCCGCAGTCTAACATCAATGGCTGTACTTGTGCAAAGAAATTGTTTTAGAACATTGAAGATTTAAAAAAAATCTTAAAAATCCTTAATCAATCATTAATGCCCCATGGAACATAACTGGCGTGGTGGACACTGTGTAGTTCTAATGGTCTAAGACTCCTGGGTTCAGTAATGCTTGAGACAGGTGAAAGGAGATTCTCTCCTTGGAGTCAATATCTGTGCGTATGCCAGCTCCCCCCCCCCACCCCCCCACCTCCCTTATTACACTTAAAATGGAGGTATGATATGGGAACACATGAAAAAAGGGGAAAGGGGAATACCACGCTGCTTGCACTGCACATCCAATTCGTTCAGGACAGCTGGTGGTTGGAGAGGGCTGGAGAAATTGACCTCTCCTTCTCAAAACATCATCATTTTGCCAGAGAAATGAAAACAAAACCTGCTTGCGCTTAATTTCAGTATGCCTGAGGATGGGTGGGTGGAGGGGGAAGGGAGTCTGGGAGTGTCTTTCTTAGTTTTGCGGCTCAAAAGGAGACAGACAGAGACCTTTCCTTCCATAAAAATACTAAGGAAAAAAGCAAGAAATGATAAATGGGCAGACGCACTGTTTCGCAGAAAATTCTGAGGTCTGGCTACGGACGCGAAAAACCAGAAATATGAAAACGGTTTATTTTTGTTTCGTGATGATGCCAATTACAATGATAGAATAGACGTCATCTTGGCAAGTGATGATGACAATAGAGGAGAATGTAATTTTTTTTCTAAAGTAGTATTTATAGGTAGGTGTAAATTGACGTACATTTCTTTCACCAAGCATGAAAACGGTATTGCATTCAGATAGGCCTGAATATTCACATATAACGTGTACAAATTTGTTAAAAGCAAAAAAAAAAGCTTATGTTTAGGTCAGCTACTAAAATATGGAACCATTTTTCAATATGTTTTGCACTCCAACATAACTATTGACCCTTGGCTAGTGTTATTCTATCATAGGAATCAGCGACTAATGGATTTACAGATGTAATCCGTTGTGTTTACTTACAAACCCATGAACCAGTGACATGTGATTTTAGAAAAAAAACAAACAATTCTCCCCTAACACCATGAACAGAACAAGTTTGTGTTTCTTCAAATGGAAACTCCCCTAAACACAATTGTGAAATTTTGAGATCACCTAGAATAACAGAAGGTATGTCTTGACAAGGCCTGCCAGTTAGAATAACAGAAGGTATGTCTTGACAAGGCCTGCCAGTTAGAACAACAGAAGGTATGTCTTGACAAGTCCTGCCAGTTAGAACAACAGAAGGTATGTCTTGACAAGTCCTGCCAGTTAGAACAACAGAAGGTATGTCTTGACAAAGGCTGCCAGTTAGAACAACAGAAGGTATGTCTTGACAAGTCCTGCCAGTTAGAATAACAGAAGGTATGTCTTGACAAGTCCTGCCCGTTAGAATAACAGAAGGTATGTCTTGACAAGTCCTGCCAGTTTTGTTCCAGGAAAATGCAGAACATCCTCTTTGGGGCTGAAAGGCTTATGAGAACCAAGTTCAAGTAATTGTCATGAGCACTTAGTTTGTACTTCTCATATTTGTTATATGCTTTCTTTCCTTAGTAGTCGCATCTCAACAGAATGACGTGGTAGTAGATATGTGTGATATATACTAACTCACAGAAGGTGACTCATGATACGCACAAACAGTGAACATAACTTGCAAATAACATCCCACAAAGCACAGTCTTGAAAGAAAGGTAAACAGCTAGCAAGACAGTGATAATCTGAAATAAAACATCGCTAACGGGTGGATAAATACCACAGGTTAATTTACAGAGCTGGGCTTTACTCAGCGTTCTGCCAAAGGCATTGTGCAATAATGTGAAGTGTGACCATTGAAGGTTTTTTTTCCCACTGTTTTTTGATCAAAGTTCATTCAGTATACATGTATTCGACTGTACTTTGTGAACAGTTAAATTTTGTGTCAACTTTTGACATAAACATGTGTTAAGATCGTTTTCACATATTATACAAAGATTTCGTTTCATATTCTCTCTTGTAGCCTGCATGCATTGGCTTCACGGAAGCCATTAAAGGATTAAAAAAATGACATGAAATGTCAACATTTTGGATGAAACAATTTTCAAGCACAGCTATCACTATCCATATTATAACAAAATGTACCAAGTGTCCAGTCATGTGTCCTGCCACAAACATGTAAAACATGCGTAAATCTATGAACGCCAGCTCTGAAGTGAACAACAGATACATGGTCCAGTCTGGAAAGAAAGGATGTAAGTATAATGGTCAGATAAGGAGTCACGATTCCCACAGTTACTGCATATTTCTCAAGCCTTTTTGGTGGCTGACAAAAGGTACACAAACTGCTTAGTGATAAATCTTCGTCCAGCTTCATATTGATATTGGCTTTTTATCGATTAGAAGTGAACATGTCTTGAAGTTTCATAATTAATTTGTTATCTGTTAATTAGATCCAAGATTCATCGAAGATGACTGACCGTAAAAGAGTGGCGATCATCGGAGCTGGGTGCAGCGGTCTGGCGGCCATCAAATGCTGTGTGGACGAGGGGCTGGAACCTGTGTGCTTTGAACGTACCGACGACATGGGAGGCCTGTGGAGATACACCCAGAAAGTGCGAGATGGTCAGAGCTGTGTCATGAAATCCACCGTCATCAACACTAGCAAGGAGATGATGTGTTACAGCGACTTCCCCATGCCCAAAGAGTACCCCAACTTCATGCACAATTCTTTGGTGTGGGAGTACTTCAAGAAGTATGCAGAACACTTCCAGCTGAAGCAGCACATCCAGTACAACATGGAAGTCGAGAGGGTCAGCCCTGCATCGGACTACCAGACTACAGGCAGATGGACCCTACAGCGTGAGTGCTATTTTGTGTGAATTCAAAGTGCATGTTACATACATTCAAAGTGTATGAATTTGTATGAATTCAAAGTGCATATTAAGATGTATATTTATGCAACCCCTGCTTCTGTTTTTACTCTCTCTACCTTTGGAGCTAATCAACATTTTCACACACGCAAAACAATTTACAAACAATTTAGCGTTCAATACCAAAAACAATAAAAGCCTCGAACACTATCAACATAATGTTGTGAATGGTTTATTGCTGGAGACGATCACGTGCATGAGAAAATTAATGAAAAGAATAGTAAGCAACAGATGTCTAAGTATTCAAACTAAGTAGTTCTTTTCAAAGCATGAAAAAGGCACATCAACCTGATGTGAAGCACAACCATAAACACTGAAAACAGAACTGACAGCTTACTTAACATATACATTAAATCAGATTATCCACATGCATAACACTCAACTGTTGGACAGTTTTTTTCTCTCCACAAATGATGCCTTAAACTGTCTTCAATGAGCCAGCTGGCTTGTTCACGCTTTACGTCGTTCACATTACTTCTGATGGCGCCAGTAACCAAAGGATTAACCTTACTCAGCTCTCATTTCTCGAAGGGAACTTACAGTGCAGATGTAACTTGTATATGGGAAAGGAAACCAAGCAAATGGGACAAGAACGCACGCAGGTAATAAACCAGTGTGGGCTCGCTGGTAAATACAAGGTCTGGTGCCTGCATGTCATGCTGATTTCGAAGCTGTTGTGGCCTCTGCTGACGTACAATATCAGCACAAGCACCGCAGAATCATTTGAAGCCAAACTCAACAAATTGGCAAAGAAATGGCATAGTGTCCTGCCTGGTCTCTCTGACGTTGCACTGTACTGCCGCCAGGTAAAAATAAAACTTCCTTTAGGATCTATCCTCGAGGAATACAAAGTGGGTATAGCAAGTTTCTTAGCCATGCTTGAGGACTCCAACGAGAACGTCTTCCTTTAGAATCTATCCTCGAGGAATACAAAGTGGGTATAGCAAATTTCTTAGCCATGCTTGAGGACTCCAACGAGAACGTCTTCCTTTAGAACCTATCCTCGAGGAATACAAAGTGGGTATAGCAAGTTTCTTAGCCATGCTTGAGGACTCCAACGAGAACGTCTTCCTTTAGAATCTATCCTCGAGGAATACAAAGTGGGTATAGCAAGTTTCTTAGCCATGCTTGAGGACTCCAACGAGAACGTCTTCCTTTAGAATCTATCCTCAAGGAATACAAAGTGGGTATAGCAAGTTTCTTAGCCATGCTTGAGGACTCCAAGGAGAACGTCTTCCTTTAGGATCTATCCTCAAGGAATACAAAGTGGGTATAGCAAGTTTCTTAGCCATGCTTGAGGACCCCAAGGAGAACGTTTTGAGATCAGTTCAGCCCGAGCTAAAGACTGGTACAAAATGGAATGGTTCAAGTCAAGCCAAGTCAAGTCAAAATCATCTTTATTGAGGGTTAAAGAATAAGCTTCACAGCTTTTTTTCATCCTACCCTCATCCTGTCCTCGATTCGGGAGGCAATGGACATGTCAAAGGAAGACCTCAAGATCAGGAAAATAACAGGTTATACACAGAACAACAGACAGAGGCTGGGGTCAACAGAAATGAAATGGTGGTCAAAAGCAAAAGAGAAAGCAAAAAGACAAGGTGAAAGATGAGCTGAAGGAAGAAGAGGATGCCATGAGAATCTAGAAGGCAGTCCAGTTAAGCTAACAACGTCGGTTCACTACTTGAGAAAACTCATTCCAAAGAATTCTCAGCTGCAATGACGAAAGGCATATGCCACCTCTTAAAAGACAAGCTTCATTCTGAGATATGTGCATGACCTCCTGCCCTGGAATTCAGACCTGGTCAAATGGGGGAAAACAGGCAAATGTAAGGAGTTCAAGGCCGAAACACTTGCCAGAGGAGGGTTTCTTTTCTGAAGACCTTCTGCTGTCAAGCTCTCTCTCTAACGTCTTCCCACTAGACCAATGGTGTGGATCACTTATATATTTAAAATCTGGTGTTGTATGGCATGATTTCATTATCATAACGGATATTCCTGATATAAATTCGGGCCGCACTCCCAGAAAAAAATGCATCGCAGTGAAACAGTGCCACGTTCTTCTTGTTTTTGCTTTTATCCCGTATTTATTTTCCTACAGATTCTCTGCATACTTTTTACCATGAATGGCTGTATTGCCACCATGGATCCTTTAAGGTGCTGTAGGTACACACTACACTCAAAATGTTGTTTCTTATCTGATCAAAGAGACTACCACCCAGGTCACCGTTGGTGAAAACAGGGAGGGAAAGATCCTCACCCATGCGAGACTCAAACCAGACCCAGGATTCACCTAGTGTCTAGGCTGTAGGGTTTTAACATGAATTGCTCCTTGTTCTTCATATTGACTAGTCCTTGATCCTCCTCCCCTTTCCCAGGGCTGTGAGGTCAGTGTTGACGAATGCTGCACCAGTTGTCTCACCTCTGACGGTTGTGGGTAAATGCCTGGTTTACCGCAAAAACTCCCAGTCCACTCCACAATGTTGCCTGTCCACCATTTTCTCTGTCTTTCCTGTCTTCTCTTCCTTTGCTATTGTCGTATACCTATACGACTTTCGCTTTCATTTCCCCTCTACTGTCAACAACTCTTCATAGTAATGTGCGTGTCGTCTGACGAGTATTTTTCGTAATCTTCCATAGCATCTCACCTTCACTGCATGGATGTTTCTCCAGCGTTCTGCTCCTGGAGTCCATGAATTGCAGCCAGACAAGAAAATGGACAGCAGTACAGCGTGCAAAAAGTACAGCTTGGATTCAGGAACAATGTTCCTCTTTCCCCAGATTTTAGTTCCATCAGATCAGGCCGCTATTGTGAAAGGATTCTGCTACCCATGAAGAAGCTGGTATGCTTTGGGACGTACCGTGCTTAGTTTAGAGCAGACTCTTGTTTTAAGATGCGTTACATCCGAGCAGACTCGAAGTTCAACTGACTGTGCTGTGTCAACAGTTCAGAACCACCAGAGTGGACACGTCAGCACCGAGGTGTTCGATGCTGTGATGGTGTGTACCGGTCACCATGCTGACAAGAACGTGCCCACCTTCCCAGGTCTGGCCGACTTCCAGGGACAGGTGGTACATTCCCACGACTACAGGGAGCCTTCTGAGTACGTTGGAAAACGAGCTTTGGTCATCGGCATTGGAAACTCAGGGGGTGATATGGCAGTGGAACTCAGTCGTGTTGGACAGGTGGGTTAACATCAGTCAAGGGAAAGTTTCGATTCCTCAAAAATATTTCAGAAGGTACAACAGTACGTTCATTCGTGTTTACACAGAATCTGAGCTCTTGATGTAAATGAAAAAAGCTTTCTCTCTGTCTCTCTAATTCTCTTTGTCTGTGTCTGTCTGTCTGTCTGTCTGTCTGTCTGTCTCTGTCTCTGTCTCTCTCTCTCTCTCTGTGTCCTATACATGCATTCTGTGATGGTTAAAACTATCAATACAAATTACTACAAAATATATGTTAAAGTGAAAGTTTATTTTACAGTCTTTTATTGTGTTTTATAGTGTATAAAAACGACATTTGCTCATCAGGAATTTCATTTTCTGTATACATTCTGTTTTAGTCTGTTTTGCCTTTATCAAAAAGCTAACTGACTGCATTTTTCTCGTCTAAAGAATTATTTCCTGTTAACCTGCATTCAGGTGTACCTCAGCACCCGGCGTGGGGCGTGGATACTGTACAGAATCGGCCCTCATGGTATGCCAATTGACGTAGTGGGAAATCGGCGATTTAACATGCTAACCGAGAGGCTTCTCCCTGCTTCTGTGCGGCTTTGGCGGTTGACCAGCATAATGAACGGTCTGATGGACCATGACTTGTACAGCCTGAGGCCAGAACACGCCCCCTGGGCTCAGCACCCGACGGTCAACGATGAACTGGCCAACCGCATCGCCTGTGGCAGTGTGAAGGTCAAGACTGACGTCAAACGCTTCACGGCCACAGGTGTGGAGTTTGTGGACGGGACGTTTGAGGACGACATTGACGTGGTGAGAGTTTCTCGTCAGAGTTTTAGCATCAACATCATTGTCCCATGGCTGTAGGTTCAATTAGGCTAATCGCACCTTTACGGCTGAATCGTCCACTGTGCGCAACAGTGTACGGTAACGGAAAATATGAGACAAGACACACATGCAAACATTAGGTTGAAAGCTATGTAGTGAAAAGGCATTTAAATATCTGATTAATTCCTCGAAAGAGGTCATATTTACACCCACATTTGTTGCTGTGTTTGTCTGTCAATGAGGACAAGCATTGATCATGAATTAATCTTAACGAAATTTGGTGAAAAGATGGGATATTGCCCCAGGACGATCCCATTCAATTTCAGTGCTGACGTGTGGTATGTTTACAGATTAATAAAAGCATTTGACTTCTGCGGGGTCTTCATTCTCCCTAAGCGCTTTTTTTTTCTAGTTGGTTATTGTCATTATCATTATTACTATTATTATTTCCATCATCATTATTATGTCTTGTGAGCTGAGTTCAGCGCAGTGACAACTCTGATATGGCCCTTTGCATTCAGCTGGGCTATAAGCAACATTACCTTACCTTACATCACTATTATTATCATTATAATAATAATAATAATAATGATAACAATAATAATAGTAATGATTATTATTAAGAGTATTTATATAGCGCCCACCCCTGGCTACTGACGGAGCTTTAAGCGCTTTACAGTCCACGCTTTAGTTTACTACCTGGGTGGAACGGAGTGTGGTTTTACGTTCGTTCTTTGACAGCATGGAACAATACAAAACCAGGCGACACAGGACTTGTTTTCCCCCACTGTACGTTTGTTCCCATTGTTTGCTCTTGTCTTTCCCCACTGTATGTTTATTTCCATTGTTTGTTCTTGTCCTGCCCAAAGGCCACCAACAGGTCGAATCACTACATCAGTGGTGTTTCTTTTTGTTTTTGTTTTTTTGCATTCGTTTGGCGACTCACAACTTCGATACTCATTCTCATGCTGTTTCAACATCGTTTGCTCCTTCCAGGCGCATTGATAAGATATGAACCAACTCAAAACGCAAACATTTTGAGCTTAGATAAGTGGGGATTTCTTATGAGTCTGAATTTAATTTAAATGCTTTAATGAGAATGTTTGTAGACCATGTAGGCAATCTGAAAGGACTTCTAGGCAAAGGTGAAATTCTCTCTCTCTCTCTCTCTCTCTCTCTCTTATATATATATATATGTGTGTGTGTGTATGTGTGTGTGTGTGTGTGTGTGTGTGTGTGTGTGTGGTGTGTGTGTGTGTCCCCCGTTATGTACGACAGACTGGAGATGTAACTAATCCAAAACTTTTATTCGGAGAATACTACAGGTCTTCATCCCTACTCACATGAGCAACCAGATAGAGGTGTTATCAGCAGTCCGGTTCTTCTAGCCTTCTCTTACACTGATATCTGTCAGGTCACCATACCTTAACTGTTCTACTTTATTTTCCTTCTCAGTTAATTGATTCTTTTTTTACTCGTTCATTTTTTTTGCGGTTATATTCATTTATATTTTTTATCATTTGTGTCACAGAGTGGGTTAACTAATCTTAAACTTATTTTCAAGTAAGGACATGGATGTGTGTTCTGACTCACTCTCACACATAAAAGCTATGAGTCATCACTGTCATGGCCTCACGTTGCGCAAAGGATTCACTCAGGGAACAACTGAAGTAAATATTGTTATTCAGATAACCGCAAGAAAATAAACAAGTAAAAAAGAATCAATTAATTAAGAAGCAAAATAAAGTAGAACAGTTATAAAGAGAAAGATAAGTTATTTACCTGAGGGCTTCTGTCTTCTCAAACAAATATCTGGAAAAGAGTGAAAGACGTATAATAAGCCAAAAGAGGCTTGGTAGGTTTGCTAAACACAAAACTAAACAATGCAGATGCAGATGGCAAATACTCTCAGAAATTGCAATCGTCATCAGGATTCAACCACTGGACCTTTGGGCAGCTTCACGTATACTGCTAGTTTTCAGCATCTGTCTCCTTACCATCGAGTTTACAGTCACTCACACACTTACATGAACACGTGCATTCCGTGACTGCCATCTTTCTAACAACATCAGCTTCAAACTCTGCTGCTGGTTCAAGTTATTTAAACGTTAAGGGTTCTAAAAAGTCTACCACAAACGTTAACCAAATTTGCGTTTGTAATATACACAATTTTTATTCATACAAAATTGGAATTTTCTCTTTTTTTGTCTCTCTAACCATCTATAACAAAATATAATTTACAGACAAATCTTTGCCTTCACACATGACAAGTTGTAAATCAGTCGGATGAATGTTTGGTTCTGAGAATTTCAAATGAACACATAGGACACTTAAAGACATAATGTTCATCTGTTTAAGCATTTACATACTCATTTATTAGTTGATGTAGTTTCAGTTCAAACCATTCAGCTACAGTCTTGTTTTTCTTGGAGTGGCGTGTGTTGTTCTCTCGTAAATATTAATAAGATCAGTGATAAGGTAAAAAAATCATGACTAAACCAATTTAATCAAATGGTCGTAGCAACCAGTAATTGCTAAACACCGTAATGTTCCAGGTGTTTCTGGCGACTGGCTACAAGTTTGGCTTCCCCTTTATTGACAAGTCTGTGGTGGACGTGAAGGAGAACAGACTGCCCCTTTACAAGTACCTGTTTCCCCCTGACCTCCAGCATCCTACTCTGGCTGTCATTGGATTCTTCCAGCCTGTGGGAGCCATCATGCCCCTCTCAGAATTACAGTGCCGTTTGGCGACCAGAGTGTTCAAGGTCAGTACCAATGTCTGTAGAGTATAGCGTTGTCTCCTTTCCTAATGCAGGTCTCTCACGAGGACATTGACCTGACTGCTGATTCAGCTGAGTCTTTCTGAGTGAATGCGAATTGACCCTTTGACTGCTGCACCCTTTACGTGCTTAAGTGCAGCTGTTTGCCAAGGGATTACGGGTCTTGGAAGGTAATAATGATAAAAAAAAATATAGCATCCAATCTACTGAAAGAAAGTACAAATAATTCATACTTTTCTGAAAGGAAAATGAACACACTATCCAAATATGACATTTAAAAAAAGGTGGTTTTTTTTGCTGGCAATGCGTTTGGAAAGAACATACAAAACATTTACAAATGTCATGGTAAAAATGTAATGACACTCGCAAAATTAGAAAAAACAACAACATATGAACTAAAAGAAAAATGTATCTTCTTATCATATGTGTTCATCAGTATATGAATATTTTTTCTAACTTTTGATGCTGATCAGGTAACTGGTCATATTTTCACACAGGGTTTGGTTCCCTTTGACACAGAATCTTGTCTTCACACAGTTTTTTCTTGGTCACCTTTCTTCAAAGTTCTGGGATTTTTGTAAACACAACACACAAGAAATACACACACACACACACACACACACACACACACACACACACACACACACACACACACACACACTGAATATATACAAAAACAGGCAGCTGTCACTAGTGTTTTTTTCTGTAGTACACCTGGAAACAAGCTGTAATACACTGAGCCAGCTTTGAGGGACACTGTCCACACATGTAGCTACTCTCATTTCTTTTGCCCTGCTTGGAACACACTTTGCACCTCCTGCCTGAGAACTGCTTTCCTACAGCCTCTGAGATGCTGGCAGGGTGGGACACCGTTAGGACCTGCTCTGCATAATGATATAGTTTCACTTATGAAGTGGTCAATCATTTCTCAGTCTAAAAAGCCGGTTATAATCTATAGGCCTTTCCCCTTCAACTGGTTTCTTGAGGCCAGGTTCTGTGAAGGTTGGTATGTCTGGCTGGGTCATGTTTGGTTGTATAAGGGGATGATCTAGCATCTCACCTCTCCCTCGTCCCCGCAGAACTCCTCTTCCTCGGCCTCTTGCTCTGCTCACACCTGTTGAGATAATTATTGTAAGATATTTGCCTCTTTCACACACACACACACACACACACACACACACACACACACACACACACACACACACACACACACCCACACACACACACACACACACACACACACACACACACACACACACATTCTTCATACACACAATCGTGCACTCTCTCTCAGATATACACAGACACACTAGCTAATGCACTGTTGACTCACTCACTCACTCACTCACTCACTCACTCACTCACTCACTCACACACACACACACATACACACACGCACACACATACACGCGCGCGCACACGCACATACACACACACCCATGCCAAGCCCATTATCTTCAGTCCACTCTCTTCCAGGCTCCTGCAAAAAAAGTAA
>CM065735.1:17444685-17459685 GCA_033310375.1 Conus canariensis
TTATTAAAAAAATAAAGGCTTAGTTGTTGTACAGATGATAAAATGCATGTAAAATGGTTAAAAACAATAAATGATGTAATGGAATCACAGTGTACATTGACTCGCTCATATGTAAAAAAAAAGTGATGCACTTTTCAAATATGTAGAGCTCATCACAAGGTGTATTCTTATTTTTATTGGTCATATTTGAAAGGGATACTGAATCTCTTAAAGCAACGTCAAGTCGCTCAGTTTTCGGATAAGGGATAAAAACATCGCTAGAAACATCGGTGGCTGGAGAGACTCTGTGTTTTATACACACACACACACACACACACACACACACACACACACACACACACACACACATATATATATATATATATATATATATATATTTATATATAAAAACAATACAATGATACATTAATTGTGAATGCCATACATCCAGCATGTTAATTAAAACTGAATTGAAAGGCTGCATCAGAAAAGAATCTTCGTGTGTTGTGTGTGTGTGTGTGTGTGTGTGTGTGTGTGTGTGTGTGTGTGTGTTGTGTGTGTGTGTCGCTCAAGATAAAAGATGTCAACTGACTTGAAATGGTTCCAGATTCCGTTTATATTTGGACTATTTTCTTTCAGTATCTTTTGAAGATGATTAAGATTATTGAAGATCATTTACGTAGCTTCATCTCGAGCTAATCGGGTCCATTCAATACTTTGTGACACATGCAGGAAATCTGGCATTCGATTAAAAAGGTACACAGTCATCTAATACAAAATGAAACGAAAGCTTAGTCATTTTGATAACAACTCCAAGATCAGGAAAGATACAATACTGAACTTCATTTTAATGTTTACTGACTCTTTCATTTTTGGTTAGAGAGAATATGTATATAAATCACTGCTTCCAAAAGAGAACTGACTTATAGATATAAAACACGAACAATACAACACAAAACAACTTAGTACATTAATGTACAACGTACATGGAATGTTTCGACACCGCTTCTGTAATATTCTGAGAATTATGCCACAAATTGGTGTCCGTTCCTTGTTTGTTAGCACAGTGTGAACAGCCGGCCTTTTAAGAAGTAAATGCCAATTTGAAATAAAAGTGAATAAGTCATTCTATTCTGGAACCGCTCCTGATCTGTTTATTTCCACCCTCTCTCTCTCTCTCTCTCTCTCTCTCTCTCTCTCTCTCTCTCTCTCTCGTGTCTGTAAATGACATCTAATAATCGTATCCATACACACCTTGCTTTTCGTGTGTATACTTTTGATGATGTTGTTGCATTGCTTTCTGAATTTGCCTCTGTGTGTTATGAAAATGCCATTTATGACCATTCTTTTTAAAGAACGAGTTGAGAAAATGTGACAAATCAAAGTATATTTTAAGAAAAGAAGAGTGTTTTCCAGTGTGGTATTTTTCTTATTTTCTTGATTACAACCAGATATTTACAACATACAACTGAAGATTGGCAAACGAAATTTCTGTGTGTCTCTGGCGGAATTCCCCATTGAGCTTAGCATAATTTACCTAATAGGTCTTCATGAAAGCCCTGAGAAATGTGCCAGCAGATGAAATGTAGGAAAGCCAAGGCAAGGATTCAAACCACGATGCCAAGGACATCTACGCTGATGATTCAGACAAGGAATTTATGAAGGCTCTTGATACCGAGCTTTAAAAACTTCACTTGCCACCTGCAAGTGCAAAGCAGAGATATGATGTATGGAGAGAAAAATAAATTACATCAACTCTAAGCATAAATAGAAAAACGCACTCTGGGACACAAACGAGGCACATTCAGGGACATTGTGTGTGATACCTACAACTCTATGAGATACAACAGGCAAAGTTAAAAAACATCTTCTCAGATATCCAGACACTTTCAAGTTGACTTGACACATAACATGGGGATACTCTCCTATAACTGGTCATTATTGGTGACTTCACATTTTAAGTGTAGAAGCATAATAACAGATTCAAAGCAGCCCTCACACTAAAAGGTCGACAGCGTACCCATCACCCCCATCCATCACCTACCACCCCCCCCAAAAAAAAAAAAAAAAAAAAAAATCCTCTATTAAGCCGTCAGGACTAGGATATTTTCGATTTTTTGAATTTACCAAATTGCTGGTAAAATTCTTCCTTTGTAATAGGTTTGTCCATGTAACTTGTATAAGTACAAGTTGGAGAATTCTGAATCGCTTGAGGCGGAACATCTTTCTCTAACACTACTTTAAAGTGTTGGTGTCACTCCTCAATAATAATTTCATTACAGGCTGTGATTTGTTGTGTGTACTGAACGAAATGTTGAAAATTCTTGTTGACTATTCCCAGAATTAAGTACTTTCGTAAACTTAAGGTCAACAACTTCTTCTTTCTAATCAAATAGATTTTTTTCACTCTCTTCTCGCTTTACAAAAAGGTGCCTCACCATCTCTATTAGATGTTTCCCTAAGTATTCTTAAAAGTCTGTGCGCCATTTGTTTTTCTGCCTTGCATTCTCTATTACACCAATCATTCTGTCTGTCTGATTCATTAACACAGACTGGATATTCCGGATCGTCTGTAACATTTTCACAATAATTATCGTTGAACATATGTCGCATACCTTAACATTAATCAAGACCATCGCCGACAAACAGCTTTATATGAACATATTTGGAGTTGATCACATTTCAAACATTTTCATTATGATTGTCATTCCACACAAATCTTTTCGCTTATTACTTTTCACTCAAATCTTCACAAACACCCACAAACAACAGGCACATTCATACGAAATTCTAGACTATGGGATTTAGTTTTCTTGGCAACAAAAATGATACCATGGAAAGATGTATGATCAAATGACTTACATCAAGATACAAAACAATAAAATTTATACTGTGACCAGAATTAGAAATGTATGTGAAACAACCAGTTTGTTCAGCATTACATATGCCATTTAGCATAAACAATCTCAAAGTACTGCACATGTTCGAAGAAAATATTTTCCATGTGAGTTTCAGTACTTTGTCTTCATTATGCTTACTGATAATTCTGCTATCGCTGTTCTCAAAACAAGAATACCTCACATCGTCATGACTACATTCAGGGAAAATATTAGCTGTTCAGGCATCACAGTATCCAATCGTCAGTCACGACAACTCTCCTGTAGACATACAGTGATAAGTCAGTCTTCTTACTCGCTGATTCTGTTTTCTACATCAAACACACATATGGAAAGTGTTCTGTAGGAACGCATGCACAAGTATACAGATATTTTTGCATAACAAGCACTGTCCTCAATACAGTTTCCACCTTACGAGTGTTGACTAGTTCTCATGACAGCTGTCACCTGGACACGGCTGTACAACCAACTATTTATGTATCATTTTTCACAAATGACTGCCATCTTGTTTTGGGTGCATGACAAAAATATGTCTTGAAACAGCTGTCGCCGTGACATGGATTGTAACAAGTAACAGCTCACAATATCCACAGGGTACAGTGTAATATGAATGTGTAGACAACTCTTTGACAAGGTTGCTTAAAGAGCTGTTCAATACTAGTGTTCATTAAAAAGCGCACTGTTCGTTTGAGTTGGTTTCACGTTTCTTTGGCGACACGCCATCCAAGTCTGATCAGTAAACCCGTTCATGTTCGTTTGACGTTCCTTTGGCTATATGTCATCAAGATATGTTATTAAACCCCGAACTTGGACAATTTTGGAACAATGCTTTCGTATTCACTTTTCCTCAGCTTGTCGCCAAAAAATGTTCATCATCATATTCTGGCTAAAGGGGTGTAGAATATGAACCATGATCTTGTTCTTGAAATCTAGAGAGGAGTTGACTGACCCACAGGTTAAACACCAACAGCATGTCTCATTAAGACTGGCGACTATCACTTCAATCAAGTAAGGGTTCGATTTGGGTCGAACGGTTCTGGAAAGAGGCTCAAACTACCTTTGATCCTGGATAGATGAATTACTGCTTATTATCTTTCTCACCCCCACCCTGTACGTTTCCTTGATATGAAAAAAACAGACTTCTCGCGTTCACATGAACGTTAATTTCAGAACAATAGTTTTTCCTGTCAACGTCCAATATCTGGGGGAAGTTGGCTTGTAAACATTAGAGATTATTGTTGATTTTGGAGAATGTATTTACAAACTTCAGGGTCAATTTAGATATGCAGAAAACAGATAAAAAGTAAGCATTTTAATACCAATATCTTAACACCACAGTTGACTATGACTCTCAGTTAACTGGTGAGTCTCTCATCTGGCCGAACAGTCCTAGAAAAAAAACACTGACAGCCTCCAAAGACTGTCTCCACAAGTGTCCCTCACTAGACTGTTGTAATGTTGCTTTAATGGCAATCGAGGTGTGCCCCCCCTCCCCCCCTCCCCAAGTGAACACTTTTCAAAAACGGTTGCACAGGGAGCTTACCACGCTCGCCTGTCCTGAAGAATTCGCACACGTTTAGAATGTCGAAAATATGCAGGGCCCAAAAAGAAATGAAAACGGAAAAAAAAAATTTGGAAAGATTTCGGACGCATGACATTACCCCCCCCCCCCCCCCCCGATGACAGACCACCAAGTTTCTGTAGTGTATCATGTTCTTTATTTTTTAGCCTTTTTATCTGGGATTGGGATAGAACACACGTGAGCTTATTGGCTTGTCCTGGCACTTTATCCCTGAGGCAGGCAAAACATAGTATCTTAAAAAAAAACATTTACGGAAATGGCAGACGAGAGATAGTTTAATGCGTTATGATCTATCTGGAGAACAGATGGTTTGACCCTTAATAAGTATTTTGAAAGTTGCCACTGCCCAGGATATTCGCAGGATATTCCCTCTCTCCCTCTCTACAGTGTTGTATTGACAAGCGTAGTCTCGAGTGTATCATTAACCATTCCACCACACTGTTGTAGCAAATGGATAGCGTGTGTGTGTGTTGGGGGAGAGGGAGTGGGGGTGGGGACGTGGAGTAGTGGTATTGGTCGTGTTCACGATTGATAGGCTGGGGGCATAACATATTGTGACAGAAGTCTACATGGAAATGATGTATGGCTGTGACACGGATAATTCGTTCATGTGTGTGTGTGAGTGTGTGTGTGTGTGTGTGTGTGTGTGTGTGTGTGTGTGTGTGTGTGTGTGTGTGTGTGTGTGTTGTGTGTGTGTGTGTGTGTGTGTGTGTGTGTGTGTGTGTGTGTGTGTGTGTGTGTGTGTGAGAGAGAGAGAGAGAGAGAGAGAGAGAGAGAGAGAGAGAGAGAGAGAGAGAGAGAGTTTTAATCTGCACTTGTGGAGGAAAGTTCGCCATAGATGTTCGGCAGCCAAAGCTTTCACAACACAGACGACCATACCTTCTCCTCTTTCCTTCCCTACTACCACCACCACAACATCCATCACCACTCCAGCCTTTTGACTTCCAGCCAAGCTTGTGCAGAGAGGTTAACAGAGACAGGCGTTGCACCTTGTGCTGACAGCCCACTGGCAATTGTTCCCTTGAACAGTGTTCAGCAGGGAGGGAAGAGCTGTTTTAACGTATGAACACTTATCTACTGAGGTAAGCTCGACCATTTTTTCCCTGTCTCGTTCTTTATCCTTCCTCCATGGCACGGCTTCTGTATCGCTCATTCGGCCCACCTGTGTACCCAGCCACACCCAAGTTCGTTCCGACACAGCTCCAGCACCAGCAAGCCATGGGGAGCAATCAATATCATTTCTTCATAAAGCATGTCTAGCCTACGATCCTCACGCCCAGTAAAAAGTCCAGCGCACGAGAAATCGAAAACGTTTAGTTCTAGATTTTGATGACAAACTTTGCAGAATAAATGCGCCAGTTTGTGACTTCCAGCACCGTGGTAATCTCACCTGTTCCAGTTTCTATAGAGAGTACATGTAAAATCAGCACAATTTGTTTGATTACTCTACTATGTTGGAATTCCACTCAGGCAAGGAGAGGGGATGAGGGGGAGGGGGTGGAGGGGGATTACAAAAAAAAATAAAACAGGCACTGTATGTCCAGAAACGAGCACCAATGAAAAAACAGTGGAGTTCAGTAGAATTGAATCAATCACAGAAATAACTATGCCCGTTAAATCGATAGTTGCACTGGTGCAGAGAATCTGTTGTAGACATTTAAGACCAAACAAATAGAAAAAAATCTTAACCTCATCACCCTTGTTCCGTGGGGCCAAACTCACAGACAGGGACACTGCATACTGTAAACGCCATGGCTGGAAATACGTTTTCCCAAGTCGAAACAGCCTGGTCTGGCAAGTTCACAAAAGGCCCAGCAATGTGTGCTTGCCACAGCTGACTATTCTTCTACACTCCTTGTGTGAATCTAAGACCTCAAAGGACATAAGCAAAATGAGACTGATGGGATGTTTCTTTTGATAAATACGAACCCTATCCCCTAATGATCCAAACATACTCTGTAACTGACACTCTACAATACAGTGGTGTTGGAGCTGGAGGGAGTAGTGAGGGGTGGGGTGGCACGAGATCAACTGGTGACATGAAGCTGGCGTGGAATTCATTCCTCACGTCGGTGGTTCACTTCATTGCACAATGCCGAGTTCTGGCCTCATAACCCCAGTGAACAGCGGTAATTATTTCTTTTTGTATTCCCAATCATGTGTCTTGACACAAACATGTAAAACATTCGTACTTATGTGAATGCCAGAAATCAGAGATAACAACATAAGGTCTAGTGTGGCAGATGGGAGCAGAGTGTAAACAGTCTGAGGGCAAGTCATGGTTCGTAAAGTTATTGCATACATCTCAAGCCGTAGTGGCTGAAAAAGATACACAAATTGTGTAATGCTACATTCTGGTTCAGCTTTGTACTGTTGTACTCTTTCTGTCATTTAGAAGTGAACATATTATCTTCTAGTTTCATAAGCGTCTGTCAAATAGATCCAAACATTATCAAAGATGGCCGGCCGCAAAAGAGTAGCGATCATCGGAGCTGGGTGCAGCGGTCTGGCGGCCATCAAATGCTGTGTGGACGAGGGGCTGGAACCTGTGTGCTTTGAACGTACCGACAACATGGGAGGCCTGTGGAGATACACCCAGAAAGTGCGAGATGTCAGAGCTGTGTCATGAAATCCACCGTCATCAACTCTAGCAAGGAGATGATGTGTTACAGCGACTTCCCCATGCCCAAAGAGTACCCCAACTACATACACAATTCTTTGGTGTGGGAGTACTTCAAGAAGTATGCAGAGCACTTCCAGCTGAAGCAGCACATCCAGTACACCATGGAGGTCAAGAGGGTCAGCCCTGCATCAGACTACCAGACTACAGGCAGATGGATCCATACAGCGTGAGTGCTATTTTGTGTGAATTCAAAGAGCATGTTACATGAATTTAAAGTGTATGAATTTGTATGAATTCAAAGTGCATATAAGATGCATATTTATGCAACCCCTGCTTCTGTTTTCTCTCTCTCTCTCTCTACCTTTGGAGCTAATTAACATTTTCACACATGCAAAACAATTTACAAACAATTTAGCGTTCAATACCAAAAACAATAAAAGCCTCGAACACTATCAACATAATGTTGTGAATGGTTTATCGCTGGAGACGTTCACGTACATGAGAAAATCTATGAAAAGAATAGTCAGCGACAGATGTCTAAGTATTCAAACTAAGTAGTTCTTTTCAAAAGCTGAAAAAGGCACATCAACCTGATGTGAAGCACAACCATAAACACTGAAAACAGAACTGACAGCTTACTTAACATATACATTAAATCAGATTATCCACATGCATAACACTCAACTGTTGGACAGTTTTTTTCTCTCCACAAATGATGCCTTAAACTGTCTTCAACGAGCCAGCTGGCTTATTCACGCTTTACGTCGTTCACATTACTTCTGATGGCGCCAGTAACCAAAGGATTAACCTTACTCAGCTCTCATTTCTCGAAGGGAACTTACAGTGCAGATGTAACTTGTATATGGGAAAGGAAACCAAGCAAATGGGACAAGAACGCACGCAGGTAATAAACCAGTGTGGGCTCGCTGGTAAATACAGGTCTGGTGTCTGCATGTCATGCTGATTTCGAAGCTGTTGTGGCCTCTGCTGACGTACAATATCAGCACAAGCACCGCGAATCATTTGAAGCCAAACTCAACAAATTGGCAAAGAAATGGCATAGTGTCCTGCCTGGTCTCTCTGACGTTGCACTGTACTGCTGCCAGGTAAAAATAAAACTTCCTTTAGGATCTATCCTCGAGGAATACAAAGTGGGTATAGCAGTTTCTTAGCCATGCTTGAGGACTCCAACGAGAACGTCTTCCTTTAGAATCTATCCTCGAGGAATACAAAGTGGGTATAGCAAGTTTCTTAGCCATGCTTGAGGACTCCAACGAGAACGTCTTCCTTTAGGATCTATCCTCGAGAAATACAAAGTGGGTATAGCAAGTTTCTTAGCCATGCTTGAGGTCTCCAACGAGAACGTCTTCCTTTAGGATCTATCCTCGAGAAATACAAAGTGGGTATAGCAAGTTTCTTAGCCATGCTTGAGGTCTCCAACGAGAACGTTTTGAGATCAGTTCAGCCGAGCTAAAGACTGGTACAACCTGGAATGGTTCAAGTCAAGCCAAGTCAAGTCAAAATCATCTTTATTGAGGGTTAAAGAATAAGCTTCACAGCTTTTTTTCATCCTACCCTCATCCTGTCCTCGATTCGGGAGGTAATGGACATGTCAAAGGAAGACCTCAAGATCAGGAAAATAACAGGTCATACACAGAACAACAGACAGAGGCTGGGGTCAACAGAAATGAAATGGTGGTCAAAAGCAAAAGAGAAAGCAAAAAGACAGGGTGAAAGATGAGCTGAAGGAAGAAGAGGATGTCACGAGAATCTAGAAGGCAGTCCAGTTAAGCTAACAACGTCGGTTCACTACTTGAGAAAACTCATTCCAAAGAATTCTCAGCTGCAATGACAAAAGGCATATACCACCTCTTAAAAGACAAGCTTCATTCTGAGATATGTGCATGACCTCCTGCCCTGGAATTCAGACCTGATCAAATGGGGGAAAACAGGCAAATGTAAGGAGTTTAAGGCCAAAACACTTGCCTGAGGAGGGTTTCTTTTCTGAAGACCTTCTGCTGTCAAGCTCTCTAACGTCTTCCCACAAGACCAATGGTGTGGATCACTTACATATTTAAAATCTGGTGTTGTATGGCATGATTTCATTATCATAACGGATATTCCTGATATAAATTCGGGCCGCACTCCCAGAAAAAAATGCATCGCAGTGAAACAGTGCCACGTTTTTCTTGTTTTTGCTTTTATCCCGTATTTATTTTCCTACAGATTCTCTGCATACTTTTTACCATGAATGGCTGTATTGCCACCATGGATCCTTTAAGGTGCTGTAGGTACACACTACACTCAAAATGTTGTTTCTTATCTGATCAAAGAGACTACCACCCAGGTCACCGTTGGCGAAAACAGGGAGGGAAAGATCCTCACCCATGCGAGACTCAAACCGCAGACCCAGGATTCACCTAGTGTCTAGGCTGTAGGGTTTTAACATGAATTGCTCCTTGTTCTTCATATTGACTAGTCCTTGATCCTCCTTCCCTCTCTCCCCTCCAGGGCTGTGAGGTCAGTGTTGACGAATGCTGCACCAGTTGTCTCACCTCTGACGTTGTGGGTAAATGCCTGGTTTACCACAAAAACTCCCAGTCCACTCCACAATGTTGCCTGTCCACCATTTTCTCTGTCTTTTCTGTCTTCTCTTCCTTTGCTATTGTCGTATACCTATATGACTTTCGCTTTCATTTCCTCTCTACTGTCAACAACTCTTCATAGTAATGTGCGTGTCGTCTGACGTTATATGTACTTCAGTATAGGAGATAACGAGTATTTTTCGTAATCTTCCATAGCATCTCACCTTCACTGCATGGATGTTTCTCCAGCGTTCTGCTCCTGGAGTCCATGAATTGCAGCCAAACAAGAAAATGGACAGCAGTACAGCGTGCAAAAAGTACAGCTTGGATTCAGGAACAATGTTCCTCTTTCCCCAGATTTTAGTTCCATCAGATCAGGCCGCTATTGTGAAAGGATTCTGCTACCCATGAAGAAGCTGGTATGCTTTGGGACGTACCGTGCTTAGTTTAGAGCAGACTCTTGTTTTAAGATGCGTTACATCCGAGCAGACTCGAAGTTCAACTGACTGTGCTGTGTCAACAGTTCAGAACCACCAGAGTGGACATGTCAGCACCGAGGTGTTCGATGCTGTGATGGTGTGTACCGGTCACCATGCTGACAAGAACGTGCCCACCTTCCCAGGTCTGGCCGACTTCCAGGGACAGGTGGTACATTCCCACGACTACAGGGAGCCTTCTGAGTACGTTGGAAAACGAGCTTTGGTCATCGGCATTGGAAACTCAGGGGGTGATATGGCAGTGGAACTCAGTCGTGTTGGACAGGTGGGTTAACATCAGTCAAGGGAAAGTTTCGATTCCTCAAAAATATTTCAGAAGGTACAACAGTACGTTCATTCGTGTTTACACAGAATCTGAGCTCTTGATGTAAATGAAAAAAGCTTTCTCTCTGTCTCTCTAATTCTCTTTGTCTGTGTCTGTCTGTCTGTCTGTCTGTCTCTGTCTGTCTGTCTGTCTGTCTGTCTGTCTGTCTGTCTGTCTGTCTGTCTCTCTCTCTCTCTGTCCTATACATGCATTCTGTGATGGTTTAAACTATCAATACAAATTACTACAAAATATATGTTAAAGTGAAAGTTTATTTTACAGTCTTTTATTGTGTTTTATAGTGTGTAAAAACGACATTTGCTCATCAGGAATTTCATTTTCTGTATACATTCTGTTTTAGTCTGTTTTGCCTTTATCAAAAAGCTAACTGACTGCATTTTTCTCGTCTAAAGAATTATTTCCTGTTAACCTGCATTCAGGTGTACCTCAGCACCCGGCGTGGGGCGTGGATACTGTACAGAATCGGCCCTCATGGTATGCCAATTGACGTAGTGGGAAATCGGCGATTTAACATGCTAATCGAGAGGCTTCTCCCTGCTTCTGTGCGGCTTTGGCGGTTGACCAGCATAATGAACGGTCTGATGGACCATGACTTGTACAGCCTGAGGCCAGAACACCCCCCTGGGCTCAGCACCCGACGGTCAACGATGAACTGGCCAACCGCATCGCCTGTGGCAGTGTGAAGGTCAAGACTGACGTCAAACGCTTCACGGCCACAGGTGTGGAGTTTGTGGACGGGACGTTTGAGGACGACATTGACGTGGTGAGAGTTTCTCGTCAGAGTTTTAGCATCAACATCATTGTCCCATGGCTGTAGGTTCAATTAGGCTAAACGCACCTTTAGGCTGAATCGTCCCTTTGCGCGCGAACAGTGTACGGTAAAGGAAAATATGAGACAAGACACACATGCAAACATCAGGTTGAAAGCTATGTAGTGAAAAGGCATTTAAATAACTGATTAATTCCTCGAAAGGGGTTTATATTTACACCCACATTTGTTACTGTGTTTGTCTGTCAATGAGGACAGGCATTGATCATGAATTAATCTTAACGAAATTTGGTGAAAAGATGGGATATTGCCCCAGGACGATCCCATTCAATTTCAGTGCTGACGTGTGGTATGTTTACAGATTAATAAAACATTTGACTTCTGCAGGGGTCTTCATTCTCCTCAAGCGTTTTTTTTTCTAGTTGGTTATTGTCATTATCATTATTACTATTATTATTTCCATCATCATTATTATGTCTTGTGAGCTGAGTTCAGCGCAGTGACACTCTGATATGGCCCTTTGCAGTCAGCTGGGCTATAAGCAACATTACCTTACCTTACATCACTATTATTATGTTATAATAATAATAATAATGATAACAATAATAATAGTAATGATTATTATTAAGAGTATTTATATAGCGCCCACCCCTGGCTACTGACGGAGCTTTAAGCGCTTTACAGTCCACGCTGTAGTTTACTACCGGGTGGAACGGAGTGTGGTTTTACGTTCGTTCTTTGACAGCATGGAACAATACAAAACCAGGCGACACAGGACTTGTTTTCCCCCCACTGTACGTTTGTTCCCATTGTTTGCTCTTGTCTTTCCCCACTGTATGTTTATTTCCTATTGTTTGTTCTTGTCCTGCCCAAAGGCGACTAACAGGTCGAATCACTACATCAGTGGTGTTTCTTTTTTGTTTTTTGCATTCGTTTGGCGACTCACAACTTCGATACCATTCTCATGTGTTTCAACATCGTTTGCTCCTTCCAGGCGCATTGATAAGATATGAACCGACTCAAAACGCAAACATTTTGAGCTTAGATAAGTGGGGATTTCTTATGAGTCTGAATTTAATTTAAATGCTTTAATGAGAATGTTTGTAGACCATGTAGGCAATCTGAAAGGACTTCTAGGCAAAGGTGAAATTCTCTCTCTCTCTCTCTCTCTCTCTCTCTGATGTTGTTGTGTGTGTGTGTGTGTGTGTGTGTGTGTGTGTGTGTGTTGTGTGTGCGTGTGTCCCCCGTTATGATCGACAGATGGAGATGTAACTAATCCAAAACTTTTATTCGGAGAATACTGCAGGTCTTCATCCCCACTCACATGAGCAACCAGATAGAGGTGTTATCAGCAGTCCGGTTCTTCTAGCCTTCGCTTACACTGATATCTGTCAGGTCACATACCTTAACTGTTCTACTTTATTTTCCTTCTCAGTTAATTGATTCTTTTTTTACTCGTTTATTTTTTTTTGCGTTATATTCATTTATATTTTTATCATTTGTGTCACAGAGTGGGTTAACTAATCTTAAACTTATTTTCAAGTAAGGATATGGATGTGTGTTCTGACTCACTCTCACACATAAAAGCTATGAGTCATCACTGTCATGGTCCTCACGTTGTGCAAAGGATTCACTCAGGGAACAACTGAAGTAAATATTGTTATTCAGATAACCGCAAGAAAATAAACAAGTAAAAAAGAATCATTAATTAAGAAGAAAATAAAGTAGAACAGTTATAAAGAGAAAGATAAGTTATTTACCTGAGGGCATCTGTCTTCTCAAACAAATATCTGGAAAAGAGTGAAAGAAGTATAATAAGCCAAAAGAGGCTTGGTAGGTTTGCTAAACACAAAACTAAACAATGCAGATACAGATGGCAAACATCTCAGAAATTGCAATCGTCATCAGCATTCAACCACTGGACCTTTGGGCAGCTTCACGATATTAGTTTTCAGCATCTGTCTCCTTACCATCGAGTTTACAGTCACTCACACACTTACATGAACACGTGCATTCCGTGACTGCTATCTTTCTAACAACATCAACTTCAAACTCTGCTGCTGGTTCAAGTTATTTAAACGTTAAGGGTTCTAAAAAGTCTACCACAAACGTTAACCAAATTTGCGTTTGTAATATACACAATTTTTATTCATACAAAATTGGAATTTTCTCTTTTTTTGTCTCTCTAACCATCTATAACAAAATATAATTTACAGACAAATCTTTGCCTTCACACATGACAAGTTGTAAATCAGTAGGATGAATGTTTGGTTCTGAGAATTTCAAATGAACACATAGGACACTTAAAGACATAATGTTCATCTGTTTAAGCATTTACATACTCATTTATTAGTTGATGTAGTTTCAGTTCAAACCATTCAGCTAGAGTCTTGTTTTTCTTGGAGTGGCGTGTGTTGTTCTCTCGTAAATATTAATAAGATCAGTGATAAGGTAAAAAAATCATGACTAAACCAATTTAATCGAATTGTCGTAGCAACCAGTAATTGCTAAACACTGTAATGTTCCAGGTGTTTCTGGCGACTGGCTACAAGTTTGGCTTCCCCTTTATTGACAAGTCTGTGGTGGACGTGAAGGAGAACAGACTGCCCCTTTACAAGTACCTGTTTCCCCTGACCTCCAGCATCCTACTCTGGCTGTCATTGGATTCTCCAGCCTGTGGGAGCCATCATGCCCCTCTCAGAATTACAGTGCCGTTTGGCGACCAGAGTGTTCAAGGTCAGTACCAATGTCTGTAGAGTATAGCGTTGTCTCCTTTCCTAATGCAGGTCTCTCACGAGGACATTGACCTGACTGCTGATTCAGCTGAGTCTTTCTGAGTGAAGCGAATTGACCCTTTGACTGCTGCACCCTTTACGTGCTTAAGTGCAGCTGTTCGCCAAGGGATTACGGGTCTTGGAAGGTAGTATAAAAAAAAAATATAGCATCCAAACTACTGAAAGAAAGTACAAATAATTCATACTTTTCTGAAAGGAAAATGAACACACTATCCAATTATGACATTTAAAAAAAGGTGTTTTTTTTTTGCTGGCAATGCGTTTGGAAAGAACATACAAAACATTTACAAATGTCATGGTAAAAATGTAATGACACTCGCAAAATTAGAAAACAACAACAACATATGAACTAAAAGAAAAATGTATCTTCTTATCATATGTGTTCATCAGTATATGAATATTTTTTCTAACTTTTGATGCTGATCAGGTAACTGGTCATATTTTCACACAGGGTTTGGTTCCCTTTGACACAGAATCTTGTCTTCACATAGTTTTTTCTTGGTCTCCTTTCTTCAAAGTTCTGGGTTTTTGTAAACACAACACACAAGAAATACACACACACACACACACACACACACACACACACACACACACACACACACACACACACTGAATATATACAAAAACAGGCAGCTGTCACTAGTGTTTTTTCTGTAGTACACCTGGAAACAAGCTGTAATACACTGAGCCAGCTTTGAGGGAACTGTCCACACATGTAGCTACTCTCATTTCTTTTGCCCTGCTTGGAACACACTTTGCACCTCCTGCCTGAGAACTGCTTTCCTACAGCCTCTGAGACGCTGGCAGGGTGGGACACCGTTAGGACCTGCTCTGCATAATGATATAATTTCACTTATGAAGTGGTCAATCATTTCTCAGTCTAAAAAGCCGGTTATAATCTATAGGCCTTTCCCCTTCAACTGGTTTCTTGAGGCCAGGTTCTGTGAA
>CM065735.1:17464685-17477185 GCA_033310375.1 Conus canariensis
GGCACTGGGAGATACTGCATGGGGTTGACTGTCAACGCCGACACCTCGGACGTGAAACATGCGATCCCTCTTGTCTAAGCATTGTTGACATTTCTGGGCTGGCTTGGGCTCTCAGAGAGAGATAAAGAGAGGGGTGGGGGGAACGTAAGGTTATCCTTCCCTCTTTGTGTCTATCTGTCTGTCTGTCTGTCTGTCTGTCTGTCTGTCTGTCTGTCTGTCTGTCTGTCTGTCTCTCTCTCTCTCTCTCTCTCTCTCTCTCTCTCTCTCACACATAACATCGTGTGTGCTTTTCAATTACAAGTTTTATAAATAAAATAATCTTCATTACTTGCACAACCTCTGTCTCTGTCTCTGTCTCTGTCTCTGTCTCTCTCTCTCTCTCTCTCTCTCTCTCTCTCTCTCTCTCTCTCATCCCCTGTATCACCTGTGTGTGTTGAGCGTGTGTGTGTGTGTGTGGGGGGGAGGGGGGGGGTGTAAATGACAAAATCTGAAATTTTAAATCTGCAAGACAACTTTTTAAACTGTAGCTTTGTTCTCTGTTGTCGCAGGTATGAAGTTCTCCAATGTGGACCCGTGGAAAAGCTCATCAAGAAGAGAAAACATGTAGATGAAAACCCTATGTACTATGTAACAGTAGAGGAAACTTTTGACGTCCTCAAATGTGCACACATTGCCACAGGTCATGGAGGTCGAGATCGAATGATTAAAGAGACTAAAAAAAGATATGCAAACATCAGCACCAGTTCAATTGAGCTGTTCAAGTCTCTATGTGTGGAGTACCAGAAAAAGAAAAAGAGACCGAAAACAACCGGTGTTGTTGTTCGTCCCATCATCAGCAAGGATTTTTCATCGCGGTGTAAAGTTGACCTGGTTGATATGCAGTCCATGTCAAGAAACGGTTTCAGATGGATCATGGTGTACCAAGATCACCTCACCAAATTCTGTGTCCTACGTGCCATCAAGAGCAAACGACCTGTTGAGGTTGCAAGCCAGCTTCTGGACATTTTTCTTTTGCTGGGTGCTCCAGTGATACTCCAAAGTGATAATGGCACAGAATTTACAGCTAACGTCATTTCAGAACTGAAGGAGTTCTGGCCTGCTTTAAGAATGGTTCACGGAAAGCCCCGACACCCCCAAAGCCAGGGATCAGTTGAACGTGCAAATGGTGACATCAAAGACATGCTGGTAGCTTGGCTCGCAGACAACGACACCCAAGACTGGGTAACAGGAATCAAGTTTGTTCAGTTCCAAAAAACTCCTCCCTCCATTCTGGAATAAAACAATCACCGTATTCAGCCTTGTTCGGAAACGAGGCTCCTGTTGGACTGACAACATCAACATTGCCACATGAAATCCTGAATAATTTAGAGACAGAGGAAGATATTGCAAGACTGGATTTGCTTCAATCTGCCTTCACGTCAGCTCAAACTGCTTCCTCATCAATTGATGCAGCCATCATCACAACTGACTCTACTACTACATCAGCTGAACCTGCTACTTTCTCAGCTGACGTGGCCAACGTCACAACTGACGCAGCCATCACCACAGCTACCTCTGCTACTACATCAGCTGAACCTGCTACTTTCTCAGCTGACGCGGCCAACGTCACAACTGACGCAGCCATCACAACAGCTACCTCTGCAACTACATCAGCTGAACCTGCTACTTTCTCAGCTGACGCGGCCAACGTCACAACTGACGCAGCCATCACAACAGCTACCTCTGCTACGACAGCAGCGGAGCCTGCTACCCCTGACATAGCATTGCAGTTAACTGACCGCTGTGAAAGAATTAAACAGGCTCGAAAAAGGGCTTTCACTGGTCAACTGTGTCAAGCAGAACGAATGGTAAAAAGAAGCAGGGTGGATTTCAAATGTGGAGAAGTAGGCGACAATGTGACAGTGCCAGTGCCCATGGTCGATCGTGGCAGAGGCGATGCCAGAAACATTTTAGGTGTTATTGTAAACAGGACTTCAAAACTGACATTTATACTATTGCAGTGAAGGCCGGGGTTTTGAGGGGAGGGTATTCACGAAACCAGTTTGATCTGTGCCCCAAAGACTGCTTTTGATGACTGATGTCAATCTTCAAAAACAGGTATCTCTGCGATCAGCTGTTGTTGCAGAATCAGCATCAGGGGGTCAAGGCTACACTAAGTGCAACTGTGGGGGTGGAGCGAGAAAGTGCCAAACAAACAAGTGCAAATGCTTCAAAGCAAAACTCATGTGTAATTCTCGATGTCATGGAAGCCTCTCTTGCCACAATAAATGAAACATCAACCTGAACGTTTTTATAGGATGTGGTGTGTAAATCGTCAACGTCATCATGTGTGCTTTTTTATTCCCATAATGTTTTAAGAATAAAACATATTGCATTCAATAAAGTGTATCGTCTGTGGTGTGCAAGGTTTCAGTAAATTTAATAAATTTCCTGGCCTTTAAAATCAGGAAATTAAAAAATTTCCTAGACTTTTTAGGAAATTTGTAAATTTCCTAAGTGAAACAGTAACTTTATAAATTTACTGAAATGGTTAGGAAATTTATAAATTTCCTGATTTGATAAATTTACTGTAACATAGACAAGAAATAGACCTTTTGTAATTATGAGTATGGACAGGAACAGGTTGTTGCACTGACTTCAGACTCATATGCTATTTATTCTAACCAGAAGTGCGTTTGCCAGATTGTAGATCAAAATGCAGAACGTTTGTCATGCGATATTTTTCGCGTTGTATTTAACAGGTTTAATGCTTTTTAGAGCCAAAAAACTGACTTCCCGTTAGCAGAGAAAGGGAGACTGACTGGCACCTCGTCCATGTCTGCATCACTTCATGCATCTCTGAGAACTAGTTCTGCTTAACATTCTGACCACCATTTTTGATGTTTTCATCCCACAGGCCCCGTAAAATGGATATATTAAGAAAGGAAGTGCTGAGAACAGCTTCGATGTGCAGTGTCTGAACACACTGAAGCTCCTTGTCATCATCCTCATCATCCACGTCAATTAAGTTTGTTACAATCTAAAATGGCGTGGCCATACATCCGTCACTCTCGAGCTGACCTCGGTGTTGTTTCCTTCCTGACGTCCACGACTTTAGGAGCAACAATGAGGCTGCTAGACTGTTAAATGAAGAGAGCAAACAGGTTACAAAACAAAGATAGGTGATTGTTTTAATTTTTTTTGCTGTCCTATCTTCTGTGCCACCTCAGTGGCATTGCACCCACGCCTCTCATTTCGAGTCCCTGCCCACAGCCACAGCCCAGCCGGGTCCGCTACCACCTAGGCATCTGCAATCCACATGGAGCAGCAAATGTCAAGTCGTTATGAGGCAACCCACTGGAGAAGACACTGCACTGCTGCGGAATGATTGTTTTTCTGTCCTTCATTGCAGTGTTGCTTGTCCTGCCTTAGGAAGATCAAAAGGTCGAAATGAATCGTCTTTTTGACAACTTGTTGGCTCTATTCGTTCTTTTGTTACGCTCTTTCTTCACTCCTCACTTATGACCCGCTGTCACGTTCCCTTCAAACCATTCACATGCTCTGGTTAGTTTGAGCCAAAGGTTTGCAGGCAGTGTCGACGGGTGGACTTGGTGGTACCATCAGGGACGCTGACTAACAATAGCTCTACATCAGAAGGGGATTAGTAGGGGAGGGGGGGGGGGTCCTGTGTGCGTTGGATACCTACAGGCAGCACTGGACACCAACGAAGTGACTGAGAAGGGGATTATTAGGGGGAGTCCTGTGTGTGTTGGATAGCAACAGGCAGCACTGGACACCATCGAAGTGACTCAGAAGGGGATTATTAGGGGGAGTCCTGTGTGTGTTGAATACCTACAGGCCGCACTGGACACCATCGAAGTGACTCAGAAGCAGAGCAGTGTCTGCTGTGCTGGGTTGCCTCACGACGAACTGATACGACCTCTACCATGATCTCTACCATGATCTCTACCAGATGCGACAGATTTTGGTGTGGCTGTGTATCATGGGGTCAAGGTGAAAAGCGTGGAAATGATGCCACTGTAAGGACATAGCAGAAAAGACAGCAACACCTCGAGTAAACAAACTTTGTTTAACAGAGCTATTAAGCTTTAACTCTCAACAGTTTTTTGAGATTTTTGCATTTTGCATGACGGATGTTCTTTTTTTCGTAACATTCTGCGCATTTTATCTAAAATAGTAATATTTTTGTGATGAATGTGTTTTTCGGTTTTTTGGGCGATATTTTGCTTCAGATAACAAAAATGTTGTTTTAAATACCATAATTCCGGGAAGAAAACCGTCGATCACCAGTGATCGAAATTCAAGGGAAATAACTGGTGTTTTGTACCATTTTCATTATCTCAAATTTTCTGTTACATTACAGCCAAAACAACCATCCTCATTACTTGCCGAAACTATAAAACCAGCATTATCCAAAAAATAAAGGCTTAGTTGTTGTACAGATGATAAAATGCATGTAATATGGTTAAAAACAATAAATGATGTAATGGAATCACAGTGTACATTGACTCGCTCATATGTAAAAAAAAAGTGATGCACTTTTCAAATATGCAGAGCTCATCACAAGGTGTATTCTTATTTTTATTGGTCATATTTGAAAGGGATACTGAATCTCTTAAAGCAACGTCAAGTCGCTCAGTTTTCGGATAAGGGATAAAAACATCGCTAGAAACATCGGTGGCTGGAGAGACTCTGTGTTTTATACACACACACACACACACACACACACACACACACACACACACACACACACACACACACACATATATATATATATATATAAAACTATACAATGATACATTAATTGTGAATGCCATACATCCAGCATGTTATTTAAAATTGAATTGAAAGGCTGCATCAGAAAAAAAATCTTCGTGTGTGTGTGTGTGTGTGTGTATATCGCTCAAGATAAAAGATGTCAACTGACTTGAAATGGTTCCAGATTCCGTTTATATTTGGACTATTTTCTTTCAGTATCTTTTGAAGATGATTAAGATTATTGAAGATCATTTACGTAGCTTCATCTCGAGCTAATCGGGTCCATTCAATACTTTGTGACACATGCAGGAAATCTGGCATTCGATTAAAAAGGTACACAGTCATCTAATACAAAATGAAACGACAGCTTAGTCATTTTGATAACAACTCCAAGATCAGGAAAGATACAACACTGAACTTCATTTTAATGTTTGCTGACTCTTTCATTTTTGGTTAGATAGAATATGTATATAAATCACTGCTTCCAAAAGAGAACTGACTTATAGATATAAAACACGAACAATACAACGCAAAACAACTTTGTACATTAATGTACAACGTACATGGAATGACTCGACACCGCTCCTGTAATATTCTGAGAATTATGCCACAAATTGGTGTCCGTTCCTTGTTTGTTAGCACAGTGTGAACAGCCGGCCTTTTAAGAAGTAAATGCCAATTTGAAATAAAAGTGAATAAGTCATTCTATTCTGGAACCGCTCCTGATCTGTTTATTTCCACCTCTCTCTCTCTCTCTCTCTCTCTCTCTCTCTCTCTCTCTCTCTCTCTCTCTCTCTCTCTCTCTCTCTCTCTCGTGTCTGTAAATGACATCTAATAATCGTATCCATACACACCTTGCTTTTCGTGTGTATACTTTTGATGATGTTGTTGCATTGCTTTCTGAATTTGCCTCTGTGTGTTATGAAAATGCCATTTATGACCATTCTTTTTAAAGAACGAGTTGAGAAAATGTGACAAATCAAAGTATATTTTAAGAAAAGAAGAGTGTTTTCCAGTGTGGTATTTTTCTTATTTTCTTGATTACAACCAGATATTTACAACATACAACTGAAGATTGGCAAACGAAATTTCTGTGTGTCTCTGGCGGAATTCCCCATTGAGCTTAGCATAATTTACCTAATAGGTCTTCATGAAAGCCCTGAGAAATGTGCCAGCAGATGAAATGTAGGAAAGCCAAGGCAAGGATTCAAACCACGATGCCAAGGACATCTACGCTGATGATTCAGACAAGGAATTTATGAAGGCTCTTGATACCGAGCTTTAAAAACTTCACTTGCCACCTGCAAGTGCAAAGCAGAGATATGATGTATGGAGAGAAAAATAAATTACATCAACTCTAAGCATAAATAGAAAAACGCACTCTGGGACACAAACTAGACACATTCAGGGACATTGTGTGTGATACCTACAACTCTATGAGATACAACAGGCAAAGTTAAAAAAACATCTTCTCAGATATCCAGACACTTTCAAGTTGACTTGACACATAACATGGGGATACTCTCCTATAACTGGTAATTATTGGTGACTTCACATTTTAAGTGTAGAAGCATAATAACAGATTCAAAGCAGCCCTCACACTAAAAGGTCGACAGCGTACCCATCACCCCCATCCATCACCTACCCCCCCCCCCCCCCAAATCCTCTATTAAGCCGTCAGGACTAGGATATTTTCGATTTTTTGAATTTACCAAATTGCTGGTAAAATTCTTCCTTTGTAATAGGTTTGTCCATGTAACTTGTATAAGTACAAGTTGGAGAATTCTGAATCGCTTGAGGCGGAACATCTTTCTCTAACACTACTTTAAAGTGTTGGTGTCACTCCTCAATAGTAATTTCCAAAAAAAAAAAATTCATTACAGGCTGTGATTTTTTTTGTGTACTGAACGAAATTTTGAAAATTCTTGTTGACTATTCCCAGAATTAAGTACTTTCGTAAACTTAAGGTCAACAACTTCTTCTTTCTAATCAAATAGATTTTTTTCACTCTCTTCTCGCTTTACAAAAAGGTGCCTCACCATCTCTATTAGATGTTTCCCTAAGTATTCTTAAAAGTCTGTGCGCCATTTGTTTTTCTGCCTTGCATTCTCTATTACACCAATCATTCTGTCTGTCTGATTCATTAACACAGACTGGATATTCCGGATCGTCTGTAACATATTCACAATAATTATCGTTGAACATATGTCGCATACCTTAACATTAATCAAGACCATCGCCGACAAACAGTTTTATATGAAACGTATTTGGAGTTGATCACATTTCAAACATTTTCATTATGATTGTCATTCCACACAAATCTTTTCGCTTATTACTTTTCACCCAAATCTTCACAAACACCCACAAACAACAGGCACATTCATGCGAAATTCTAGACTATGGGATTTAGTTTTCTTGGCAACAAAAATGATACCATGGAAAGATGTATGATCAAATGACTTACATCAAGATACAAAACAATAATTTATACTGTGACCAGAATTAGAAATATATGTGAAAAACCAGTTTGTTCAGCATTACATATGCCATTTAGCATAAACAATCTCAAAGTACTGCACATGTTCGAAGAAAATATTTTTCATTATGCTGACTGATAATTCTGCTATCGCTGTTCTCAAAACAAGAATACCTCACATCGTCATGACTACATTCGGGAAAATATTAGCTGTTCAGGCATCACAGTATCCAATCGTCAGTCACGACAACTCTCCTGTAGACATAAAGTGATAAGTCAGTCTTCTTACTCGCTGATTCTGTTTTCTACATCAAACACACATATGGAAAGTGTTCTGTAGGAACGCATGCACAAGTATACAGATATTTTTGCATAACAAGCACTGTCCTCAATACAGTTTCCACCTTACGAGTGTTGACTAGTTCTCATGACAGCTGTCACCTGGACACGGCTGTACAACCAACTATTTATGTATCATTTTTCACAAATGACTGCCATCTTGTTTTGGGTGCATGACAAAAATATGTCTTGAAACAGCTGTCGCCGTGACATGGATTGTAACAAGTAACAGCTCACAATATCCACAGGGGACAGTGTAATATGAATGTGTAGACAACTCTTTGACAAGATTGCTTAAAGAGCTGTTCAATACTAGTGTTCATTAAAAAGCGCACCGTTCGTTTGAGTTGGTTTCACGTTTCTTTGGCGACACGCCATCCAAGTCTGATCACTAAACCCGTTCATGTGCGTTTGACGTTCCTTTGGCTATATGTCATCAACATATGTTATTAAACCCCGAACTTGGACAATTTTGCAACAATGCTTTCGTATTCACTTTTCCTCAGCTTGTCGCCAAAAAAATGTTCATCATCATATTCTGGCTAAAGGGGTGTAGAATATGAACCATGAACTTGTTCTTGAAATCTAGAGAGGAGTTGACTGACCCACAGGTTAAACACCAACAGCACGTCCCATTAAGACTGGCGACTATCACTTCAATCAAGTAAGGGTTCGATTTGGGTCGAACGGTTCTGGAAAGAGGTTCAAACTACCTTTGATCCTGGATAGATGAATTACTGCTTATTATCTTTCTCACCCCCACCTTGTGCCTTTCCTTGATATAAAGAAACAGACTTCTCGCGTTCACATAAACGTTAATTTCAGAACAATAGTTTTTTTCTGTCAACGTCCAATATCTAGGGGAAGTTGGCTTGCAAACATTAGAGATTATTGTTGATTTTGAAGAATATATTTACAAACTTCAGGGTCAATTTAGATATGCAGAAAGCAGATAAAAAGTAAGCATTTTAATACCAATATTTTAACACCACAGTTGACTATGACTCTCAGTTAACTGGTGAGTCTCTCATCTGGCCGAACAGTCTGAGAAAAACACTGACAGCCTCCAAAGACTGTCTTCGCAAGTGTCCCTCACTAGACTGTTGTAATGTTGCTTTAATGGCAATCGAGTGTGTGTCCCCTCCCCCCCTCCCCCCCCCCCCCCCCGCCAGTGAACACTTTTCAAAAACGGTGGCACTCTCGCCTGTCCTGAAGAATTCGCACACGTTTAGAATGTCGAAAATATGCAGGGCCCAAAAAGAAATGAAAACGGAAAAATCATTTTGGAAAGATTTCGGATGCATGACGTTACCCCCCCCCCCCCCCCCCCAATGAGAGAGCACCAAGTTTCTATAGTGTAGCATGTTCTTTATTTTTCAACCTTTTTATCTGGGATTGGGATAGAACACACGTGAGCTTATTGGCTTGTCCTGGCACTTTATCCCTGAGGGGACAGAACATAGTATCTTAAAAAAAAACCAACAGAAATTCCAGACGAGAGATAGGTTAATGCGTTATGACCTATCTGGAAAACAGACGGTTTGACCCTTAAGTATTTCGAAAGTTTGGCCACTGCCCATGATATTCGCAGGATATTCCCTCTCTCCCTCTCTACAGTGTTCTATTGACAAGTGTAGTCTCGAGTGTATCATTAACCATTCCACCACACTGTTGGATTACGTATGGTGTGTTGGGAGTAGGGTCTGTTTTAATGACTATGAGATGACAGATTTGTTTTATTAAACCTGAAGTCAACTGTGTACCACAGTCGCGTAGGAGATCCTCAAGGTAATCTACTCTTAAAAAATGGACATGACTTTCAGCCAAATTACGTTGTTAACGAACTTCAGAGACACCACATAAGATCAACTACAATGTACTGAAATATGTTGTGCAACCCCCCTCCCTCCACCCAAAGCAACAGGATAAACAAATCCTTTTGCATCGGCCCTCTGGAACATATCGCATATTTTGTTGCAGTCGCCTACTGAGCGAGGAGGGCAAACAATGTTCTGTGCACGCCTCGATTACCTGAGGTGATACAGTCATGGGCAGCAAAATAAAGACAAATGCAAACAATGGGAGAAAAGTCAGCCTGGGAACAGTGCATGGGTCCTGACAAATGGGGTAAATAGATCCTTTAAACACATGTTGGGTCTTTGCCGAACCAACATGAGAGACTCTTACCTGTCTAAAGAGATCCTTTACACACATGCTGGATCGTTGCAGAACCAACATGAGAGACTCTTACCTGTCTAAAGAGATCCTTTACACACATGCTGGATCGTTGCAGAACCAACATGAGAGACTCTTACCTGTCTAAAGAGATCCTTTACACACGTGCTGGATCGTTGCAGAACCAACATGAGAGACTCTTACCTGTCTAAAGAGATCCTTTACACACGTGCTGGATCGTTGCAGAACCAACATGAGACAGTCTCACCTGTCTAAAGAGATCCTTTACACACATGCTGGATCATTGCAGAACCAACATGAGACAGTGTCATCTGTCTAAAGAGATCCTTTACACACGTGCTGGATCGTTGCAGAACCAACGGTAGAGACTCTTACCTATCTCAGCAGTCTCTTTGCTTGAATTCAGCAGAAGATCCTTCCGCGTCAGGAGACCAAATCAAGTTTAGTCACATCGGGATCTGGAGGCTCTGCTGTTAAACAAGAATTTCACTTTCTCGGTTTTTCCATCGTGCCTGCAACTTAGTGATTGGAGGACACGCTGCTTGGGTGAGATGGGGCTGTTGAACATCAGACACTCCTGAAAGATTAAAGGGAAGTCAGCAAGCATTTCATCGAGACCACGAGAAGGTATCTTTCTCGGAAAAAGGTATACAAACCTCAATATCTCCCACATAAACATTTTTCACACACACACACACACACACACACACACACACACACACACACACACACACACACACACACACACACACATATATATATATATATATATTCAATTATAAACAAAGCTTGCTCTTATGTCTTAGATTGAAGAAATAGGGGGAGATAAGCATTCATATCTGCAGTGGTAGATAATTCTGCCTAACTAACAGTATGTGCTTGAGTGGGTGAATGGGAAAAAATGAAATAAATGCTTCTCAAAATGAGCCTTCAGCAAGCTTATAGTCTCCAAGGGGGAGACATTCTCCAATGGGGAGGAAACTCACTAGCATATAACTCCTGGTCAGATACCACTCAAGCACATACTGTTAGTTAGGCAGAATTATCTACCACAGCAGATATGAATGCTTATCTCCCCCTGACATGGATCTTACTCACTGTGCCACATCTACAAGACTGACAAGTAATCCACAGCTATAGGGAATCTGGCTTTCAGACCAAAGTCCTCGCCTTAGAGGTTGGAGCAACGCCCATGATCTCATGAAACAGCTGGGGATTTCAGGTAAGAAGAGGACCAGAACCCTGAAGGCAATGGCAGAGGCAGCTGAAAAGAGTTCCAGTTGGATCTGGTCGAGGAGGAACAACAGTGAACTTCATGAGGCTGTGATTTCCCAGCTTAGAACAGATTTGCGATAACAATGTGTCTAATACAGCCATCAAAAATGGTGCACCTTGAGACGCCCACCCATCCAGTATTTGCAGATCCGAATTCTGGCAACGCCAGAAACATGAAAAACAAGGCAGCAGAAGAGCATCTGGGAATCATGACCGGGATGCAGCCCGGCCCCCTCAGAGTGTGAGTTCAGGGCCAAAACTATTTCTTGCGACACTTTTCCTCGCTGAAAATCTGGTGTCAAGCTCTCGCTAAAGTCTTTGTCTTACTTGCACAAATGTACGGATTATCTATCAATTGATGATTTAGGTGTGGTGTGGTATAGTATCATCATTATACCAAATGTTCCTGACAGACATTGGGGCTGAAGAGAGTGGACTGCCATGACAGTGTGCCACATCTTGTTTCTCAGCTCGTTTTCACCCAGGCCTGGTTTTTATTTCCTATGGAAATGAGTTTTCTTTGATAATTGTTACCAGTAATGGCTGCATTGCTGACATGGGTTCTATACAGTGCTCTGGCTACAAACTACAATCGGAACCTTGTTTCTTATTTGATAAAATAAAAACACTAGCACCCTGTCCAACATCAGCGAAAAGGGGAAGAGAAAAAGAAAACTTGGTCCATGCGAGACTTAAGTCACACAACCAGACTCTCCTGGTGTCTAAGTTTAAGGGTTTTAATGTGAATCACTCCGTGTTCTTCGTGGTCACTTGTCCTACCCCCCCCCCCCCTTCCCCAAGAGCTGAAGGATCACAGCGTTGATGAACTCTGCTTCAGTTGTCTCCACCTCTGACAGTTGCGGGCAAGTACCTTGCATGCTGCAAAAACCCTCCCATTCCACTCAGCAATGTTGCCTGTCCACATCTTCCTCTGTCTGCCCTGTCTCCTCTTCCTTTGTCATTGTCGCATGCCCATGCCGCTTTCGTTTCCTCGCTGTGATCAACAATTCTTCATGGTGATTTACATGTTGGCTTATATTGTATGGACTTCAGTACAGGAGGTGACGAATATTCTTCGTATTCTTCTGAAGCGTGTCATCTTTACAGCTTGGATCCAGGAGAAATGTTTTTCTTTCACCAAATTCTAGTTTCTTCAGACCAGGCTCCTATTCTTAGAGGATCCACTTGTTCATAGAGAAGTTGGTACGTTTTTGGAATTGCAAGGCTTGCCGTGCTTAGTTCAGTGTGATACTTTGTTTTATAAAGATGCGTTACATCCGAGCAGACCCGAAGTTCAACTGACCGTGCTGTGTCAACAGTTCAGAACCACCAGAGTGGACACGTCAGCACCGAGGTGTTCGATGCCGTGATGGTGTGTACCGGTCACCACGCTGACAAGAACGTGCCCACCTTCCCGGGTCTGGCCGACTTCCAGGGACAGGTGGTACATTCCCAC
>CM065735.1:17479685-17489685 GCA_033310375.1 Conus canariensis
TTCCATCCTATCGCCATGATGAATCCCACAGTCTTCTCAAGGTCTTGACGGCTGCCCCAAAGCTGCATCTGTGGTTCTGCATCCTCTGGCCAAATTTGACGCCATGGAACATCATGGGCTGGGCAGTGTTGGATGATGTGTTCTGGGGTCTGAGATCCAGTGCCACACGGACATTTACCTGTGTGGGCAATCGAAATTCCGCTGAGGTGGCTCAGCAGTCGGCAGTGGCCAGTTCTCAGTCTGGAGAGGATTGTTTGCTGGTATCTCTGGCGCTAATGGACAGGATCAGCACCGATGTCTGCACCCAGCCTTCTCTTCCACTGGTTTTGGTATTACTTTAGAAAACAAAAATGGGAATGTTTGCAGACCTTGCAGGCGTTCGGACAGAACTTATGGGCAGAGGGAGAATCGTGTGTGTGTGTGTGTGTGTGTGTGTGTGTGTGTGTGTGTGTGTGTGTGTGTGTGTGTGTGTGTGTGTGTGTGATTTGCCCCCCGTCAAACACGACAAGATAGAAAATACTGGATGTAATGATATCATTTTTAGTAATGAAGTATCTGAAAGAAATATCAATCTAGACATTCTAAATGATTCAATTACTGAGGGTGAAATTGAAAGAGTCATTAAATGTTTAAAGAATAATAAAGCAGCAGGAGTTGATTTAGTAAGGAATGAATATATAAAGAATAGTGTTCCTTATATGACAAAGTTTTATTGTTTATTGTTTAATCGTGTTTTGGATTCTGGTATTATACCAGAAGATTGGGTGACAGGGTTAATTGTACCACTCTATAAAGGCAAAGGAGATCAACAAGACTGCAATAACTACAGAGGGATAACACTGTTGAGTTGTGTAGGCAAATTATTCACGTCGATTCTAAATAGCAGACTTACTTATTTTGTTGAAATAAATGGACTTATTTCAGAAAACCAAGCAGGTTTTAGACACATGCATTCAACGCTTGACCATGCTTTTGTTCTTAAATCATTGATTGACATGTTTGCAATCAACAATGGAAAATTATACTGTGCTTTTATTGATTACAGAAAGGCATTTGATTCTATTTGGAGGCATGCTTTATGGCACAAACTGATGAGTCAAGGCATATCTGGGAAAATACTACACGTTGTAATCAATATGTATGATCAAATAAAATCGTGCATTTTTCTAAATGGTCAAAAATCAGAGTTCTTTGGCAGTTTTAGGGGAGTTCGTCAAGGAGAAAACCTTTCACCCTTATTGTTTTCATTATTTTTGAATGATCTACAACAGTTCCTTATTGACAATAACTGTTCTACTTTAGAATATGATTTAACGCAAGAGTTGAAACTTGAACAGTTTATTAAATTGCTTGTATTGTTATATGCTGATGATACAATTTTATTGGCAAATTCTAAATCAGCTTTGCAAAAAGAACTTAATGCCTTACATATATATTGCACGCAATGGCAGTTAGAAGTAAATCCAAAGAAAACAAAAATAGTTGTCTTTCATGGTCGAAATAGTATGCGTGAAATTTTTTTCTTTGGGAATGAAAAAATAGAGGTTCTTAATTCAATGAAATACTTAGGCATCGAGTTCAGCAGAACAGGTTCTTTTTACAAAGCAAAAAAATGTGCTTATAATCAGGCTCTCAAGGCAATGTTTTCATTATTACAAACTGCAAGAAAACAGAAATTGCCAATTGATGTTTGCATACAATTATTTTATTCCATAGTTGTACCTGTGTTGTTGTATGGTTGTGAAATTTGGAGTTATGAAAATGTTGATATATTAGAAAAGTTACAGTTACGTTTTTTAAAGTATCTATTTAGATTAATAAAACTACAATGACTTCAATGATTTATGGTGAAACCGGAATCTATCCTTTATCTGTACTGATTAAAGTGAGAATGATAAGGTTCTGGGCTAACTTAGTTGTTCCTGATTCTAAGAAGTATTCAAACAAAGTATATAATATCTTACATGAACTATATACAAAAGGAATTTTCGTTTCACCATGGCTTAGTTATGTTAAAAGCATTTTATTTGAAACTGGTTTTGATTGTGTTGGGGAATCTCATTCATTCACAAACAGAAGTAACTTATGTAAGTGTGTTAAAAAGGAGTTGCAAAATAATTATGCTCGTGATTGGCGCAGTTCTCTTGAAAACAGCAACAAGTGTGTATTCTATAAAAGTGTAAAGACTGTCTTTGGAAAAGAACATTATATTTCTACCTTACCAGATATTTATGTTATATCTTTATTTAAATTTAGATGTAGTAACCATAAATTGCAAATTGAAATTGGAAGACACCATAATGTTCCAAGAGAATTGCGTATTTGTCGTAACTGTGAAATGGGTGAAATTGGAGATGAATTTCATTGCATCATGGAATGTCCAAAATATAATGAACTTCGTGAAAAATTCATCCCTAAAAAATATCTAAAACCAAAGTCTGTTTTCAACTTTTGTAATTTATTTCAAAAAGGAAGACGCATTTGTTTGAATATTAGTAAGTTTCTAAAAAATGGGAAGATTGTTTAATGAGATCATTACAGTTCACCAGAATTCAGCATTTCGCAACTATGTTCACACATTGTTCTGAGTGAGTTTCGTATTTCTCTTTGTTACATTTGTATCCTCCATGCCCCAACAGGGGTCAAAGGATTAAATTTGAATTGAATTGAATTGAATTGTGTGTGTGTGTGTGTGTGTGTGTGTGTGTGTGTGTGTGTGTGTGTGTGTGTGTGTGTGTGTGTGTGAGTGAGTGTGTGTGGTGTGTGTGTGTGTGTGTGTGTGTGTGTGTGTGTGTGTGTGTGTGTGTGTGTTTGTGAGTGAGTGTGTGTGCGTGTGTGTGTGTGTGTGTGTGTGTGTGTGTGTGTGTGTGTGTGTGTGTGTGTGTGTGTGATTTGCCCCCCGTCAAACACGACAAGATAGAATTGTTGTTGCCATTCTTCCAGTCGAAGAATACTGCAGTTCTTGGATCCCAGATATGAATACCCAGGTACAGGCATTATCAGCAGTCCGGTCCTTTTTGCCGTGGCTGTCACGGATATCAGTCAGCGTGACCAAGTCTTCATTGTTCTACTTTATTTTGCTTCTTAATTAATTCATTTTCTCCATCTGTGTATTTTAACCTTTATTCATTTATCTTTTACCTGTAAACTATCAATTGAATGTTTGACTCAGAGTGTTGTAAATGAATACATAAGACATTTTACAACATGTTGTTCATTTGCTTATTCATTTACGTATTCACTCATTTGTTTATAATTGTGTCACTTCGTAACTGTTCAACTGGCGTCTGTTTTCATCGGCTGGTGTGCGTGTCGTTCTTTTGTTAACACTCGTAAGATTACGGGTAGATTAACTAAAAAGTCACGACTAAACCAGTTACATTGAATGGTTATAATAATCTTTAACTGCTAAACACTGCAATGTTCCAGGTGTTTCTGGCTACCGGCTACAAGTTCGGCTTCCCCTTTATCGACAAGTCTGTGGTGGACGTGAAGGAAAACAGACTGCCCCTTTACAAGTACCTGTTTCCCCCTGACCTCCAGCATCCTACTCTGGCTGTCATTGGATTCTTCCAGCCTGGGGGAGCCATCATGCCCCTCTCAGAATTACAGTGCCGTTTGGCGACCAGAGTGTTCAAGGTCAGTACCAATATCTGTGGAGTATAGTGTTGGACTTTTGTTATATTGCAGGTCTCTCACAGGGATATTGATCTGATTGCTGAAACAGTTGAATGTTTGTGAGAACGTACAGATTCAGATGAATTTGGTCACACGCGCGCGCGCGCGCGCGCACTCTCTCTCTCTCACACACACACACACACACACACACACACACACACACACACACACACACACACACACACACACACACGAAACTGTAATTTACTCCTGCTTTTTGCACTTACGAAATTGAAAACACAATGTGTAAGAATGAAGTTCAAAATGTGTTATCATAATATGAAAAACAAAAAGTTGAGTTTCTGGCACCAGACAATAAAATACAAAAAGAGTGGAAACTCTGCTTTCTAAAGCTAGAGCAAGAAGTTTTGAAAACAACTTTCTGCAGTTCTGATTGAGCTGAGGACAAAGGATGACAGCAACGAGTTTATAATGGCATAAACTGCCCAACACACACACGTTACATATTATAAAAGTAAAGTATGGTTTACGGTGGTTACTGCATTGATAATATTACAAATTCAATCGGTACGCAATGCCAATGTACTTGACTCGACTTCCTCAATCTACAGCAACGACAACGACAAACAACAACAACAACAGCAACAACTCAACAACAACAACAACAACAATAATGGTAATGATAATACTAATAATAGTAATGATAATAATGAGGAAAAACAAACGGAAAGGAAGGGAAACTAATAATAATGATTATTGTTATTACCATTATTGTTATTATTGTAATTATCATTATCATTATTAATTAATATCATTATAATGATTATAATTATGATTGTTTTCATTATTGTTATTATCATTATGATTATTATGATTAACAATGATAACAAGGATAAGTAATAATCACTTTGATTACATCATTATTATCTAAAATTGGCAAAAAGAGTGGTATTCCTATTACAGTATTTTGCATATGAACACGATTACATATTCCAAACTAGGTATACTGACACAGGCTCTGAGGTTTAAACCCTCATATAACTAAAAACCTTGACTGTGTTGAAATAGTTGATAGGCTGTGTCTCTTTTGCTCTCTATTCTTCATTCATCTTAAGATGTCTTGTCCATCGCATTCAGTAAGTTGTTGCTTTTCTGATCGACGATAATGATTTTTACCAAAGGGAAGGATAGGTATACCCAACCTGAAAATATATGTTCGCTTCTTAAAAATCGCCAGGATGAGGAAGGCGTACATGCAAAACCATAAATGGAAAGCAATATTACATTCATCATGTCCCGAAATAAAAAAAAAACTTTGATGCCTATGGACCTGACAGGTTTGTGGAAAGCAATGTTATAAACAAATTTTACACAGGAGTTTTTCAAACACATCAAAGGTTCTGCAAACGTATAGAATTACACCAAAGTACAGATGCAGTCACTGAACCTGTTTTTTGTAATAAAAAGGTTAAAGTCAGAGAAAAACCATTCAATTACAAGAAATAGATGCAGAGCGTTGTATTTTTTAGTGAAACATTTACTCGACGATGCCGGTTTTGTAAGCTGTCAAGAACTGTCACAGAGAAGCTGGGTGTGTGTGTTGTGAACCATGGCCTAGCAAGTGTAGACATGGACCCGCGTAGTGGCGCCTCCTTGATGAAATGAATGAGATGTTGTGACAGTTGGTTCTAACGAGAAGTCACGACATAGCCCAGTGGTCAGTATGACTGAAGGGTCCTGCGGACTAGTGGTGAACACTTGGGGACTGTTATCAGGACTCTCACAGTCCGACGTCAGTGACAGGAGACCACCACTGCTTGTGACAAACGCTTGTTTTAAAATCCGCTGATTTTACTTCGTTCAAGCCTTGGTTTCTTTCTTGGTTGCCTTGGAAACCAGCTAAGGATAATTCACATAGAACGTAAGATTAATGAGTGTGTTTGACCCCCTGTACACTGCTGACACAAACACGTTCCAACATCTGCTGCCGAGTCCAAAGTATACAATGCTGTATTTTAGTTTTAGAAATGCAAAAAAAAGGACAGAATGTAAGTCGGAGGAGGCTTGTAAGGGAAAAAAAGAGGTGGGTGCTAAGAATAACAAAACGAAGACTGGGCTCCAATCTTCCCTTTTGAACAATAAACAAGTAGGGTAACTCTTGCTCCAATAAGGAAACCTAACTCAGAGTAACTTTTATTTAAGACTGGCACAACCTTTTAAACTTGAATAAAGTCAGACGAATACAAAGACGAACAATCTAATAGTGGGGGGAAAACAAGCGCAGGCCAACAACCCCTCTGTCATCACAGTAATGACTTGGCAAAGATTATAACTTAAGGGTGGGTGGTGGGTGGGCGGGGGTTGAAGATGAAGACAATGGGAACATAAAATTAAGAAAATATATTATAAATATGAAATCTCTTCACTACCTGCATCAGGGAACCATCGTAATCCCTCTCGAAGGCAGATCTATTTGTATCGCCTGCTCCTAGGCCTTTCATCCGCTGGATCGGACTCATCAGGGAGACACGGCTGATTGTGTCTGTGCTCCTGGCGTCAAATAGAGACACACCACAGTCCATAATACTGTGGTGTTCTCACCACCAAGAGTTAAAAAACATCCAAAAGCACCCCCCAAAACAGCCGAGGTTATTGGCTCCCTTCTGAATCAGTCACACGCCCTTCTTAAGCGTTTGCGAGGGTCAAAGGTCGACACAATGTTTGTCCGACTGCTGACGTGTTTCATAGCATAGACCCGTGGTTTCTGTTACTCCTGCAGGGAGAGGTGAGGCTGCCATCTTCTTCCCAGATGTGGGAAGACATCCAGGCCAAGGAGACGGCCATGGCCAAGCGGTACGTCAACTCCCAGCGCCATACCATCCAGGCGGATTGGATGCCGTTCAGGGACGAGCTGGCAGAATTGACCGGATGCAAACCGGACTTGGGTGAGTAGATGATGTATGTGTTGCATTGTGAAGTATAGATATTGAATAAGATATTTGTATATATATGGTTTGACCGGATGCAAACCGGACATGGGTGAGTGGGTGGAGCGTGTGTGTGTCCATTGTTAAGTGTTGATATTGATTAAGATATTTCTGTACAATGTTACACTGTTTTGACTGATAGCAACCTCGCGCGCGCGCGCCCGCGTGTGTGGGTCTTTATTAAACAACACATCACATGCGAAATCAATTCTTTTTTTTATTTGTAATGCTCATGTGTGTGTGTGTGTGTGTGTGTGTGTGTGTGTGTGTGTGTGTGTGTGTGTGTGCGTACGTGCGTACGTGCGTGCGTGTGTGAGTGGCGCGCGCGCGCGCGCGCGCGCGCCGTGTGTGTGTGTGTGCGCGCGGGCGCTACGTATGTGTGTTTGTATGTACATGTGTGTGTGTGTGTGTGTGTGTGTGTGTGTGTGTGTGTGTGCGCGCACGCGCGCGCGTGTGTGTATGTGTGTGTGTATGCGTGCGTTGTGTGTGTGTGTGTGTGTGTGTGTGTGTGTGTGTGTGTGTGCGTGCGTGCGTGTGTGTGTGTGTGTGTGTGTGTGTGTGTGTGTGTGTGTGTGTGTGTGTGTGTGTTGTGCACGCGCGTATGTGTGTGTGTTTACGCGCGCGCGCGCGTGTGTGTATGTGTGTGTGTTGTGCACGCGCGTATGTGTGTGTGCGTATATATATATATATGTGTGTGTGTGTGTGTGTGTGTGTGTGTGTGTGTGTGTGTGTGTGTGTGTGTGTGAGAGAGAGAGAGAGAGAGAGAGAGAGAGAGAGAGAAGAGAGAGAGAGAGAGATGTCTGAGAATACGCCCCTTAATTAAAATACTCATGGGAACAAAAATCGATTCCATGACAGTGTCCCTGCTGAAGTCTGACCCCAGACTGGCCTTCCACGTGTTCTTTGGTCCCTGCACCCCCTGCCAGTACCGCCTGATGGGACCTGGCCAGTGGAAGGGGGCCCGGGACGCCATCCTGACCACCATGGACAGGGTACGCTACCCGCTCAGTACCCGACCTCTCCCTCCTTCTGCAGACCAGCATCACTTCGTCATGTGGGTCCTGGCTCTGGTGCTGCTGGTCTTTCTAGTGTGGTCGGTCTTTCTGTGAACACAGCTGCTGAGCAACAAGACCTTGGACCACGATCTACAATTGCGAAGGAGCTGAACTGTACACAACATACAGTACACAGGTTGTAAGCAGGAAGCTGAGGTTTGGAAAGGAATAGGTTGTTGTGCTGATTTTAATGCCATTTACTCGCCTGATTTCGCCTGATTACGAATCAAGGATCAAAATGCAAAGTATTCGTCGTGTGATATTTGTCACATTGTATTGAATAGGTGTAATGATGTTTTGAACGAAATTGAAAAAAAAAGCTGAGCAAAGACAGGAAGACTGACCATGTTCCCATCACTTCACGTGCCCTCTCAGAGCCAGTACTGCTTAATTTTCTGACCACCATTGTTGATGTCTTCATTTCACTGGCCTCGTGAAAGCGAGATGTATTATGAAAGGAAGTGTAGAGTACATCCCTGTTGTGTGGTGTTTAAACCATGAAGCTCATTACCATCATCCTCATTGTTTGTTACAGTCTAAAATGACTTGGCCATTCATTGGCTGTTCTCCACTTGACCTCAGAGTTGTTTCCCTTCTGACGTCCATGCCTTTAGGAGCAAGAAATGAGGCCACTAGACTGTGAAACGAAGAGAACAAACAGGTTACAAAACCAAGCTAAGTTAATCTTAAATAAATGCTAGCGAATCGCCCAGAGAACGTGGACAAACGAGTCACAAGACGAAACACAACGCGTTTCGACCTCTTAGGTCTTCATCAGGTGAGACATTAACGAATAAAACAATGAAAATTCACTTAGCTTTGATCGCTTCAGATCACTTCGCAGGGTGATCTGAAGCGATCAAAGCTAAGTGAATTTTCATTGTTTTATTCGTTAATGTCTCACCTGATGAAGACCTAAGAGGTCGAAACGCGTTGTGTTTCGTCTTGTGACTCGTTTGTCCACGTTCTCTGGGCGGTTCGCTAGCATTTATTTAAGATTTGTTTAGATTTCCGCCTGCAGTCCTCTCGCTTTGCAACTCAAGCTAAGTTATATTTGTCTGTCTATTGTTCCTGTGTTGTTTCTCTTGTTGTACTGTTTCTTTAATGTCAATCGAGGTGTGCCCCCAAGTGAAACTTTTCACACGGTTGCACGAGGAGCTCACCACGCTCGACTCTCCTAAAGAATTCGCACACGTTTAGAATATCGAAAATATGCAGGGCCCAAAAAGAAATGAAAACGGAAAAATAATTTTGGAAAGATTTTGGATGCATGACATTACCCCCCCCCCTCCTCCCGATGAGAGACCACCAAGTTTCTATAGCGTAGCATGTTCTTTATTTTTCAACCTTTTTATGAAAATACCTGTTCTATCTGGGATTGGGACAGAACTAACGCGAGCTTGTTAGCTTGTCCAGGTAGTTTATCCCTGACGGGGCAGAACACAGTATCTAAACAAACATGTACGAACATTCCAGATAAATGATAGGTTAACGGATTATGGTCTGTCTGGAGAATAGACGGTTTGACCCTTAAGTTTGCCCAGTGCCCAACGTTCGCAGGGTATTCTCTCTCTCCCTCTCTCTCTATAGTGTTGTATTGACATTCTCTGTCAACCGATGCGTGCAATTATACATAGGAGTATACAATGTTACAAAAATATTGTTACAACATGTCACTGGCTCAATAGCTACAACAATCTGCCCTCACTACACAGGGTAATTCAAATCGGGCAGTCTCAAAACATTTAAAGGATGGAATCTGTTTTTGAACTCATGGAAAGGCACGTTTTGAAACATCCGTCCACACCTTCATTCAGACTGGTAAACACAGCAATTTTTCAAGTAACATGAGAAGTGACTTTCTGTTATTTTATGATTTTATCAAAGCCCACAAGTACCAAGTCTTCGAATACTTGAAAATCCCCACATGTTTCAGGACGAACGGTAAGACCTGCACTCTTGGGAGTTGTCAATACTTCTTCAAAATAAGACAGATGGCTTCTCTAATCAGCCTTTGCCACCAACATGTCATCAAAGAAAGAGAGAGCTGATACTGTGATTATATGCAGCTTACACAGGTAAAGGGCGAATGTTGCAGAGTTGTCACAAGCCCATCCAGCAGAAGTCTTGAGTGAAACTGCGACGATGGATTCTCCCGTTGTGTCCAACGGGTGAGTAGGCAGGCAGGTCATCTGCTGATGTAGGTTCTCATGTGGGAATGAAAACCAGTTCATGAGGCACAAAGTCGTCCACAGACGCTTCATGGAATGGAGTCCTGAAAAGATGGGCCCCGTTTTCTCCGATTCCTCTTTTCCTGGA
>CM065735.1:17492185-17509685 GCA_033310375.1 Conus canariensis
GGCGTGTATGATTGTCGCTGTGTGTGTGTTGTAATCCTTGGTCTCTATTTTGTATCCATTCTGAGGTATCATTATGCGTGCGCTTTTGATGTTGACACTGGTGAGGTTATGAGTATGTTGTTTCCAAGTGAAGTGTACATGCGTCACAAAGGACCCATTGATTTCATCAGCAACGTTATCTTTGGAGCCTTTGTGCCTGTTGGTGTGCTGTTAGTGGTTGTAACAGCGACTGCTGTGACTGTGTGGAAACTCAGGCAGTCTGTGGCATGGCGTTCAGAAACAGCGTCATCAATATCTCCGAAAGAAGTGGCGCTGACCAAAATGCTTGTTGGTACCTCTGTACTGCTCACCCTCTGTCTCTCTCCCACTGTGTTTTTCCGCATCATCCGTGTCTTTCTGACAGAGGTCAACATCGGGCGACGACACCACAATTTGTATCAACTCTGTACATTTCAGAGCTGATCACCATGATCAATTCTGGTGCCAACATCTTCGTTTATTATGTGATGGGCTCTCGGTATAGACACACGTTCTGGGCATTGTTTAAGAGACAGGCGGGGCAGAAGAGGATGCACGACGTAAAAAGGTAATTACAGGTCGCCTGCATTATGCCACAGTAGTGGTGGTGTGTCTACGGTTTCTGCTTTTAGCTTGCAGGAACACTGCCCTCCTCAGCGTGTGAAGTGTTAGAATCCGAATGTTTGTCAACTAATAAATGCAGTGTCCACCTTCCCTTCCCCTCCCTTACTCCCCGTCTAATATGACACTGAAGCAGATATACAAAATGGAGAAGATCGTTATTAATAGTCCAGTTTAGTAGTCGATTTTATTGAGAAGTGCACAGGTAGGGACATGAAAAAGAGTCCTCTTTTGTGGAACTGAATTTAGCTGTGTGTGCTTCATTGTTTAATGTATAATGATTCAAGCCACGTATTTTATTTGCCTTTGTAAATATAACTAACACAAAAAATATAAACAACAGACTCCATAGAACAAGATAAGACAACAAAACGTACTAATACTGTGTTAGCTTTACGTTGCAAACAGTGTCGATAAGTTGTGCACCTTCTTTCAAACGTCCTAAATGGAACTGAAAAAACAAACAAACAAACAAAAAAACAAACGCAAAGGCTTGAAAACAGGCTTTACAATTTGTTATCTACAGAGTCTAGTTTTCAAGATCGTTTGCGGTTTTTCATCTTAATTGCTTTTTTTCACCAAAGTGATCAAAGGTATGCCTGGTTTCAACACATTTTTAAATGTTTCAAGTTTATCATGTCAGTTGATGTGTACATACACAAATTACGACCCCCCAAAAAACAAACAAACAACAGAAAACAAACAAACAAACAAAAACACTTTGAAGCCTGTAGATATCTTCCCTGATGCGGTTATGGGTTCCCATTCCTTGCAGCCATTGGAAACGTAATAGACAAGCCTGCAAAGGATGGACTTACAGGGCCTGTTCCTGTTCTTGGCTAAAGCTCTTTAAAAACTCATTTTAAACTGCCGCTGATTCTTCTATATTGCTGCAATAACGATGCCATTCTCATGGAACTTTGCTCAAACGATTTGCATATTCCTTGTCAATTGAATGGGAAATTACACGTTACATTTTGTGATAAAAGCAATTTGATTTCAACGACAACTAGTAACCAATGAACCATCATTACTTCTATTTATGATACGTTACTGGATATCGGTTTTTAAGAAAAAAATGATTTTGTGTGTGTGGTGTGTGTGTGTGTGTGTGTGTGTGTGTGTGTGTGTGTGTGTATGTGTGTGTGTGTGTGTGTGTGTGTGTGTGCATGAGCGCATGCATGCGCGCGCGCGCGCGCGCGCGTGTGTGTGTGTGTGTGCACACGTGTGTGTGTGTGTGTGTGTGTGTGTGTGTGTGTGTGTGTGTGTGTGTGAGATATGATTTCTTCCACACTTCATAGTTAACAATCGATCAAGACTTACAGACAGTTACCTAGCTTGAAATTTAAGCTTAAAAATGTTCTCTTCACACCATATTGCAATTGTCTTTTTGTACTCAGACAGTCTGGTGTTGTTGTTTTGTTTCTTCATCACATATTTGGTAAGATTCTGTAACGCTGGACTTCTGAGACTCAAATGTAAAAAGAAAATGCATTTGAAGTAACTCCAGCGGTTAACATGGACAAACACATTACAAGGCAAAACATGATGCGTTCTGATCTCTTCGGTCTTCTTCAGGCAAGATAACAAAAAGCATTCAGGACGATGAAAACAAAGAACCACCAATCACATACCTTCTTGAATTCGGCGCAAGATGGGCGTTGGCTTTCTCTCATTCTCAGTTGAATGTTCTTACCATGACAAGAAAACTGCTAGCCGTCACATGTTTCATTTTTTTAATTTTTTGTCCTGTTGTTCCATATCCAAAACGTACTTTCTACAAGATTTCAAAGACGTCACACGCCATTACCCCCCCCCCCCCCCCCCCCAGTAACAGTTCTATTAATCGTCAGATTGAAACGGCGGTGGTTGTACAAATGTAGACTTTCATCATTTTGCAGACATGCATCGTCCATTATTAATCTTATTTTTCAGGGACACGGTAAAACATATCATGGAATAGATAGACGACATTTGTTTACGAGCTGGTGAACAGACCATTAACTGGATAAAGAATAAGAGAAAAGTTTACATGATCAAATTTATGCTCGTTTATCTGATAGAACACACACACACACACACACACACACACACACACACACACACACACGCACGCACGCACACACACACACACACACACACACACACACACACACACACACCAACACATACCACCACCACCACCACCAACACCCACACACAACACCACACGAACACACACACATATACACCCACACACACGCACGCACCCCCCCCCCACACACACACACGCACGCACGCACACACACGCACGAACACACAAACACACCACACACACACACACACACACACACACACACACACACACACCCCAGTCTCTCAATACATCAAACGGTTTCCACCACATACTGCCCTCTGGGAAAGACGGCTCTTGGGGGTTGACAGCCTCGGCGTGGACGATTGCTGACTGAAGAGCAGCTGAACTACAATTCTCATGAAGTTATCAATTTCGCTTATGAATCCTTGATATCGACATATAGTTTTCCTTTCTGTTAGCTGGTTTTCACTTTTCTTTGGGTATTTAAATTCAACATGGGTACAAAAATGAAAACCAAAGGCAATCAAATGTTGCTTTCCTGCAGAAGAATTGTAGATATATTTCCACCGATCTAGATAGAACATATTTCATTTAATGACTATGATCTCTTGCTCTTGTTTTTACTTTATTTAAATGTAAATGAAAGCAAATTTTCAAAGCTTAAGAACTATTACAATCCACCTGTCCTTCAAAAGGGAAACATCAACACAGCTGTGTGTATCGAAAAAAAAAACCTAGAATACTTTCAGAGTACTCCATAATTTCTAAAAAAATACTCCAAGCATAAATGCTTGTGCAGTCAGAGTCAAATCTGATGATCTATTCACTTTGAATGTTGTGTATGTGTACTTCTATAAAGGTGATCATTTACATATAGTCATTAACATAAATGGTATAAGAGTATCTTAAGATTCTATCAAAGACAAAAGCCTTAAATATCGTTACCAGAATGCTGTCTGGGGGAAATTTACATATTTTCTCTCAATATATAATACAAGGATTTTCAGAAGGAACCGTTGACTAAATTTACGGCCAGATTATTGAACCAGCAGGCCTATTACTTTCAGCCGACACTTCTATTCCTCAGTGTAGGGCAGTAAAAGCAATAAATATTCAAGGAATGTTTGGTGGAATGAATTTTGCCAAAAATCTAGAAAACATAAAACTAATTGATTTTTAAAAAGAAACGGTATTGGTTCCGTCAGACGACACAGACAAACAGATTACAGGACAAACAAAACACAATGCCTTTCGACCTCTTGGCTCTTCTTCAGGCAAAAACAAACAATATTTAGGACAATAAGAACGAAGAACGAGCAGCTACTTATCTTCTCATTCGGCGCAAAATGACTGTTGGATGGGTGTATGGCTGTTGGATTAGTACATAGACATTCAAGGAACGTTTGGTGGAGTGAATCTTGCCAAAAATCCAGAGAAACTAAAACTTATTGGTTTACTCAAAGACAAAAACAATTCTGGTATAACAAAGGAAATGAAAAGGGCTAAACTATCATCGTAAGAGGGTGATGGGTCATGCTAACTGGTTTATATCCTGTGTAAGAGAAGAATCTGATCACAAGGACCAACAAAAAGTTTGGAGAAAAGTACTGAAATTATAAATGGTAGTACATCTGCCACAGTACTCTAGAAAGGTGAATGACAATAAGTTTCCCCTCTTCGCATGATAAAGCAGGTGGCTGTAGAGATGTTTGCACGGAATGTACAGCTGGTGTATCAGAAAAGGGGGAAAAAGTTCAGAGGCCTCTAATGTAAAATATAGTGATTCTGGAAGAAAATATATATTACATTTATGCAGGAAACAAAGGAAGCTTTTTATTGCTTCGAAGCAAGAAAACTTCAGTTTGACCAAATGCTATTTCTGATGAAATGCTGAAAATGTTGCCGAATACCGTTATGTCATTTTTACATCTATTTTTTTCAAAACTGATGGTCGCATGGAAACATGTCATTTAAGTGAAAGCAAACGAGTACTGTTGCAATTCTTAAACAAGGAAAACAACGGTAAAAGAAAGTAGCTGCTTCTTTAACAGCGAACGTCGCAAAATTAATGCAAAAAAAAAAAACCTTACAAGAATTACCCGTTACTGTACAAAAACAATAATTCCTGTGGACCAAATGAGATTTTGAAAGGGTAGAGCAACGGTTCATAGCAATCAGACTGAGGGTACCTTTATGTGTTACTATTCGTCAGTTTATTTGACTGTATGCAAGATCGAGAATGCTGTACCGGTCTTAAATAAACATTAAAATGTATTTGTTCAATTCTCCAGTTGTTGTTGCTATATAGATGTGTCTGGTACAGGGTATATGGGCAAGCTTGGAACATCGTCTTTTTGGGGATGTCTACCTTGCTTGTTCTGTGTGCTCTGTGTTGACCTTTCGTCGAGGCGATTGGTTGTCAGTAAACAGCACCCGTTTGGAGTTATTGACGTGTGTTTATTTCATCATAGGAGCAAGCTTTATCCTACTTGTTCGTTTCTTACTGTCGATCACCTGGTGAAAATAACGACGCAGGTGAAACAAGTCCCTAGAAGAAACAATGTACTTGCTACTCCACTTTTATATAACAAAAGCCTACGATCAAGTTTAGCATGTTGAACTGAAGTACAAGCTAACTGGATTATCAGGCCACGTTTACGATTATTTCAGGATCATTTTGAGTGACAGGTCAATCCAAACAAAAATCGGCAACGCTTACTCCAATTTTAGGTCAGTAGATACTGGTATCCCACAAGGATCCGTAATTGTACCCATGTCTTTAACATTTTGACATACGATCTTCCACTAATCTTGTCAAATAAAATACAGCTCACCCAAAATGCAGGTGATGTCTGCATATGGATGAAAATTACTATGAAAATACATTCATTTCAAAGATCAATACATTACATTAAATTTGTTTATCAAAGTGAACTGAACATATTACATGATAGTATGATGGAAAACGGATAATTCTTTCCCCAGAAAAATCTCATATGATGTTTTTGTAATGACAGGCGCCACCCAAAACATTTACTTAAATTCAAAATAGCACGAACGGAAACCGAATATAAACAGGTAGTGAATTTCCTAGATGTATTTTTCTTACATCAAAATCATCCAGAATCACTCATATTGAAGATATTCTAACTAAAGCTAGCTGTACGCTTTAATAATAACAATGATAATAATGAGGACAATTTCTATAGCGCCCGTCCTAACAACGTACGCTACAGGGCGCTTTACAAGTTTTAACAATTCAACATCTAAAAAATATTAGCAGAAACGCACACACACACACACACACACACACACACACACACACACACACACACACACACACACACACACACACACATACACACACACACGCACGCACACACACACACATGATCTCTGCCACAACTGCATTGACTTTAATAATAATAATAATAATCATGAATATTTCTATAGCGCAAATCCGAGATTACTCTAAGCGCTTTACAATACAAGGACTAACGAAAACACGCACGCACGCACACACACACACGCGCGCACGCACACACACACACACACACACACACACACACACACACGCACACGCGCACACCGCCACACACACACACACACACACACACACACGCACACGCACACGCACACACGCACACACACACGCGCACACAAACCGCATACTCAGGCACGGGAAAGCAGACACGCACAACCACTCACGCGCACCTTCGCACACACACACTCACACAAACTGACATCTGTGTATGACCGGGACTTTCGAATTATCAGCCGAAATAGACGGTAAAAGATGAGTTTTTAGTTTCGTTTTAAAAACTGGAAAAAAGAGTCACAGTGCCTGATGTCGTGTGGAAGAGAATTCCAAGTTTTAGGAGCCAGGAAGGAGAAGGAACGATCCCCCCTTCTTTTGCATTTGAATCTGGGAGGAACCAGGAGCAACGAGTCAGAAGACGAGCGAAGGGTTCTAACTGGGCAGTATGAGTTTAGAAGGTCAGACAGATAGGCTGGAGTTCCAGATTTAACAGCATTGAAACAGAGGCATGCGATTTTATATGTCACCCTGGCTTTGACCGGTAACCAGTGAAGTCTGCGTAATAATAGTTGAGGGTGTTCTTTGAAGGGAGCTTTGAGGATTAGTCTAGCTGCACAGTTTTGAACGTGTTGAAGTTTTTTGGTGAGGTAGTCGGGAATACCTGCTAGTAGAGAATTACAGTAATCGAGACGCGAAAGCACGAGAGAAGTGGTGAGAGTTTTGGTTGCTTCAGTGGTAAGGAGATGTCGGATAGCACCTATACGTCTAATTTCCAGAAAGCATATTTTACAGACATGGTTCACCTGTGCCTTCATATGAAGATCGCTGTCGATAAAGACACCAAGGTTTTTAACCTTTTCTGAGAAGGGAATAACAGTACTGCAGATCAGAAGAGAAGAATTTACAGAAAGAGCGGGTGTTTTTGCTCCTGGTAAGCTGAACAGTAAGGCTTCAGTTTTGTCATGGTTTAGCTGAAGTTTGTTTTCAGCCATCCAGTCCCGAACGACGGACACACATTCAGACAATTCGCCCTTCATTTGGTCGAGATCAGAGGCATTAACCGAGCGTCTTAGCTGGATGTCGTCGGCAAACATCTGATGAGGACAGGAGTGAGTTTCAAGGAACTGAGAGAGAGGATGCGTGTACATTACAAAGAATACAGGTCCAAGGACGGAGCCCTGTGGAACCCCAGATTCCAACTTGGCTAAACGAGATCTGACGTTGACAACGACTGACTGGGGTCTATCTGACAGGTATGACTTGAACCATTGAAGGGCTGTTCCTGTAACGCCAAATAGTGCTGCAGACGTTGCACAAGAATCGAGTGATCAGTTGTGTCAAAAGCAGCGGATAGATCGAGTAGAGCAAGGATAGAGACCTTTTGTTCATCGGCAGCGGCAAGGAGAGGAGATCATTTACAACGCGAAGAAGAGCAGTTTCGGTACTGTGACCAGCACGATAGGCAGACTGAAAGGGATTTTGAAGACAGTTAATCTCGAGATGGGATAGGAGCTGTGAGAGAACAACTCTCTCTATGAGTTTGGAAACAAAGGGAAGATTTGAGACTGGACGGTAGTTTTTCAGCTGATTTGGGTCCATACCAGCCCTTTTCAGTAGAGGCCTGACAAGAGCGAGCTTATGTTCCTTTGGAAACTCACCAGACTGAACAGACTCACTGACAAGGCGGGTAAGAACGGGAATGAAGAGATCCGAGTTCTCAAACAGAAGTGACGTGGGTATCGGATCCAGTTCACAAGTTTTGTGGGGCATGTCTTTCAGGATCTTACTCACTGTGTCTTCAGACACTGGTGAAAAGAAAGCAAGGGGTGTTTCAACATCAGGACAGGTTCTGGGAACATGAAAAGTCTGCATGCTGTCAATGTTCTGTCTGATTAATTGGATTTTGCTGATGAAAAAGTCGCTGAACGATTGGGCAAGTTCGGTATGAGGAATGTTGCTAGGGAGGGGGGACGTGTTGATCTTTCCCAGCAGAGAGTTAGTTAACGCAAACAGTTCTTTACAAGTCTGACTTTCATTGATTTTGGAAGAATAGAAATCTTGTTTTGTTTCAAGAAGTAAACAGTTTACCTCATCCTTCTTATGTGTGAAAATCTGCTTGTGTACTGTGAGACCAGTCTTCCGCCATGCACGCTCCGCACATCGACGAGCACGCTTGGCTTCATGCAGCACTGGAGTGAACCACGGTTTAGAATTCTTGTTGGTGGGCACACGTTTAGGGGTCTCTGGGGCATGTCTATCAAGCAATGCACTGAGACGTGTGTTATAATCACTGACTGTAATGTCATGAGTGTCGGACGAGTATTCTCAAGATTAGACCTAAACGATGATCTGTCAATGGCACGAATATTCCTGCGCTGAACTGCTGTGGAGGGGAATACAGGCTTTTTAATATTAAGTTCACAAACAACTGACATGTGATCAGAGGTGAAGTAGTGGGAGACACTAGTCGACTGAACAAGGGGGTCAGACTGACTGTCAACAACCCAGTCAATGATATGACCTGACCTGTGTGTGGATTCAGTCACAAGCTGTACCAGATCGAACTGTGTAAACATGTCTTTCAACCTGGCTACCTGTTGCTCTACGTCGTAATGAAAATTAAAACCCCCTAGGATTACAGACTTTCCCCTGCTCACGTTGCAATAGGCGAGAAGTCTGGAAACTGTTGGTGAAAGAGGGCATCAGTCATCCTATTGGTTTTGCTTGGAGGGGGGCGGTACAACAAACAGAAGTTAATGTGTAATTGTGACAGCGACAGTGACATGACAACAAGTTCGAAACTATCATGCGCAAATGTATAAGAATTTGTAATAGTAACGCATGTGTTGTAAGACTCTCTTAAAATGATAGCCAGACCACCACCACGTGAAACACGAGGAAAGGATTTCATCGCGTAACCTGTGGGGGTGATGTCGGCACACTTGGACTCGTCACCATGCGGTTTTAACCAAGACTCCGTAAGGAACATGAAATCAACATCATTTTCAATGATATAGTCAGAAATCGCTGCTTTTTTCAGTTTTTTTTCCCGATAGACTGGGCATTGAACAAACAGAGTTTTATACATTGAGACACATGGCAAGAAATGCTCGGTCGAATTTCGATTAAGTTTCCTTTCTGTAAATGTCCATTCTCTAGACGTTTTTTAGTAGAGCAGTGGCGTGGGGCAGGAGATCCAGTGGTAGGGCGGTGCCAGCAGGTCCGCATGGTGCCGTCTGACGACCACATGACGGTGGCTGACATCTCTGGTGTGTGAGGGGGGAGTGGCGTCGACCGGGAATTTCCCATCACCGCATTCAGTGTTCACGGAAGACAGTCGGTCTGTGGCGTTATGTTTCTCAGTGGATGAATGAGGAGAAACAATGACTGAAATAGTTCTCCGCTTCCGTCTTCCTCCACGTTTGAGTCTCCTTCGGGGCAAGGCAAATCCAATTCCTGCCTGTCGCAAACGGGAGGTCAGGTCAGGGGTGCAGGGTTCATTGATAACATCTTGGCCCTTGTATATATGCGAAATGGGTCACCATGTATGGCGACAGGTGGGCGTTGTTGTCCGTTTTGCACGTGCGGCAAAGTTTTGACAGTAGGGCAGAATGGCCCCCTCTGACACTGGCACACAGGTGTTGTTGTGGTGACGTGGCTCACCTTCCGTGACAGGGATCGCACGACCGTGTTGCACGTGCAGCGATCTGTGTAGGGAAGTGTTGGGTTGCGGCCATTGCTCTTTCAAGACAGTCATCCATGCGAAAAATAAAAACCAGAATATAAACAATCTGCTGTCCGCAGGAGAAAAAGATGTCCACACAGAGTTGCTCCACTCCGTAATGCAGCACCACAACAACAATCAAAGTCTGACACTCTGTAGATCACAAGAAAAAAGCAAAACAATGCGGAGCTCAGAACGCTCAGCCTGCCAGGCGAGCGACCTTCCCCGACCTTTCACGTTTCTCAGACTTTAAGAAAGCCTTTGACTGTCTTTGCTGTGAAGCTTTGTGACTAAACATGGAGAACTGCATCTGTGAAAACAAACTTCAATCAAGTCATAGCAGGACTTTCTGTGTTTGGAAATGACGCCACTCTCTTGAATAACAGTTTCTGAAACCACTTCTAAACAATCTTTGAGTGTGGCAAGGTCGTCTCAACTCACCTGTTCTATTCAACATCTACTTGAAGAATACAACGTAGAGAAGGCTTCTGGGCTTCAGCACTTCAGTGTCCATTTGAGGGTGCCTTGTTTGTGTTCTGCGTTTCAATGCTGTTGTCGATGTATTGGAAGACAGTGAAGTAGACCTCCAAGGATCACCACCGGAGTCAAGGAAATATTAAATGTACATAAAATTAAATCCTCTCAGAGAACATCAAAACTTGGCCCATCAGTTCTAGAAACAATAAGCAGTCAAAATCGCGCTGATTTGAAATTACCTTGAATTCTTCACATCTGTTACTGGAAGCGTACGATACGTGACCATGTCGAACAGCAAGTTGTTACGGATGAGTCGGTGCATGTGTCTGTTTGTCTGACTCTCACTCTCGGAAATTTGGATGCGTGTACGGTTCACTTCACACACACACACACACACACACACACACACACACACACACACACACACACACACACACACACACACAACCGAAACATAGACAGCTAGGCAACAAGTCTCAATTCAACGTTTTTTTTTTTTTTTTTTAAATTAATGCTGCCCGACCCTTCAGCACACAAATACACGAATACAATATCATCATCAAGAGGGTAGAATTTTAACGTACGCCATAGCTCTAGGCGTACACACTACAGAGGCATAGATAACCAATACTATTTCTACTATAGGTCACGTCCGGCCCAATACGACAGTTGCTCGGACGTCACAAGTCACTTGCAAGGAGCAATGAAGAAAAGTCTTCTTCTGCGTCTCGCACCATCAGGAGGAGCAGCTCGCAGAGTCCAACACCAATCCGGAGCGATGGCTCTGTCCAACAGAGGAGCGACGGCTCCACACACAAGAGTTGCGGCTCTAACACAAATAGGAGCAGCGGCTCCATACAGCAAATCATTGGTTCTAACACCACACAAGAGCTGCGGCTCTGGCACAACAGATCGTTGGTTCTAAAACCACAGAAGCGCTGGTACAGCAAGAGCGACGGCTCTGGTACAACTGGCACAACAGGTCGCTGGTTCTAACACCTCAAGAGTGGCGGCTCTGGCATGGCAGAAGCGGCTGCTCTGGCACAGCTGCACAACAGGTCTCTGGTTCTAACACCACAGGAGCGGCGGCTCTGGCCCAGCAGAAGCGGCTGCTCTGGCTCAGCTGCCACAACAGGTCGCTGGTTCTAACACCACAGGAGCGGCGGCTCTGGCCCAGCAGAAGCGGCGGCTCTGGCTCAGCTGGCACAACAGGTCGCTGGTTCTAACACCACAGGAGCGGCGGCTCTGGCCCAGCAGAAGCGGCTGCTCTGGCTCAGCTGCCACAACAGGTCGCTGGTTCTAACACCACAGGAGCGGCGGCTCTGGCCAGCAGAAGCGGCGGCTCTGGCTCAGCTGCCACAACAGGTCGCTGGTTCTAAACACCACAGGAGCGGCGGCTCTGGCCCAGCAGAAGCGGCGGCTCTGGCTCAGCTGGCACAACAGGTCGCTGGTTCTAACACCACAGGAGCGGCGGCTCTGGCCCAGCAGAAGCGGCGGCTCTGGCTCAGCTGCCACAACAGGTCGCTGGTTCTAACACCACAGGAGCGGCGGCTCTGGCCCAGCAGAAGCGGCGGCTCTGGCACAGCTAGCACAACGGGTCACTGTCGATCTCCAAATCGATCTCTACACACCCCAGCAGGGTGGAGAAGGGGGGGGGGGATCCTGGCTACGCCCCAGACCCAGTAGCAGTGGCAGCCAGTTCTCAGTCACACCAGGGCTACGACTTCAACTGGGGGAACTGATAACTACCTTCATTATCTAGCCTACAACATGGCTATTGTTCATCATGGTTATTGTTCTTATTCATAACTTACAGTTACTTTATATTTCACCTGAACTTAGGAAAATTACCCATAGCGAAATCTACAAACTTTCATTACAATATTACGATAGAACATCCTATGATTTTCGAAATCACGTTTTTGCATATTGGGGGAAAAGGATTTCCACAGAGACCTTTTTACAATGTACCAAGAATACGATCATTGCATTTAAGAAATGATATCCGTTCGTCTCTTCAATCAAGACAAGAATGTTTTTATCATTTCACATAATCACTACATTTCAAAGACTGATTTCCGTTCATCCTTTTTATTAACACAAAAATATTCATTATTAACAGAAACAGCCCTTTAATACATACCAAAACGATTTCCGTACATTCTTGTTTATCAACAGATAGATGTTCATTATACATATTAAAGGATGGTTTGAATACATATCAAAACGATTTCCGTTTATCTTCCCACATCAAAATTCAGAATACATCAGAAGGATTTCCGTTGGGCTTCCCACAACAGAATTCAGAATAGATCTTCCAACCACGAATACACGATAGTTTCCATCGCTCACTTCCGGAGCTTATTATCATTTGCAAACAATCTTGAAAACTAGACTCTGTAGATAACAAATTGTAAAGTCTGTTTTCAAGCCTTTGCGTTTTCTTTTTTTAAATTTCAATTCCATTTAGGACTTTTGAAAGAAAGTGCACAACTTACCGACACTGTTTGCAATGTAAAGCTAACACAGTATTAGTACGTTTTGTTGTCTTATCTTATTCTATCGAGTCTGTTGTTTATATTTTTTGTGTTAGTTATATTTACAAAGGCAAATACAAAATGTTGCTGAAATCATTATACATTAAACAATGAAGCACACACAGCTTAATTCAGTTCCACAAAGAGGACTCTTTTTGATGCCCCCACCTGTGCACTTCTAAACAAAATCGACTACTAAGCTGAACTATTGATAAAGATCTTCTCCATTTTGTATATCTGCATCAGTGTCATATTGGACGGGGAGTAAGGGAGGGGAAGGGAAGGTGGACACTGCATGTATTAGTTGACAAACATTCGGATTCTAACACTTCACACGCTGAGGAGGGCAGTGTTCCTGCAAGCTAAAAGCAGAAACCGTAGACACACCACCACTACTGTGGCATAATGCAGGCGACCTTTAATTACCCTTTTACGTCGTGCATCCTCTTCTGCCCCGCCTGTCTCTTAAACAATGCCCAGAACGTGTGTCTATACCGAGAGCCCATCACATAATAAACGAAGATGTTGGCACCAGAATTGATCATGGTGATCAGCTCTGAGATGTACAAACAGAGTTGATACAAATTGTGGTGTCGTCGTCCGATGTTGACCTCTGTCAGAAAGACACGGATGATGCGGAAAAGCACAGTGGGAGAGAGACAGAAGGTAAGCAGTACAGAGGTACCAACAAGCATTTTGGTCAGCGCCACTTCTTTCGGAGATATTGATGACGCTGTTTCTGAACGCCATGCCACAGACTGCCTGAGTTTCCACACAGTCACAGCAGTCGCTGTTACAACCACTAACAGCACACCAACAGGCACAAAGGCTCCAAAGATAACGTTGCTGATGAAATCAATGGGTCCTTTGTGACGCATGTACACTTCACTTGGAAACAACATACTCATAACCTCACCAGTGTCAACATCAAAAGCGCACGCATAATGATACCTCAGAATCGATACAAAATAGAGACCAAGGATTACAACACACACAGCGACAATCATACACGCCATGGTTCTCGTGCGCATCATGGTCTGGTACTTCAGCGGAAAGAGCACACAGTAACATCTCTCACAGGCCAGGACGGCTGACAGGATGATGGAAACGAACCCGGAACCCTGGATGACCACAAGCTGATTGTTCACAATAAATGCGAAGACTGAACCACCTGAGACTCTCCCAGTCAGGTGTATTCTGAATTCATCCCAACGTAGCAACGTGGTCATGACTAACGTCACCCCATCAGCTACTGACAGTGAAAACAGCACCAAGTTGACACGGTCTCTGAGGCCTTGTTTGAGAAACACCGCCATGTTGATGACGTTGGCAGGTCCACCAATCAGAAACAGGATGACGACTATGTATAATTGTACTATGCGTGCAGAGGATACCACTTCTCTACTTACGATATTGTCAGAATTGTTCCAGGGCAAAAACACCATCATGCTACTTCTGATTAGGATACACCCTTCGGGAGTGAATTGATTCTGGCCGTCAGTGTGTACGTCACTACGCATGGACGGAGTCTGCATAGAGCTATTGCTCATGACTGTATCTGTTAAACTTGCAGAGGACTGTTCAGTGTGATACCACCAAGTTTTGATACATACAGTTTTCTGTGAGACTCGAAACGTAATGAGTCAGATGAGGTTAATTTTTTTCCCCTTTTTGAATCTTAAAAAAAAAAAAAACACTTTTGAAAGTATGCTGGTAAAACAAAATTAAAAGTGATGATTATTCTTATGATTTATTTGCATTCATATTAAGAATAGATTATGAGAAAACAAAGTACGCACTGCTTGGCTTTTGTATCATTTGTGTGGGAAAGACCATAATACTTCTTCCTTTTGCTTCTCAGCTTATAATAAGTAAAACAAACAAACAGACAAAACCTAGAAAGATGAGTCATAGACTAATTATGACTCGTCTTTCTAGGTTTTGTCTGTTTGTTGTCAGGTGTACAGACTATGCATGATGAACTTCGTATTTAACGTCTCCCTGTCAGCCAACACACTGTGCCATTGCTGTGACCTGCATTGTCGAAATCAATTCTCTGCACGTGCAGTCTTCTATGATTCATTCATTCGCTCCCGTCACAAATATTGATGCACCTTTTCATCCAGGTGAAGGTAAATAACAATTCCACGCACGGACCACACACACACACACACACACACACACACACACACACACACACACACACACACACACACACAGAGAACTGTTTGGGATGGAAAGAGTCTCTTTTGTCAACCATGGCAACATGCATACCAGAGGGCTGAAGAAAGACGGGATTCATCCAACAGCAAGAGGGGCCAGTGTCCTTGCGGGAAACCTGGGGCGACACCTGAGACAGCTGTTCTGGGAGCAACCGAAGAAAACTTTAAGGCGCCCACGTCATCAGCTACCCAGACGCTTCTACCCAAACCCCAGTTTTTCACGCTACTTTGGTGAAAGGAACCCGTGGCAGAATCCCTTTGATGTACTAAGAGATTGGTTTTAAAAACTGGACCAATCTGTATTAACATTGCTTTAACTGCGGACAGCAAAGGACCGTTCTGTTGACTTTGCAACTAGTTATCCGCTGCGTTTATTCTTTGTGCATCGGTATTATATTTAGAACTCCCCCTCTCTCTCTCTCTCTCTCTCTCTCTTCTCTCTCTCTCTCTCTCTCCTCTCTCTCTCTCTTCTTTTCAGTATCTCTGTCACGTATTGATATTTATTAGTATTCTTCATCGGTACGTTTTGTATTGTTATTGTCTTTCCCCCAAGTTTTCCTAAGAACTGTTAATAGCTTTGGGAGAAACAAATGCTATAAGTATTATGCAATGGAATTGCAGGTCTTTACATACAAACCTGTCTTACCTTATTCAACATCTTGCTTCTTTCAGATATCAGATTCTCATTTTACAGTCGTTAAATGTCACTCGAAGTAAATTGCCCAGACTGTCGAACTTTTACTATCCTCCAGTCTGTGAAAAGATGGATCAAGAAGGAAAAGTTCAAACAGCTATTTATATTCATGATAAGATGAGTTACACCATATGCCCGTCGCCAGCACCAGTGAATATATCGAATCTATTCTCCTGCGCAGCCAAAGTTAAAATCAGTGAAACGTTAATGATAAATGTTGTTAGTGTATACTTACCTAAAGGCCCAAATGAGGAAAATACCGAATGGTTACGTCCATTACATGATTCAAAAGAGAAATGAATAATCGCGGGTGACTTTAACGCTCATTCACCTTTTTGGGAAAACGATAACATAAATGTGACTAGTAACAGATTTGTTGAAAATATAGTTGATGCCTCCATCTATCTACTAAATGATGGGAGAGTTACGAGGATCCCTGATTTACCCAATCAAAGAGCTTCTGGTATTGATCTGTCTCTTATTTCTCCCATTCTCGTACCAAATAGTGACTGGAACACGCTTACAGATAGCGTAGGAAGTGACCATCTACCCATTATCATTACGCTAAATGATAAACTAGCCCAGGATAGTACAGATAAAGATGTCATAGCAAAATATAATTATAACTGTGCTGACTGGAACTTATTTGAAAATATTTTGAAATCACAAAATACTTATGACATTAGAGATGATGATATCAATACTTTTTGCTCAAAATTCACGGACACAGTGTTACAAGCCGCTGACTGTTCCATACCCAAGTATTCTAATTTGAAGTCTAACAAACATTTGGGAAACATCTGGTGGAACGAAGCCTGTGAGAAAGTTGTAAATGAAAAGAAACGTTTATTCAAAGTCTACTTACAGGATAAAAAAACAACAACAGAAAATCACATTCCACTTAGGAAAGCAAATTCACTCAGTAATAAAACCATAGCACAAGTGAAACGGCAGTACTGGGCTACATTTTGCACAGATGAGGTTTACAGCCATAAAGACATACAAAAGATATGGAAAAAAATTAATGATATGAAAAATGGGATACATCTACCATTATATCCAATCTGGATTGAAGGCAATGATCTTCCTACAAACTTACAAAAGGCTGAGTCGTTCCCTGACTCTTTTTCGGATACAATGCTTCCTAGTAAACTTCCACATGAAATCAGAACGTTTAGGGCAAATGAGGCCCAAAAAGATATGTACAAAGATCCTGTAGCAGATAACGCAAATTATATCAATGCTCCAATTACTTTAAGAGAACTAAAAGATACTCTATTTTCTTCAAGCGCTAAGAAAACAGCTGTTGGAGCAGATGCAATATCCATCATTCTGTTAAAACATCTGCCAGATAACTGGATAATACTACTGCACGAATTATTACAGAAATGCTGGGATGAGGGCTGTATTCCCCAAATATGGAAACACTCAATCGTAGTACCAGTATCTAAACAAGGAAAGTCAAAAAAAGATATAAATAATTATAGACCTATTGCTCTAACATCATACACAGGGAAGCTGCTAGAAAAGATAGTTCTAAACAGATTAAATTCATTACTGTGATAAAAGAAAAGTTATTCCCACTAACCAAG
>CM065735.1:17514685-17522185 GCA_033310375.1 Conus canariensis
TCATTTCCCATTGCTCTGGTGACTACAAAATGACAGTGGCAGATTCTGCATTGACTTTGGGCCTCTTACCTAAACTGACTTCAGGCCTTGGCACATTTGTATCACACTAACCAAGGGCACAAAGATGTGTGAGCGCAACAGAGCAGCCGTCATACCAGGAAAAGAGGAATCGGAGAAAACGGGGCCCATCCTCACAGGACTCCATTCCACGCAGCGTCTGTGGACGACTTTGTGCCTTAGGAATTGGTCTTCGTTCCCACATGAGGACCCACACAAGCAGATGACCCGCCTGCCTACTCATCCGTTGGACACAGCGGGAGAATCCATATCACAGTTTCACTCAAGATCCCTGCTGGATGGTCTTGTGACAACTCTGCAACATTCGCCCTTTACCTGTGTAAGGTGCATTTGATTAAAGTATCAGTTATCTCCTTCTTTGCTGTCATTTTGGTGGCAAAGGCTGATTAGACAAGCCATCTTTCTTATTTTGAAGAAGTATTGGCAACTCCCAAGAATGCAGGTCTTACCGTTCGTCCTGAAACATGTGGGGATTTTCAAGTATTCGAAGACTTGGTACTTGTGGGCTCTGATAATATCATCAAATTACAGAAAGTCATTTTCTCATGTTACTTGAAAAATTGCTGTGTTTACCAGTCTGAATGAAGGTGTGGACGGATGTTTCAAAACGTGCCTTTCCATGAGTTCAAAAACAGATTCCATCCTTTAAATGTTTTGAGGCTGCCAAATTTGAATTCACTATGTGAGGGCAGATTGTTGTAGCTTTTGAGCCAGTGACATGTTGCAACGATATACCTGTAACATTGTATACTCTTATATATAATAGCACGCATCTGTTAGACAGAGAATGTCAATATAACACTGTAGAGAGGGAGAGAGAGAATACCCTGCGAACGTTGGGCACTGGCCAAACCTAAGGGTCAAACCGTCTATTCTCCAGACAGACCATAAGCCGTAAACCTATCTCTTGTCTGAAATTTTCGTAAATGTTTGTTTAGATACTGCGTTCTGCCCCGTCAGGGATAAGTACCTGGACAAACAAACAAGCTCGCGTATGTTCTGTCCCAATCCCAGATAGAACAGGTGTTTTTATAAAGAGGTTAAAAAGTAAAGAACATGCTACGCTATAGAAACTTGGTGGTCTGTCATCGGGAGGGGGGGGGGGGGGGGGGGGGGGGTAATGCCATGCATCCGAAATCTTTCCAAAATTATTTTTCCGTTTTCATTTATTTTTGGGCCCTGCATATTTTCGATATTCGAAACGTGTGCGAATTCTTCAGGACAGGCGAGCGTGGTGAGCTCCCCGTGCAACCGTTTTTGAAAAGTGCTCACTGGGGAGGGGAGGGCACACCTCGATTGCCATTAAAGAAACGGTACAACAGGAGAAACAACACTGGAACAATAGACAGACAAATATAACTTAGCTTTGATTTGTAACCTGTTTGTTCTCTTCGTTTCACAGTCTAGTGGCCTCATTTCTTGCTCCTAAAGGCATGGACGTCAGAAGGGAAACAACTCTGAGATCAAGTGGAGAACAGCCGATGAATGGCCAAGTCATTTTAGACTGTAACAAACGATGAGGGTGATGATAAGAACAGCCGATGAATGGCCAAGTCATTTTAGACTGTAACAAACGATGAGGATGATGATAAGAAGCTTCATGGTTCAAACCCTACACAACAGGGATGTACTCTACACTTCCTTTCATAATATATCTTGCTTTCACGAGGCCAGTGAAATGAAGACATCAACAATGGTGGTCAGAAAATTAAGCAGTAAATGGCATTAAAATCAGCACAACAACCTATTCCTTTCCAAACCTCAGCTTCCTGCTTACAACCTGTGTACTGTATTTGTGTACAGTTCAGCTCCTTCGCAATTGTAGATCGTGGTCCAAGGTCTCATTGCTCAGTAGCTGTGTTCACAGAAAGACCGACCATACCAGAAAGACCAGCAGCACCAGAGCCAGGAGCCACATGACGAAGTGATGCTGGTCTGCAGAAGGAGGGAGAGGTCGGGTACTGAGCGGGTGCGTACCCTGTCCATGGTTGTCAGGATGGCGTCCCGGGCCCCCTTCCACTGGCCAGGTCCCATCAGGCGGTACTGGCAGGGGTTGCAGGGACCAAAGAACACGTGGAAGGCCAGTCTGGGGTCAGTCTTCAGCAGGGACACTGTCATGGAATCGATTAATGTTCCCATGGGTATTTCAATGGGCGTATTCTCAGACATCTGTGTGTGTGTGTGTGTGTGTGTGTGTGTGTGTGTGTGTGTGTGTGTGTGTGTGGTGGTGTGTGCGTGGTGTGTGTGTGTGTGTGTGTGTGTGTGTGTGTGTGTGTGTGTGTGTGTGTGTGTGTGTGTGTGAGCGCGAGAGCGTAAGTGTCTTTATTTGTTTTCGTACGTGTGGGCGCGCGAACGCACGGTTGTGTGTGTGAGTGTTTGTGTGTGTGTGTGTGTGTGTGTGTGTGTGTGTGTGTGTGTGTGTGTGTGTGTGTGTGTGAGTGTGTGTGTGTGTGGGTGTGGGGGGGTGTGCGTGCGTGCGTGCGTGCGTGCGTACGTGCATGCGTGCGTGCGTGTGTGCGTGTGTTCGTGCGTGCGTGCGTGCGCGCGCGTCTGTGTGTGTGTGTGTGTGTGTGTGTGTGTGTGTGTGTGTGTGTGTGTGTGCGTGCGTGCATGCGTGTGGTGCGTGCGTGCGTGCGTGTGTGTATGTGTGTGTGTGTGTGTGTGTGTGTGTGTGTGTGTGTGTGTGTGTGTGTGTGTGTGTGTTTCTGTGCATTTGCATGCATCTTTCCGGGAGGACCACCACCTTAGACTGACCAAGAACCTAGAGATCCCAATCATCTCTTTTGTCTCGCCGGTGGAGGGAGCGGGGAGGGGGGAGGGGGGTAGTGGTTCGATAAACACTTTGTGTTATCACTGTGTATGTGCCGACTGGACTACAATGAACACTGTCGAAACCAATGATTCTGTCAGGGTTACCTATCCAAGTTTGGAGAATGGGAAGGAAGAATTTTAGCCGTTGTTGTATTTTCATCCTTATGATGTTATCTTCTTGTGAATCTTCTCTCGTAAGATGCCCCGTCATTCAAGCCACTTGGCAATGACGTGAACGACACTACGTTGGTCAGTCCCTGGAGTACCTGTCTGGAATCGTATAGAACAGTTCCAGGCAAGTGAACGCCAAGGGAACAGCCGAACATGTTTTTTTTCTTTTCTAGCGCGGAGGTTCTACTGGCAGTGATAGTCTATTGTCAACCATCATAGAGTCTCCTGTCTTGTAAAAAAATAAAGAAATAATTTTTTGAAAGAAATAAAGAAAAAATAAAGAAAAGGATGGAAACGAGTCATAATGCGTCTGATTCCGATGTGACGTCTGATGTGTCTGATATAGATACCGAAGCTGCCTCCATGTCTGACGTAGATATAGAAGCTGCCTCCATGTCTGATGTAGATACAGAAGCTGCCTCCATGTCTGATGTAGATACAGAAGCTGCCTCCATGTCTGACGTAGATACAGAAGCTTGCCTCCATGTCTGATGTAGGTACAGGAGCTGCCTCCATGTCTGATGTAGATACAGGAGCTGCCTCCATGTCTGATGTAGATACAGAAGCTGCCTCCATGTCTGATGTAGATACAGAAGCTGCCTCCATGTCTGATGTAGGTACAGGAGCTGCCTCCATGTCTGATGTAGATACAGGAGCTGCCTCCATGTCTGATGTAGATACAGAAGCTGCCTCCATGTCTGATGTAGATACAGAAGCTGCCTCCATGTCTGATGTAGATAAAGGAGCTGCCTCCATGTCTGATGTAGATATAGAAGCTGCTTCCATGTTTGATGTACATACAGAAGCTGCCTCCATGTCTGATGTACGTACAGAAGCTGCCTCCATGTCTGATGTAGATACAGGAGCTGCCTCCATGTCTGATGTAGATGCAGAGGCTGCCTCCATGTCTGATGTACATACAGAAGCTGCCTCCATGTCTGATGTAGATACAGGAGCTGCCTCCATGTCCCAGTTTTGGAGCATCCTGGCTTGTTTTCGAGAGAGCGGTCGCATGTGAATTGATGTCTGCTTTTATTTTTTAATCAATTAATTTTTCTTTTATCTTTTAATTAATCAATTAGTTGATTGATTGATTGGATTGATTGAGTAAATAAATAAATAATTAATTTTGTTTTGCTGTCCCATCTTCTGTGCCACCTCAGTGGCCTTCCAGCCACGCCGCTCACTCTGACCCCCCGTCCACAACCACAGCCCAGCCCGTCCTGCCGCAGCCCCGGCGCCGGCATCCACAGGGAGCAGTCAATGTCAAGTCGTCGAGAGGCAACCTACCGGAGGAGACACTGCATATCTGCTTTTAGCCTTGTAGCATTGAGAAACGGTTCCAGATATTTGCCGGCATCCTACAGGACTTTCCAAAGATCACAGAAGCGTTTTTATGTTTGTTTATTTGTTTTTACCTCCAAATTAAAAAATAACCAGAACTTTCCGAAGGCCATAGAAGCATTTTTTTTGTTTGTTTTTACCTGTTTATTAAAAAACGGAAGTTAGGTCTGCAGGGCTGGGTGACTGTATCCTCAAGGTGTCACCTTACAAGGCACTCAGCAGCACAAAAAAGGTAATACAGTGCTTAGACCTAAGGTAAGGTAATGTTGCTCATAGCCCAGCCGACCGCAAAGGGCCATATCATGGCTGCCACCGCGTTGAAGTCAACCCACAAGTCATTCAATCACACAATCCTTTTAAATGGACCTTCTAAAAACACACCCGAAATTTTGTTAAAAATATCTTTCTACTGTAAAATCTCAGATCAGATGAAAAATGTGTCTCCCTCAGAAATTCAAAGATCACATCAGGTGGAACATCTCTGAACAAGGTTGTCATGGAGTCTGCGGTAAAATGTTTATGTTTTACATCAAGCAAGTCCCAACGTTCTGAAAGAATATGTTTCATTGTGAGTGGTACATGACATGGAATGCACCACGCAGCTTCTTCACTCTGTAAGAGGTGCGAATGGGTTAAAAACGAATGGCCGGTATGCAGCCGGCATAGAACCGTTTCTTCTTTGCGACCACCAGAGGTAGATGAGAGGAACTCTTCTAGACCTAAGAGCAGTCAGTGCTCGATGAAGATTAATGAAGACGACTGAGCTCTCTTCCCGAGGTAATACTCAGAGCTGTACTCCGGATCGGAAGAGGTCCACCAGCACTTCATTTCTGACTTTTTATTCTTCAACTTTGTCACATTCCATCAACACTGAATATCTATCTAGGTACTGTTTCCTTCGTGTGTGTGCGTGCGTGCGTGCGTGCGTGCGTGTGTGGTGCGTGTGTGTGTGTGTGTGTGTGTGTGTGTGTGTGTGTGTGTGTGTGTGCGTGCGTGCGTGCGTGCGTGCGTGCGTGGTGTGTGTGTGTGTGTGTTGTGTGTGTGTGTGTGTGTGTGTGCGCGTGTGTCCGTGCGTGCGTGCGTGGTGTGTGTGTGTGTGTGTGTGTGTGTGTGTGTGTGTGTGTGTGTGTGTGTGTGTGCGCGCGTGCGAGAGTGTGTGTACGTGCGTGTGTGTGTGCGGTATGTGTGTGCGTGCGTGCGTGCGTGAGTGCGTGCGTGCGTGTGTGTGTGTGTGTGTGTGTGTGTGTGTGTGTGTGTGTGTGTGTGTGTGTGTGTGTGTGTGCGTGCGCGCACGCGCCCTCAGATATATTTCCGGGCTCCTTTTTTAAAAAATCTTTTTTGTGTGCTCAAGTCGTTTTCATTGATGGAGACACATTTTCCCGATTGTAGTTGAACTTTGAGAAGATGAAGAATAACTATCTGCATCTGTGCATGTTTTGTGAATTACAAACTATTAAAATGAATGTGCTGCACCTTCACACATGCTATGTGAGACTCACAAAGATTGCTAAAATTACAGACACGGTATATCACAGCGACAAACACGGTACGTCACAGTGACAAAGCTTGCTGCATTTACAGACATGACAGTGACAAAGCTTACCGCATGTACAGACATGTCACAGTGACCAAGCTTGCCACACTTACAGACATGTCACAGTGATAAAAGTTTGCCGCATTTACAGACATGTCACAGTGACCAAGATTGCTACACCTTCAGACATTTTATGTCATAGTGAGAAAGCTTGCTGCATTTGTAGACATGTCACAGTGGAAAAGCTTGCCGCATCTACAGTGAGAAAGCTTGCCGCATTTATAGACATGTCACAGTGGAAAAGCTTGCCGCATCTACAGTGAGAAAGCTTGCCGCATTTATAGACATGTCACAGTGGAAAAGCTTGCCGCATCTACAGTGCGAAAGCTTGCCGCATTTATAGACATGTCACAGTGGAAAAGCTTGCCGCATCTACAGTGAGAAAGCTTGCCGCATTTATAGACATGTCACAGTGGAAAAGCTTGCCGCATCTACAGTGAGAAAGCTTGCAGCCCCTACAGACATGCTGTGATGAAGCATGCTGGAATGACAAAACGTTCCGGTGTAACAGCCCATTCTTACCCCCTCCCCCCCTCTGGTAAAAGCAGGCTAGCCCAGACTTACCCCGGGGTAAGTTCCAGAGGGGGGTAAGAACGGGCTGTTACACCGGATCTTCAGGCATAGCTCATTACTGCGATAAAATGTCACACACACACACACACACACACACACACACACACACACACACACACACACACACACACACACACACACACACATTTGGAATGTTTAGAATATATTTGAATAAATTTATGAACATTTTACACATGATTTTTGCATACACATAATGCATTTCAAATCAATTACATTTACAGCAAAGAAAAAGGGGAGGGGAAGGGTAAGGATGGGAGACGTGGTGGTGGGGGTGGGGGGGTTGGGAGGAGGTGAGGAATGAGGGGAAGAAGGGGGAAAATATACGAATGTTCAACTCTATTAAAAAAATGCGGTAAGGGGAGATTCTGATGAATGTGATGGATTACTGGTGAAATAAATACTTTGTTTTTGTTACCGAAGTTCACAATTTTTTTTGTTACTAAAGTTCACATGATTAAAAAATTGAACAGCGCAGTAGCCAGTTTTGCTGAAACTTTGTACATGTTCCATTTGTAATTGCCATGCAACGTTCTAAGCTTTATTTGTCCTTCAATAATGTAACAAAGATTTGTGAATGTGGTTTTGCATCTAGCCATTCAGATTTGTCTAAGTACAATTTCATAAGTAATATAATAAAATCTATAAGTGTGTCCCTTTGATCGTTTTTGCTTTATACTAATTAAAGGAATATAAAATTATGGAAATGAAAACATCTCTCAGTCACAAACTGCTGTACATTCTTCTAAAATTTGTGAACAATGTCGCAACCAAAGAGCACATTCAAAATTCTCAGTTCTTCTTGTTCACAAAAAAAAATCACATATTAAAGAGTTTCTAAACGGTGCAGATATAAGAATCTCTGGCTGTGGCAGTCTGCTCTGACGCCATCTCAACTGCACATCACCAGA
>CM065735.1:17527185-17534685 GCA_033310375.1 Conus canariensis
CCGATCGAAAAAAAAAAAAGAAAAAAGGAAATTCAGACAGAAAAACTGACAAAGAAATCAGATCTGATTTTGGTTTGGCTATGCGCATGTTGGTGATTTTGAAAGGCTGCTTCTCCATAGTGCATGCTTGTGTTCTGCGTTTAAAACGTGGATTTCGCATGCAGAACAATGATATGAACAGACGCACTAGCCGTTTGAAGGATTTGCTGACGAACATGGTGTTCAGTCTTAAGCCATTGTCTTTCCACTCTTTTTCTTTCACTCTTGCCCTCCTGAGTCTGCTGACACGTGAAGAGAGCAGCAGTGTTGTTGCAAGCTGCTAGAGGAAGGGGGTTCTTTGCTTAGGGTGGAGTTTTTCAGGGCTGCCTTCTACCTCTTACATCTTTCAATGTATTCCTGGAACGCATTGTGACTGATCGAAATGGAAGATCATGTCAACTCAGCCAGCACTAGAGGACGAAGCATCACGAATGTTCGATTCGTAGCTTAGGTTAATGGTGTGGTAAGCAGTGAACAAGAATTAGTCAAGTTCGTGAACAGACTGAATGAGAGAAGACTACCTTGATGGCCAGGCGTTAAAACCACTATCACATCTGACATTAACTTTCATGTCAGCTGGGAACTGTTCAGCAGTTCACTTTTCTAGAATTCATCATTAGCAGTAAGAGAGAACAAAATCAGAGGTCTTCTCAAGGGCAGAAGAAGAAGCAGCATTGTCCAGACAGAAAACTGTACAGAAGAACAATAACATCTCAATAAAACATCTTCCAACACTGCATGTCGTTTCATGAAAGCCAGACGCCGACTCTCGCATCGGATCTAGAATGAAGAATTCAAGCCTTCGTAATGAGATTTTATGGCAAGTCACTAAACATCAGATACACTGATCACATCACCAATCAACACGGTGCCACACAACCCAGCAGCACACTGAATCATTCGATGATGTCCTGACATCAGTTAAGATAAAAAATTGTTGGTATGGCCATGGAACGAGTCCCATTTGTCACAGGAATTTGGCCGAACATCATTTGCAGTTCGTGTATGGAGCTCTGAACTGTTTCAGTTTGGGATATAGAAAAACAAACCAAAACGTGCATAGTCAGCTGATGCGCATCAGAGTATGGAACCGTGTTGAAGGGTGTGGCGAGATGAACTGTCTAGTGGTGTTGTGAAGGAAGCCAGTCACTTGACAATGCAGCAGGATACAGAAACAGTTAACACCACACAGCTTGAACTTGAATTTGATGGGTGAGATTTACGTCCTATTGGCGGAAGGCCCTTAAGGATAGGGTATACTCGCAGACCGAGGTCTGCATGCTCTGTGACAACTATTGCCGCTTGCAGTAGTGGGCGAGTTCCGTGTGAGGGCCATCGTCTGTCGCTCTCTGAGCTCTGGTTCGTTGTCAATTTTAGTTCGTATTCGGGAGTTGGTCGACCGATGATGGGCATCGGTGTACTTCGCCTCTTCCCCCCACCAAAAGACTGTCTTTAGGGCCACCAGGCGGCCTTCTTCATGATCTGGTAGTGATGGTCCAGTGCCGCGTGAGGCCGCCTCAAAGAAGGAGCAGAACGAAAGGCATGGGGCCACCCCTCATGGGGTGGGCTGAACAATTGCCCTCTCAGTCGCAGACTGCGTGGACCACAGAATACCAGGGAATCGGGCAGCGCTTCAGCATTTTTCGTCCTGCTCCCTCTTTGAGGCGGCCTCACGCCACACAGCCCCCACTCTTTTCGTACTTGTAAGAAAACAAATTGTGTTTCGTGTTCACACACATTGTGATGTGCCGGCATGGCAGGCAGCTAAACCTTGAAATGTACTGTTGGCTTAGAGATTCTTTTTCTTCAACGATTTATGGATCCATTCAATGTTACAGCTGCTCACTCTACACACGGCTCTAAATTACATTGATAACATTTTTTTCCATTTTTGTTCCGTTTTACCTTCTTTGTTTTCACTCTAGCTTTTAATGTTCAGAACACTCATGTGGAATAGTTGAATCACGAAAAACAAACAAACAAACAAACCAAACAAACAAACAAAACAAACGAACACAAAAAAAAAGAGAAAGAAACGCGCAAGTTGTTGAGTCAAAAAAGGGTTCCCTCGTTTTCCTTTTTTGTGCTCATCTTAAGTTGGGATGTAGGTTTTAGGTTTTGTAGAGGATGCATGCGCTACACCACATCAGCCAGGGAGCAGTCCGTTTTTTTCTTAATACATGAGTACAATGAGTACAACGTACTCATCTCTCTCTCTCTCTCTCTCTCTCTCTCTCTCTCTCTCTCTCTCTCTCTCTCTCTCTCTCTCTCTCTCCCCAGTGTGGATACTTTCGAAGTATGCGGCGCCTCTGGCTTATAGTCCCCCTCCTACGGATTGAACATTTACTTTGATTTTAGCCTAAAAAAAACCTTGGAAGTGTTTGCATGTTAATGTAATGTTATTTGTTCTGGGGTATAAATCATGTCTCAGTCTTTTTGGTCCTAGATTGGCCTTTTCCGCAGGCTGGTAATGACTGTGTACCCAGACATGTACTCAGACTATCAGTACATGTGTACCCAGACATGCATTCAGACAATCAGTCAGTTACCAGACATGCATTCAGACTACATACATGTGACCAACATGCATTCAGAACATCAGTACATGTGTACCCAGACAGACATTCCGACTATGCATTCAGACCATCAGTACATGTATACCCAGACATGCATTCAGACCATCAGTACTACAATATTTATTTTCTACCTGGCGGACATTTTCTGACTTTTATTATTATCCACGCGCCCATATTCTGCCCACATACAACTTTTCTTTTAGCTGAAATGAAGAAAGAAATAAAGAAAGATAGAAAGATAGATAGAAAAAAAACAAACAAACAAGATATTTAAGTCTTCCTTTACCACGCTGGTGCGAGCACACCTATTCTTAATACGAAGCAATCCAGTTAAAGGGTTATGGGTGTTCGCACGCCCATACTACACAGAAAAGAACACTGATCAATTTTTTTTCCTACAAACACACATGATTCAGATACGAACAATCACTATGCATCTTGTATTACCATGCATGGGAGTATACTCAGATATACACCCAGTATACACCCAGATGGTAAAGAATGCATTCTCGTTTCAGTCAAGAAATAATTGCTAATGACATCTTTAATTTCATTTAAAAGTGAAGTCTTCCTCTCTGTAAGCGTTGGCGTGTCAGTTACATGCCAGATTAGTCAAAAATGTACTGGACAGTGATACAGACAGAAATATAGCTTGTTTTCCTGCCATAGATCTGTAAGTGGCTGTTTCTAAGGAAACCAAAGCAACGTGTGGCCCCTGCGCTAACGGTGGCACGGTATCCTTACAGCGGTCCCAAACAGAGCATTATGTATGTATTTTCGGCACTTTGTTGATTACTATCAAATACGTGTATTGTAATTAATGCACTGAGTACGGAACCAGTGGCAAGCTGATTCTGCGGAGGAAGTGGGGCCAGATTGGACACACTCTCAGGAAGCCAGCTTCCAGCACTACACGCCAAGCCCTGACATGGAACCCGCAGGGGAAAAGGAAGAGAGGCCGACCTCGCAGCAGCTGGAGGCGAGACACTGAGGCAGAGATAAAGAGGCAGGGGACCAGCTGGACAGGCATTCAGCGAGCAGCCCAGAACCGAGTGCTATGGCGGAGTGTTGTCAATGGCCTGTTCTCACCCTTGAGCTATGGGCCTAAGTAAGTAAGTACGGAATCCACTGCAAAGAAAGGATATTTGAAAGGAAAATACGATTTCCATAAAGAAACGCAGTAATGCATCCTCCACCACCTGAGGAATCACTGCATGCCATAGTATGGTCTGATTTACCTGCGTTCAGTGAGAATCGGGCCAGTGCCTCTGTCCGCACTATCTCTGGTCACTATGAGAGAGAGAGAGAGAGAAGAGAGAGAGAGAGAGAGAGAGAGAGAGAAGCGCCCGCAGGCCGGTAAAGTACAATAAACAGCAGCTTCCCGAGCGTGGGACTGTTATTACTGAAGGCGCGCGCCGGTGGAACTGGCTCTGTGACGGACACAACACGTGCCACACGCGTGGCTGTGGGAGAGAATAACACTAGTAGCGTACATCCGCAAAGGAGTGTGCATTCCTGTTAGCTTACGATCAGCTGTTAGCGTAAGGGGCTCACTGACATATTCGCATATTATGTTAGTGTGCTTACATGGTTGAGGGTATTTTGTTTAAGATATGAGTGGTTTCTTTTTGTACTCCCAGTTCTCATAGAACAGGGAGTACTTTACAATGGGAAAGAAGGAATGCTATCTGTGTGTGTGTGTGTGTGTGTGTGTGTGTGTGTGTGTGTGTGTGTGTGTGTGTGTGTGTGTCCGTCCATGGTCAAAATGTGTTCCACTCGCTCCAGACAAAACTGCTGAACCGATCTTTCTGAAAATTTGTAGATATGTTCATTATGGGCCACGGATGATGCCCGATGTTTTATTTTTACCAGAATAACCATTACTAACGGCTATAAATGATAATTTTGTGATGTACAGTTTAAGCAATAACGGTTTATAAACTTAAGTGTAACCAAACATCGTAAGTCTTCGGTAGTATAGTGGATAGTGTCCCCGCCTGTCACGCGTGAGACCCGGGTTCATTTCCCCACCGGGGAGAGCAGCTCACCCCCCCCCCCCTTCTTGCATACAAAATTTCTACCACCAAGAGTGGAGAAAGTGCTATAGTGACTGATTTATATATATATATATTTTTTTTTTTCTTTCTTTTTGTTGTACTACTACTTACTGGGAGTACGTTTATATGCTTTGCATCTTGTTCTTTTATTACCGTGGCGATTTGTGCGATGCGGAGTTCCACTTGAAGATATATTCACACCCCTGAGGACAGACAACCTCACAAATGAAATGATTTACATATTCGAACACAAATATCATATTCAAATACATCAATAACATTCTCTCCTCTCCCACCCGGCCACCATCCCTGCCTCTCCAAATACACGTTAGTGACCAGCTGGCTCACACACTGTTTGGTCAGCTTGGCCACTGAAGCCATGATTCGTTTCATCATGTATGCTGTTCATTTTTCAGTGGAACCTACAGAGTCACGAAAATCCTTCAAAGATCATATATGAGCATCAAATACATGTATAGTGTGCCTACAGATATAATGATGATATCTGCCACATGTAAAAATCAGCCAGATGGGTGTCCAGTATGAAATGGCAAATTTTATAAGTAATGATACAAACGAAACATGAAGAAAGCACAGTCTTTTTCGTCTATATTTCTCTGCGCATACAGTTATTATAAAAAAAAACACACACACACACACACGAAGAAAGTGAATACTTTTTTCATCTACATATCCTTGCTCACAGACATATTCCCCTGCTCTCTCTCTCTCTCTCTCTCTCTCTCTCTCTCTCTCTCTACACTCACACACAACACACACACACACCACACACACACACACACACACACACACACACACACACTCACGTCATCCTTCTAAAACACACATTTCCCTGCTAATACACACATTTCCTTGCTCATATATACACATTTTCCTTTCTTACACACATATGTTCCTGCGTAATGCTACAAACAAACCACGAAGAAAACGACTACTTAAAAAAATCTACATATTCTTGCCGACACACCTATTTCCAGGCACTATCACACACAGGAAAACAGCTGGACATTGGGTGGCCCTGCTCACCTTGATATCACACCTATTTCCACGCTCTATCACACACAGGAAAACAGCTGGGCATTGGGTGACCCTGCTCACCTTGATATCACACACCTATTTCCAGGCACTAACACATATAGGAAAACAGCTGGACATTGGGTGGCCCTGCTCACCTTGATATCACACACCTATTTCCAGGCACTAACACATATAGGAAAACAGCTGGACATTGGGTGGCCCTGCTCACCTTGATATCACACACCTATTTCCAGGCACTAACACATATAGGAAAACAGCTGGACATTGGGTGGCCCTGCTCACCTTGATATCACACACCTATTTCCAGGCACTAACACATATAGGAAAACAGCTGGACATTGGGTGGCCCTGCTCACCTTGATATCACACACCTATTTCCAGGCACTAACACATATAGGAAAACAGCTGGACATTGGGTGGCCCTGCTCACCTTGATATCACACACCTATTTCCAGGCACTAACACATATAGGAAAACAGCTGGACATTGGGTGGCCCTGCTCACCTTGATATCACACACCTATTTCCAGGCACTAACACATATAGGAAAACAGCTGGACATTGGGTGGCCCTGCTCACCTTGATATCACACACCTATTTCCAGGCACTAACACATATAGGAAAACAGCTGGACATTGGGTGGCCCTGCTCACCTTGATATCACACACCTATTTCCAGGCACTAACACATATAGGAAAACAGCTGGACATTGGGTGGCCCTGCTCACCTTGATATCACACACCTATTTCCAGGCACTAACACATATAGGAAAACAGCTGGACATTGGGTGGCCCTGCTCACCTTGATATCACACACCTATTTCCAGGCACTAACACATATAGGAAAACAGCTGGACATTGGGTGGCCCTGCTCACCTTGATATCACACACCTATTTCCAGGCACTAACACATATAGGAAAACAGCTGGACATTGGGTGGCCCTGCTCACCTTGATATCACACACCTATTTCCAGGCACTAACACATATAGGAAAACAGCTGGACATTGGGTGGCCCTGCTCACCTTGCCATCTCAGCATTTAACGGTAAGCATTTCCCCTCTGGCACTGCAGTCATTCTTCAAACGTACAGGTAAGTGCTGGAACAGCAACAGAACATTTCAGCTGTGGTTCCACAACCCGTTTATTCTGACATCACTGGACACCACGAACGAAGATTAACGGGATTTTATATGATGATTGTCGGTTTTTTTATTTTTTATTTTATTTTTTTTTTTTACATAAACTGAAGCTTGACGCTTGAAAATCGAAATATGCTAAGTATGTTCAATGTGTGTGTGGTGGTTTATTTCCAATTCACACAGTATCTTTAACTGCCAGATTGTGAATATGTTATATTTTGAGAAGCAGTGCATTTCTAGACAGTGGACTATCTGCTGATTCTGTATTATACAACTAATCATTTAAAGTGTCTAGTCCTGTCGGCCTTCTGCTATGATTTGGTTTTAAATCTTACGATTACTTATTATTGTAATGTTATGTAGTATACTCGGATATGTGTAGGTAGGTTGTTTGTATGTGTACGTATAAGTTATCTTGTGTGTGTGTGTATGCGGGTGCGAGTTCTACATTGTCCCCCCCCCCCCCCCCGTGTAAAGTCACTAATTATGGTGAAGACACGTTAAAAAGAAGATCCATTCATTATTCTATCTGGTGAAAACCGGCGCCATGTTGGCAAAGTTGAAGCGCATTATATAATCACCAATCCATTAATGTAACAGGTGGCTTTATAGTGTCGGATTCGAGGCAGT
>CM065735.1:17539685-17549685 GCA_033310375.1 Conus canariensis
ATATTTCATTAATACGCGCACTTCTGGACTAAAAACGTATTGTATTTACGTGACTATTCACAGTGTCCATATGAAATACACAAGAGAGAGAACAAAGGTCGAACTGTTTGACAGGCTAAATCTCGGCCTGTAGGAGACAAAAGCAAGATCGCAGGCCTTGAGCAGTCAGTTCAGTTTCACACTGCTCCCTCTTCCTCATTACTGAAACACACAGACGCCTTTCACAACTACCGCGGCACTTCAGACGCGAACGCTGGATTAGCGCAGGATTCCCCGTGGAGAAATCGCCACTGCTGGCCGACTCTGGCGAAAGGCCTAGTGAGATGAGGAAAGACCCACTGACTCGCAGGAAAAGTCCTGTTCACAGCAGGAAAGACTGTAACATGGGACCCTCTTCAGTAAGACCTCACGTGGCGAAAGTTTGGCCAGGTTTGGAGTTGTGCTGTCCTCACAGGTCAGCGGAACAGTACCGACCGAGACTGCAGGATGTACACGGCAGTGGCTTGACTGTGGCGTCTTTCGCCGATGATTCTCTGCAGTCACAAAATATGAGCTGGTACACCCATGTGGACAGCTCCCGTGGAGGTTGTGTTGTGTCATGTACGGTGACCATTACACAATGGCATTTACCAGGGAGCAACTATGTCTTTCGATGTCTTAAAAGAATATACCCTGTGCGTGCTTGAACTTTATGTCAACACAGCGTAGGCTTCCAGGGGTGGTGCAGGATTGCTCCCGGCTGGTTGGTTCGACAGTTGAGGACAGTATTTCTCTGGGTCCCACTCGCTACCTTCGGGTGTATCTTTTTCTTTCTCCACCCCTTTTACACCCACGGTCGCGAACACAACGACGACTTGAAGTTAAGATCCAGTCAGAAAGCTCTGTGTGGATAATTCGAAGCGAGAGATCCTGAACTTGGCCCCCAGATGTCACGACGAAGAAGTATCAAACTCCCGATCTGAAACATGTCAGTGATACATGTGCAAAGATGGGTTATAGCAAGCAAATTGCAACTGACCTATAAAGTTTGACACTTTCCAGCATCTATCCAAATGTGACTTTTTTCCCTTTATCAATGCGTTCCCTGCGCCCAGTAACTGCAATGCAGGTCAGTCTTTCGGTTTCTGTCATACTATGTGGATCTACAGTGAACGTCCCAGACACACACTTCCACTCAATCTTGCTACCGATGGCAACTGCACTTATTTCCCTTCCTCGTCTCTTTTTTGTCCGTGAATCAAAATTGACTATGAAAGTTGAAGCAGAAGCAGTCTTAATAATCTGGACTTCAAACAAAAACAGTTTGACCCATTCACAGCAAATTCGAGTTGGAGGCAGAGTGATTGTTGTTGTTTTGTTGTTACAGTTATTGTTGTTATTGTTGTTGTTGCTGATGTTGTATTGGAACAAAGGGATGTTTGTATGCTTACTTACTTTTGATAATCATTAAAGAAACCATAGAGTGCAGCACCATGATGTGCTGTCGGACGAGAACGGATCTCTATGGAATCATCTACATTATCCTCATTTTCGCTGATAATCATTTTTTAAAAGGGGGGTCACATTCCGACGCTCTACATGCTCTACTCACGCGATGATCTCAGTGTTGATTCCCTCCGTGCATATGCTAGTGGAAGATTCGTGAAATGTGTCAATATTGGCAGGTCCATCAGAACTGTCGTTGAAAGGATGAGCTGAAGCCCCACAGGCTGGTAGGAGCGGGGCATTCACACATGCTAGCCCCACTAATGAGCAATTGTTGCAGTCATCAGGGAGCGTATTAAGCGGTGTCTTAAGTAGGCTACGTGGAATCAGAATAGGCAACACTGAGCATCACCACGGTGACTCAAAAGAAGCTCAGAGTCTTGACCCAAGTGGAGCTGGTGTATTGGAGAGCTGAAATAAGCAGTGCAGCAGTGCTTCCACTTGGCGAGAGGGGGTGGGGGTGGGGTGGTGGTGGCACACAAAATGAGACAGCACACACGCAAATACAGGTGCAGACAGACAGACAGACAGACACACGCACGCGCGCACGCACACACACACACACACACACACACACACACACACACACACACACACACACAAATATATATATATATATGCGGGGCATTCACACATGCTAGCAGTAGTACCCATGTGTACCCCGGGACCCTTGGTGGGGGTGGGGTGGGGTGTGTTGTGGGTGGGGGAGGGGGACGTGCGGGGACAAAGAGTGAGAGAGAGAGGGAGGGAGGGAGAGAGAGAGAGAGAGAGAGAGAGAGAGAGAGAGAGAGAGAGAGAGGGGGGGGGAGACGGAACTGGTGGCAGGGGTTCCAGTGGTGTGACTCTGGGTCTCGTGGCAGGGGACTAGTAGCGTTAGATTTTGATTGATATGTGGATGGGGAGATTTAGATGGATAGAGATAGAGGAGAGAGGAGTACAGTTCATCCCCCCCCCAGGAGAGAGAGTGAGAGAGAGGTACAGAGAGAGGGGAGACGGAACTGGTGGCAGGGGTTCCAGTGGCGTGACTCTGGGTCTCGTTGCAGGGGACTAGTAGCGTTTGGTTGAGATTGATATGTGGATGGGGTGATATAGACGGACTGAGATAGAGGAGAGAGGACTACGCCCCTACGGCCCCCAACCCCCCCCACCCAAGAGAGAGAGAGAGAGGAGAGAGGAGTACAGTTCATCCCCCCCCCTCTCTCTCGAGAGGACTACCCCCCTCCCCCCCCCCCCCCCCCCCCAGAGAGAGAGAGAGAGAGGAGAGAGGAGTACAGTTTATTCCCCCCCATTCGCCCCCCCCCTCCCGCCCCGCTTCCCGCCCCCAACCCCCCCCCCCTCCCTCAAACTAGAATGTGATTTTTTCTCATTTTTTTCCCTCATAGTTTGCAGTTTTGAGCCTTGGTTGAGTTACAATCATGGAAAAGCTTGTGATTATAAAACAATTGTTCTCAGATGGAATAAAATTCCCCTTGAGGAAGGCCCTGGTGGTCGAAATATTGGGGACAGATTTACAAACTTGTTGGTTTTTTCCATTCACACACACACACACACACACACACACACACACACACACACACACACACACACATATATATATATATATATATATATATATGATACCCACACCTATTACGTGTGCAGTGGCACCTGCTTGAGCCTAAATCATTTCGCTGTGACAAGTCAGAGATTTAACAAACAGCTTCAAAGTGAGTGACTGTTCTTAATCTGTTGCTCGTTGTGAAGAAACAAGCAGTGTGACAGATACCTTGACAGAGCCTTTTTCAATCTGTTCGTCTTGCTCTGGGTTTGTCGCGCCTGTCTTAGAAACTGTGTTTAGCGGGTAACACTGGTATGTAATGTAGACCTGTAGAAATGAGGACGAACACGATCGTGGTGACATACACCACAGCAGTGCATTTCTTTAGAACATTTCTTTGTTGTATCTGTGGAAGTGCTATTCGAAGAGACCGTCAAATTGCGACATTCAGAAGAACGAAAGATGTCATCTCTTTGTTGTATCTGTGGAAGTGCTATTATATATATCTTCGAGACTGTCAACTTGCGACATTCAGAACGAAAGATGGCATCTCTTTGTTGTATCTGTAGAAGTGCTGTTCGAAGAGACCGTCAAATTGCGACATTTAGAAGAACGAAAGATGGCATCTCTTTGTTGTATCTGTGGAAGTGCTATTCGAAGAGACTGTCAAATTGCGACATTCAGAAGAACGGAAGATGGCATTTCTTTGTTGTATCTGTAGAAGTGCTATTCGAAGTGGTTATCAAACTGCAACATTCTGAAGAAAAGAACAAGATCAAAAAAAGAACCAGAACACACGTTCGTTCGAAGCCTTGGCATGGATGTTGGTAATCGTGAGTTATTTACACATTTTTAATCTCAGGCTCAATGACCATGACCCAGTAAAGACCATTTGCTCCTACACGCCAGTTTGCATTGAAATGACAAATGGGATCAGTCGAACTTTCACTTCAATCTGGTCAAACTAATCAGTTTTATGTCACTTAACCACACGCATCCAGCGTACAATGACTAGGGGAAAGGGGGGGGGGGAGGGGAACTTAAAAGTCTGAAAAGGAGGAATAGGGAGAGCGTAGATGGAGGAAAAGGTAGTAGATAGACTTGAGCAAACATGCACTTTGCGTGGGCGTCTTGTGGAGATGGCGGGAGTCATGGGAACAAACGTGTGTAAACACAATGCGAGGTGACGTGGAGACCAAAGAATATACAGCTGGGCAAAACACAGACCTGGGGAACACACCGGGGTGAATATCCAGAAATGACTCCCCAATGCTTAGTCCCTATTCTCCACAATCTCTCTCTCTCTCTCTCTCTCTCTCTCTCTCTCTCTCTCTCTCTCTCCTGTATGTGTGTGTGTGTGTGTGTGTGTGTGTGTGTGTGTGTGTGTGCGTGTGTGTGTGTCCCCCCCCCTCTCTCTCACGCACACACGCACACATTCACAGACCATGAACACACACATGCACGGGCATGCACACGTACACACAGCTACATGCACTCCTATAAATTACAACACTATGCCTCTCTCTTGTTCCCCACGAGCGGAACACATACAAAATATTTTCACAGAATGTGATCCAAATGTTTAAGTAGCACGCAGAATGCTGTTGATTCTCAAAGGCGTTTGTTAAACATGCTCGCTTCGCTGAAGATGCGAGGTTTCCGCTTGGCCCCCCTGTATACTGGGCGATTCCCTCAGGTTAGAATGGAGACAAAGAGCACTCCTTTCTCTTGGCCTGAGGGAGCAGAACTCTCAGACCTATCAAGCACTCACCATTGAAGTTGCATGGAGGAAACAGTTTCCTGCCTGTGTATTAGCTAGAATATCAGCTAAACATTAATAAGAGCGTCACAGCCGGAAAAGGAAAAAAAATCCTTTTAATGTTTTCCTCTTCCGGTTTGGCAATAGAATTGGAAGAGGTTTCCGAAGAAAAATAAAGACTAGGTTTTAGCATATTTTCGAAGTCGAAGTGGGGCAACTTTCAACTGAAGTTCACCAGACCCTGCTGCCGAGACGGAAGAGGACACAAAGGAGAATTCGATTGACAGCCTCAAGAACTCTATTTCCAAAAAGCGAGGTGCGTTTCTGAATTCATCTCACCTCGACTGCCACATCTGCAAAGCACAAAATGTTGCTTAGAATGAGATCTAAAGTGGATAAACAGACTAGGAGTAAAAAAGAAATGACCTTTTCCATCAGTAACACCACTCCCTTTCGGTTTCTAGTCTACGCAGAGGTTTTTGAGGCGTTTTCTGCTCTGTCAGAGAGCAAGGCAGCACACTTGCAGCTAAAGGGTGGTCGCACTCAGATAATCTAAAAGCCGGAGAGAAAACCGCCATCACTCTTTTGATCTGCAGAAAAGCACACTCAGAATATTCATCTGCCCACTAAACCCGTCTCTTGTCAGGACCTTTCTTTAAATGTGTGAAAACGGTGGTCGCGGAAAGATCAGTTTTTTTTCGCACGTTATCCTGTTTAGGTTTAACATCACCTGACCCAACATGGCCAAAGAATTCCAATTTTTTTCAATCCTTCGAACATCTTGGGGGAGGAACTGTGTGACCAGTATGATGGAAAATGACAAAGACTTCGCTCATGTACGGAACATGTACAGCCAAATTTCACACTCGCCACCAAGATATCGAACAAAGCAGTTCAGGGAAGGAACCTTGGACAAGAAGGACTTAGACATCATTTAAGCTGGATACGGCACTTCTAATGATACGTTTTGTTTGTTTGTTTGTTTGTTATCATTACAGCCCAGTCAACTTAGCCCAGTCAACCATACAGGGTCTTTTCAGGACTGTCGAAATCATATGGAGAAAACAAAACAAAACGAAACAAAACAACAACATATCCTTATTGCCGCATGTGCCGGCGTGTACACAGGTGATTGTCAAATACAGCCTATCGTGTTCATCAGAACGTCCTCTCAATAGTGAAGAAGGGGAAAGCCGAACACTTACGATAGCAACCTGCAGAAAAAAAGTATTATATACTGGCATCTTTTTTCCGGAGGAACAGTACCAACATAACCGTTTGCCTTTTTCTTTCGGCGGTTATGACAGGTACGACAATACTCGCATACCGATTGACGGTATAAATATGTACACATTTGATGAATTGAAACTGTTATGTGGAAGTAACAACAGAGCGCAATATGAATAAATTTGATGAATTTGATATTATTATGTGGAAGTGCTGACCAAATACACGTGCATCTGTTCAAAGCAACCTATGACACGATAACAGGCAATTAAATAAAAAAAGCAACAAACCGCATTAAACAAAAGGAAAAAAATGCTTAGGTAAATAGAACAGGAAGCTTCGAAACTCTACATGACTGTAAAATCTCTGAACAGATGCCTTCGCAATGGATACTGTTTTTTTTTTCTTACAAACGAAGCAACGTGTCCAAAGAGAACGTCGTTCGTTCAGGGAAAGGAATAAAATGAATGAGAGACCAATTTCTTTTCAAGAAGCCAAATAAATGCCCATTTACACCTGATGTCAAACAACCGCTAAATAATGAAATGTTTCATAACCAATACCCAGCAACTTCTCATCTGACGAAAGTGAAGAGTACAGCACTTCATTCACTATCAACAGATTAATTTCTGCTGTTATGACGTACAGTTACTCTTGTCCTGACCCCGATGAAATTCATTACAAGGCTCGGAATACCATGTGAAAACTGCGAAAAAGATCTCATCACATTGAATCATCACATACGGGGCGTAGGACTCTGCGTCATTTGACGGAAAGGCCTCATGGTTCGTATATCTTAACCTGGAAAAGATTCATCTGTGGCGTTAACCATTTGTCTTTGCAAATTCATGAAGAAAAGGGTAAAATGCAGACTCTTCTAGAAACTTGAAAACGACAGCCTTCTGATTAAAGAGTAGTTTGATTTTCTCCAAAATTATTCCACATTTATTCCACCTTGAAGCCACTGTCAGTGATGCCTTTCTGAAAAAAAAGGATGTAGTCGCCATCGTCTTTGACCTAGAACAAGCTTAGGATGCAGTGTGTGTGTGTATGTGTGTGTGTGTGTGTATGTGTGTGTTGTGTGTGTGTGTGTGTGTGTGTGTGTGTGTGTGTGTGTGTGTTTGTGAAAAGAAAAAGAGAGCTGGTAATAAACGAGCTAATGAAAGGAACGGACATCAAGAGAATCTTAAGTCCAGCAAAGCTAACAGGGGCAATGAACTACATTGTGAAGGCCACCCAGGGAAGCCTCAGCTGCGATGAAATATGGAACATGCGCTTTTTAGGATCATCTTCATCCTGTGATCCTCTAACACAAAGCTAATGAATGATCAGAAATCAGACGAACCTGCTTGTCCATTCTGCCACGGCACGCAGACAGCGAGGCACACCCAGGCACCACTGAGCACTGCTGAAGTCATTTGGCAGCAGTGCAGTGTCTCCTGTGGGGGGTTGCCGCCTGAAGACTCGACATTGACTGCTCCATGTGGATGGCTGAACCGGGACAGTGGCGTGACGCACCAAGCTGTGGCTGTAGATGGGTTGGAGGGGGGGGGGGGGGGGGAGGTTGGTGGGCGGAATAAGCAGCGTGGGTACAACGTCACTAAAGTTGCACGGAAGATAAGACAGCAAGAACAAACACACAAACATACAAACCAGCAGACGAAGAAACAAACAAGCAGACAAACTAACAGTGGAACATACCCTGATTCTATGCAAAGCAGCACAATTCAAAGAGGTACTACATGGCCTTTTTGTTCAGCTGAAGAAACAAACCTTCAAACAAACAAGCAAACAAACAAACAAACAAACACACACACACACAACACACACACACACACACACACACACACACACACACACACACAAACGGTGGAACATACCCTGATTCAATGCAAAGCGACGCAGCCCAAACAAGGACTACTCGGCCTCTTTTGTTCGGCTGAGCTCTCAACAACGAGGGTCGAACTGAAGAAAGGTACACACACACAGCGGCATAACCGAGTGCTTCAGACACACACACAGCGGCATAACCGAGTGCTTCAGGTACACACACAGCGGCATAACCGAGTGCTTCAGGTACACACACAGAGGCATAACCGAGTGCTTCAGGTACACACACAGGGCATAACCGAGTGCTTCAGGTACACACACAGGGCATAACCGAGTGCTTCAGGTACACACACAGAGGCATAACCGAGTGCTTCAGGTACACACACAGAGGCATAACCGAGTGCTTCAGGTACACACACAGAGGCATAACCGAGTGCTTCAGGTACACACACAGAGGCATAACCGAGTGCTTCAGGTACACACACAGAGGCATAACCGAGTGCTTCAGGTACACACACACAGAGGCATAACCGAGTGCTTCAGGTACACACACAGAGGCATAACCGAGTGCTTCAGGTACACACACAGAGGCATAACCGAGTGCTTCAGGTACACACACAGAGGCATAACCGAGTGCTTCAGGTACACACACACAGGCATAACCGAGTGCTTCAGTACACACACACAGGGCATAACCGAGTGCTTCAGACACACACAGGGCATAACCGAGTGCTTCAGGTACACACCACAGAGGCATAACCGAGTGCTTCAGACACACACACACGGCATAACCGAGTGCTTCAGACACACACACAGAGGCATAACCGAGTGCTTCAGGTACACCCACAGAGGCATAACCGAGTGCTTCAGACACACACACAGGGCATAACCGAGTGCTTCAGGTACACACACAGAGGCATAACCGAGTGCTTCAGACACACACACACAGAGGCATAACCGAGTGCTTCAGACACACACACACAGAGGCATAACCGAGTGCTTCAGAACACACACACAGAGGCATAACCGAGTGCTTCAGGTACACACACAGAGGCATAACCGAGTGCTTCAGACACACACACAGAGGCATAACCGAGTGCTTCAGTACACACACAGAGGCATAACCGAGTGCTTCAGACACACACACACAGAGGCATAACCGAGTGCTTCAGACACACACACAGAGGCATAACCGAGTGCTTCAGGTACCCACATCGGTCACACGCAAGGCATAACCGAGTGCTTCAGACACACACACAGAGGCATAACCGAGTGCTTCAGGTACACACACAGAGGCATAACCGAGTGCTTCAGACACACACACAGAGGCATAACCGAGTGCTTCAGGTACACCCACAGAGGCATAACCGAGTGCTTCAGACACACACACAGAGGCATAACCGAGTGCTTCAGGTACACACACAGAGGCATAACCGAGTGCTTCAGACACACACACAGAGGCATAACCGTGTGCTTCAGACACACACACAGAGGCATAACCGAGTGCTTCAGGTACACACACACACAGAGGCATAACCGAGTGCTTCAGGTACACACACAGAGGCATAACCAAGTGCTTCAAGAGTTCGCCACATTCGGTCAGCACTGCAAAAGGAAACACTAGCCGTCAGAATGTCCAGCAACGACGATGTGCACGTCAGGAGGTCACAAAAAATCACGTTCTGGAACAGCTGTGAAATTTAATGCGTAGAAGCCGAGTATACTGGTGGAACTGACAACTGGCAGCGCACAGCATACCTTCAAGAATGGGGAAAAAACATCTGATTCAACGCCCATCTTGCGCCAAGTATGGAAAGATAAATGATCGCTCGTTCTTCGTGTTCATTGTCCTGAATGTTGTTGATCTTGCTTGAAGAAGACGTAAAAGGTCGAACGTGTTTTGTGTTGTCATTTGTTTGTCCTTGTTTTCAGCGGACTCAACTAAGAACTATTCTTAAAGAACCATCTAGATATCATCAAGAAAAGTAGCCTGAGTTGGAACACCTTTTTGGTGCCATAGAGGAGCAAGCCCACATCTATGAGACTGAGACATACGCCAATCCAGCCAGCAGCCTGTGGGAGTTGGCTTCCAGGCCAAAGTCCTCGCCATAAAGGTTGGACAAATGGGCTGGGGGCTCATCTTCCCATGACCTCATGAAACA
>CM065735.1:17554685-17557185 GCA_033310375.1 Conus canariensis
AAGTGACTTGCAAAATGAAGGCCAGAACACATCTTTTCTAGAAGGGTGTGTCCAAATTGGAAGCAGAGACATGCCATTTTTGCCCTGGAACAATTCTGATAATATCATCAGCAGTGAAGTAGCATCATATGCATACAACGTGTACTCATGCATGACTTTTATCCTGTTGCTGATTGGTGGAGCGGGCAACGTCATCAACATGGCTGTGTTTTCCAAACAAGGCCTCAGAGATCGTGTCAATTTAGTCCTGTTCTCGCTGTCCCTGTCTGACGAGGCGATGTTAGTCATGACCACAATGCTCTGCTGGGATGAGTTGACACTGCTGCTAACTGGAGAAGAACCAGGCACGTCACTATTGGTGTTTCTTACGAACAGTCAAGTGGCTGTCATCCATGGTTTTGCTTTTATCTCCATCATCCTGTCCGCCATCATTTCCTGCGAGAGATGTTACTGCGTCCTGAGACCGCTGAAATACCAGACTATGATGCGTACAAGAACAATGGCTGGCATTATTGTTTTTGTGTGCATCATCATTCTTGGTCTCTATTACATATCCATACGCAGGTACCACTACGCGTGTGCTTTTGATGCGGGTACTCATGAGATGACGCATATCCTCATTCAAAGTGAGTTTTACCTGCGTCACAAAGACCTAGTTGACTACGTAGGCAACATTTTCTTTGGGGCAGTAGTCACGTTCGGTGTGCTGATAGTGGTTGTAACAGCGACTTCCGTGACGGTATGGAAACTCAGGCAAGCCCTGGCATGGCGGACAGTGACGTCATCATCACTATCTCCCAAGGAGGTAGCGCTGACCAAAATGCTGATCGGTACTTCTGTACTACTCATCATTTGCCTCTTTCCCACTGTTCTTTTCCGCATTGCTCGTGCGTTTCTAACGGAAGTGAATATTGGACGACGGAATCTGAATGTGTATTTACTGTGTTTGTACATCACTGAAGCGTTCCTATTGATTAACTCTAGCGCTAACATCTTCGTTTATTATGTGATGGGCTCTCGATATAGAGAAACTTTCTGGACACTTTTTCAGAGAAAACAATGAGGAGCACAATAAATCACTTCGGATCGCCTGCAGCAGTACTAAGATTGCGATTTCTGTTTTTTTCTTCTATCGTACAAGCACCCTGCGCACTTGAATATCGAAAGTGACAGTACCAAAACGTTTCTTTTTTCTTCTATCGTACAAGCACCTTGCGCACTTGAATATCTAAAGTCTCAGTCCAAAATGTTTACATGAAGCACGTAGACATCCCCTCTCCAGCTCCTTTACCCAAATGTTACAGTGGGGTAAGAGTTCCAAACAGTGATGATCTCTATTGATCGATCTACGCAGAATGAGGTTTTCATTAGAGGTGTACGAGGAGAAAACATGAAGTCCTTTCTTATGTATGTCTACATTACACACACACACACACACACACACACACACACACACACACACACACACACACACACAAACACACACCCACGCACGCACACACGCACGCACGCACGCACGCACGCACGCACACACACACACACACACACACACACACACACAATAAGTAACATAACACAGATATGAAAATGACGTAATGATGTCACTCGTACGCAAATAAAGGAATATGGAAAGACAACAAAACATTCATATAGTTCCCGATATACCCAGCACACCCACATTGGGAGTATGCCATATGTTCCCAAAGATATCCCCAATACCATATAAACATTTCAGAAACTCGAATAAAGACTCCAAATTCTGTAATGATTTATTGCTTTCTATCTTCATCAGTTTGTTTTTGGAAGTAATCGAGAGCGTGTGAGTTGTCTTGCACTTGAAACTGGTTCAACTTTTCAGTGGTAGTTCATTAGTAGATAGACACTATGCATAACACTGTGGAAGGACGTTTTGTTACATCGACCAATGAAACTGAATTTTCACTCACTTTTCTGTGCATCTCTGTCTGTTAATATAACTACGAAAAGAAGAATAATAAAGATATTAGAGAAAGAACGTGAAACAAAGATGGAACGTGAATTTGCAGCAAAATCATTGAATTGTGTGCAGACCTGTAGCTCAGATTCGAATCGAAGAGCAGTTTCAGGGTTCGTTCTATTATGCTACGCAAAATTTGAATTTACCAATGCGACTGTAACGAAGCACACTGAAAGGATCCGACCCAAGGACAAAGTGATTATGTTTTGGCGTGTATCTGTGGCGTGGATCAACAGCTTGACCCAGGTGCAGATCGACCTCAGCAGAAGTCTGCGCTCTCCCTAATGACTTACTATGATTTTTCCCCTCTGTCTTCAGCTTCTCTAGAGGAAAGTAAGTGCCATTTGTAAGGGAAAGTTTGTACAATAAGATCAATAGATGTGCAAAGAACAAGATATGTGCAAAGAAGTTAATCAATTATCTCCAAGAACAGTTCTTCACATGAACAACGTTCTCTGTTTGTCTGTCTGTCTGTGTCTCAGTCTGTCTGCCTGTCTGTCTATA
>CM065735.1:17562185-17572185 GCA_033310375.1 Conus canariensis
TCCCTGCTCAATACTCCTCCTGCCCAATATTCCACCTACTCGATAGCCCCTCTGTCCAATATTCCCACCTGCTCGATAGTCCCCCTTTCCAATATTCCCCCTTCTTATTAGTCCCCCTGTCCAATATTCCCCCTGCTTATTAGTCCCCCTGCCCAATATTCCCCCTGCTTATTAGTCCCCCTGTCCAATATTCCCCCTACTTACTAGTCCCCCTGTCCAATATTCCCCCTGCTTATTAGTCCTCCTGTCCAATATTCCCCCTGCTTATTAGTCCTCCTGTCCAATATTCCCCCTGCTTATTAGTCCTCCTGTCCAATATTCCCCCTACTTATTAGTCCTCCTGTCCAATATTCCCCCTGCTTATTAGTCCCCCTGTCCAATATTCCTCCTGCTTATTAGTCCCCCTGTCCAATATTCCCCCTGCTTATTAGTCCCCCTGTCCAATATTCCCCCTGCATATTAGTCCCCCTGTCCAATATTCTTCCTGCTTATTAGTCCCCCTGTCCAATATTCCCCTGATTATTAGTCCCCCTGTCCAATATTCCCCCTGCTCGATGGTCCCCCCCCCTGTCCAATATTCCTCCTGCTCGACGTTTCCCCTGCTCCATAGTTTTCCTGCTTGATACTCCCCCGTCCACAACAGGAAGAAGCTCTTGTTCTGGAAGTGGAGGGTACGAAAGGTAATCTTTCCCATACCACAGCTAAAGACCACGCGCGCGTGCGCACGAAGACACGCTTGCCAAAGCCATGCGGGCGGGGGGAGGGGGGGGGGGCAGGAGGAGGAGTATTGGGCAGAGGGAGGTATTCAGCAAAGAGGAGTACTGGGGGAAGTATTAACATGGAGATCTATCAGTATGGGAGAGAATAAAAGGAAAAGATGCTCCCAGGATTCACCGAAAGGGGGAGAGAATGATGAATCCATCGGTGCTCAACCAATCATGACTGCAAATCCCAAACGGACTACCAATCATGACTGCAAATCCCAAACGGACTATGAACATGGACCAAATGGAATATCCATGTGTCTGTGGAAAGCGTTTCGCTACCACCCGTGGCATGAAGATCCACAGAACAAAGATGGGATGTGTGAAGACTCATCTGAATGAGCAGCAGCGCACTGCATCAGCAGATAAGACGTCGGAAGACCAAGGCCAGGATTTAAACCACAGTGCCAAGGACATCCACGCTGTTGGTTCGGATGAGGAATTTGCACAGGCCCTCGATGCCAGGCGCCTGAAACTCAACCTGCCACGAGCAAACGAAACTGAAGATTGGGAGAAACTGGATGCAAAAGTCGTCCAAAGACTCGATGCACTGATAGGGAAAAGCACCCTGGAACACAAACTAGCCACATATGGGGACATTGTGTATGCCACATGTAGAGACGCCTATGGAGCAAAACTACCCAAAGAGAAAACACCTCCAAAGAAATCCAGACGCCAAGAAAAGATGGACAAGATCAGGGTCCAAAAGAAAAACCTCAAGATGCAAATGAAGACCGCACTGCCAGCTGAAAAACAAGGCTTGGAAAAACTGTGGAAAGACCTGAAAGAAAAACACAGCGCCCTCAGCAAAGCGGAATCTGCGAGGAAGAGGAAGAGCAAAAAGAAGAAGACACAAGAGCGCTTCTTCAGAGACCCCTTCCAGTTTGCCAGAACACTGTTTGAGCGGCCAAAATCTGGGACCCTAAGTGTGGACAAAGGAGTTCTTGAGCAGCATCTGAGGAAAACATACTCTGACCCACAGAGCAAAGCACCACTCGACATTCAAGGTCTGGTGTGGCCAACCAACCCTGAGGAACAGTTCAATGGCAAGCCTCCAACGTTGGCGGAAATTAAGAAGGTGGTCGACAAAGCCAGAGCCAAATCATCACCAGGGCCAAACGGAATACCTTACCAGCTTTACAAGAAATGTCCCAAGGTGCTGGAGTGGCTCCACAGGCTGCTGCGATCGGCTTGGAGAAACCAGAAGATCAGCGGCCAGTGGATGATGGCAGATGGTGTGTACATCCCCAAAGAGCAAAACTCAAGTGACATCAGCCAGTTCAGGCCAATATCACTACTGAACGTCGAAGGGAAAATCTTCTTCTCTGTCATGGCAGCAAGGCTGACCAAGTACCTGATGGAAAACAAGTACTTGGATGTGTCAGTCCAGAAAGGTGGCATCCCAGGCGTGGCTGGCTGTGTAGAACACGCCACAATGATCTGGGACGCAATCCAAAAAGCAAAAACAGAAAAGAGAGACCTGGACGTAGTGTGGCTTGATCTGGCAAACGCATATGGATCTGTGCCCCATGAGATGATACAGTTGGCTCTTGAGATGTACCATGTGCCAAAGAACATCCGCGACATGCTCAAGAAGTACTTCAATGGCTTCTCAATGCGGTTCTCTACCAAGGAGTACACAACAGACTGGATCAACTTGGAAGTGGGTATTGCAATGGGCTGTGCAATTTCCCCAATACTGTTCGTGCTGGCAATGGAACTCATCTTGAAAGCAGCAACAAACAACGCGAGACAAACAGACCTTGGCGATGGATACAAGATGCCTCCTCTCAAGGCCTTCATGGATGACACTACAGTGATTTCATCCAGAGAAGACGAGACACGTCATGTGCTGGAGAGGCTGGACGACATAGTTGCCTCATCCAGAATGAAGTTCAAGCCAAAGAAATCACGGAGTCTCTCACTGAGGAAAGGAAAAGTGGTCGGATCTGTGGTCTTCAGTGTTGCCAACCAGGCCATTCCAACAGTCACAGAAGAACCAGTCAAGAGCCTTGGAAGATGGTATGATGATACGCTGAAAGACACACAAAGAGCAAAAGAAACCAAGCAGATGGCGGAGGAAGGCTTGGAGACCATTGACCAGTGTGGGCTCCCTGGCAAATACAAGGTCTGGTGTCTGCAGTTCATGCTGATACCAAAGCTCCTATGGCCTCTGATGATATACGACATCTGCACCAGCACAGTGGAGGCAATGGAAGCCAAAATCAACAAGTTCACAAGGAAATGGCTTGGTGTCCCACCCTGTCTGACTGACATAGCGCTGTACTGTCGCCAAGCAAAGCTGAAACTACCACTGAAATCCATCCTGGAGGAATACAAAGCAGGGAAGATCAGACTTCAAAGCATGCTGGAGGACTCAGGAGACAAGGTGGTAGAAGCAATCAAGCCCCAGCTGAAGACAGGCAGAAAATGGAAAGTTCAAGAGGCGATGGATTCTGCAAAAGAAAGTCTCAAGATCAGAGAAATAACAGGACACACACAGACCAACAGACAAGGACTGGGGTGACCAAAACTGAATGGTGGTCAAAGGCCAAAGGAAAAGCCAAAAGAGACATGATGATTCAGGAGATGAGAAAAGAAGAAGACCAAAAAAGACTCCAAAAAGCAGTCCAGCAGAGCCAGCAAGGGCAATGGACAACGTGGGAGAATGCACTCCAAAGAAGTCTCACTTGGAATGACATTTGGCACATGGCCCCTCTCAGGATTAGCTTCATTCTCAGATCTGCATATGACCTTCTGCCCTCAAATGCAAACCTGTTGAAGTGGGGGAAAACAGACGATCCTGCATGCCCCCTCTGCCATGAAAAACAAACAGTGGAGCATGTCCTAAGCTCATGTAAAGTAGCCCTGGCTCAAGGAAGGTACACATGGAGGCACAACCAAGTGCTCAAAGAGATTGTACAAGTAGTCTGGGCTAGTACCAACACCACAAAAGGGAAAATCAGGACTCCAAAAGCACCCGCAACATTCTTCACGGCAGGAGGCAGCAAATCATGGCCAAGAACAACAGTGCCACTCGAAACATGCAGGCAGAGTCTGCTGGACGGGGCAGATGACTGGGAGTGCACTGCAGACCTCCCAGAATGGAAGAGTCACCCAGAGATCATCAGCAAGAGTGGCATGAAACCAGACATAGTAGTCCACTCTAAGTCAACCAAGCAGCTGATCATGATCGAGCTCACGGTGCCATATGAGAACAGAATGGAGTCAGCTCAAATCTACAAGACTGAAAAGTATGCTGATCTGGCAAACAGCCTGAGGAGAGAAGGCTATCAGGTCAAAGTCCTCACTGCAGAAATTGGAGCTAGGGGGTTTGTAGGAACGTCTGCATACAGCCTCATGAAACAGCTCTCAGTTGCAGGGAAGGAAAAAACCAGAGCCCTGAAAGCAATGGCAGAAGCGGCAGAGAGGTGTTCAAGCTGGATCTGGTCAAGGAGGAACAAAAGTGAACTTCATAAGGCTTAATTTCCCTACAAATATCAGGTGTCCCTGTGGCTCAGTGGTTAAAGCGCGAGTCACTAAGTGGAAAATGAGCATGTCCAGAGGGTCATGGGTTCGAATCCCAGCCATGGCTCGTCCCAAGATGGGAAAAAAAGGGGCAGCAGAGGGACATCCGGAGTCATGAACCGGGTGTGGCCCAACCCCCCTAGAGTGTCAGGAGATAAGGGCCGAAACACTTGCTTAAAGGGGGCTTCTCTTCTGAGGACTCTCTGCTGCCACGCTCTCCACGAGTTTCTTTCTACTGTATGGGAGAATATTGAGCTGACCTTCATGAATGTCTTGAAAATTTCCTGTCTGCATTTGTGTCAGAGAGTTCCAGTCATACGGACACCGAACAAACGGCTATCCATTTCCTCTTCTAAAGTGATCATGTGTAGTTTGCCATCGTTGAGCTCACAACGATGCATCGACAGTCAGACTGCAGTGGAGCCCAAACTGTCTGCTCTCCCGGTGTGTCTCCTGTCTCTGTCCAAAGACAACAACTGACCTAGCTGCTTGAGTTACTTCATTGCCGTGCTCTTTCACGCCACTTCCTACTTTGCGGGTAGTGCTCATACTCAAGAGGAGAGGACACCTCATGGAGAACACGTGCTTTGAGCTAGACCTCTCTTGTGTAGTGGACAGATCTCCGGCTTTCTTCATGCTGCTAGCAGTACACTTTTCCTGTTTAGATTCATCGGTGCACAATTCACCATTTGTCACGGAATGTGTCTGAGGAGTGCACAATGATCTGCATAGAAGTTAGCGGCTTCTCCTGCTCTCTGTGTCTGTCTCTGTCTGTCTCTGTCTGTCTGTCTGTCTGTCTCTCTCTCTCTTACATACATACGAGCGCACGTGCACGCGCGCGCGCGCGCGCGCGAACACACACACACATACACGCGCGCGCGCGCGCGCGCGCACGCACACACATTTACGCCATTAGTGTAAGGTAAAAACGGAACAAAGCTATGGGTCAATTAGAAATCTTGGTTTTAAAGGTAACTTAAAGGAATGGAATTTTGTTTAGCTTGGGTGGGTGAGAGAGAGAGAGAGAGAGAGAGAGAGAGAGAGAGAGAGAGAGAGAGAGAGAGAGAGAGAGAGAGAGAGAGAGGAGTTTTCAACGCCCTGCAACTCCCGACCAGTTAACACTGAGGCGTACAACCTTCAAATCACTTTGAACCAATTAAAACCTGCTCTACTAATATGCAAGGATTCATCCTGGCCTTCATCGAACTTGTTATGAATGTCTGAAACACGTTTAGGGTTGCTTGGAAACTATCTGAAAAATGTTCAACCCAATGGACAACAGGACATTTTCGTCAGTACGCAGTGACACCTCCTTGATGAAACTGAAACTGACATTGTAATCATGTAACTATTATTACCTGTTGCATGCGAAAAGTGAACCCAACTAAACAAACCTCCGATTAGAAGAGGGTTGGGCTACGCCACATCGTAACATATCCGCGAGGCATCACATAAAAGAATTCCAAGAAAACGCATTGGCTGTCGTCCAGAACAAGACGGACCTTGTCTCCAACTGTACGTCAGAGCTGCTGAGGCGTAAAGAATGCTTCTGATGTACCAGAATGTAAGCTACATAGCAAAGGAAACATCATTATAGGAACTTGGAGCCTATGAACCTTGAATGCTACTGGGAAATTGAGAGAACTCTCCCACCAAAGCACACTCTCCACAACAATCTTTCAGAAACATATAGTTTTGAAATGAAAATCCTATTAAAAAAATAAAGAAAAAAGAAAAAAAAAGAACGAGAAAGAAATTCCTACCGAAGGACTCAGGATCTACTGCAGTAGCAAAGAGAACGCACATGAGCAGGACACTGACTTCTTCGTTCACAAGAACACCGTGAACAGTGTGTTGGTTGCCTCCCAGTCTCCATGTGACTTACACCATCCCACTAAGATCAGTCCCTTTTCACATCATCATGACAAGAGTTCCTGCCCCAGCATCGGCGAAGAGAGTCACGTTGACGAGTTGCTACGACGAACGCAGCAGATTCTTGACCATACGCTCAAGTATGACATGTTGATGTTGCTGGGAGACTGGAAGACCTGAGGTGGACGGTATGCCGGGCTCCTGTGGACAATCACGCTATATAGAGACACGTGGTAGGGGACTCAGACTCCTGGAAGTTACCAGCCACAGCAATCTCCTATCGATTACTGTTACTGTGTATACCGCCGAACTTACGGCTCTGGCTTGGACGCTAACTATGATGGTGTTCCACTCAAAAAATGTCCGGGCTCCCTATTCTGCTCCGAAGCGGTTGCTGGTGTCTTATCAGTCATTCGGAACTTCTGAAATTTTCCTTTACCCTTTTGCTCTCTGAAAAACAGCAGACGTAAGCTTTGCTCTTTCTCGAGTCCCTAGACGTGTCTGAGTCTTCTGTCCAGCCAGACAGACCAGATCCTCCAGGACACAAGAAGGGAGCTTTTTTCTGACACAAACGTGACGTGACAGTGGATTGCTCCCTATTGTATTGTTGTGGGCAATGAGTAAGCTGGTAAATTCTCCATGCTAGGCAGCAGTCAGGATCCTAGGAGCAAACTGTCCATGAAATACCATATGGAGCGGTCAAGACCCTCCTTAAAAGCCGCTTCAAAAAGCCGCGGAGACAGCATGTACAGATACGACCTGAGAAGGATGATATCTACCAGCTGGAAAGGGACGCAAAAGGTCATAATCTCCAAACTGAGAACTGGACATTGTCAGCGCCTGTCCAATCTTTTCAGACTGAAGACAGGACATTGTCAGCGCCTGTCACATCTCCTCAGACCGAGAACAGGACATTGTCAGCGCCTGTCACATCTCTTCAGACTGAAAACAGGACATTGTCACTCCTGTCACATCTCTTCAGACTGAGGACAGGACATTGTCAGCTCCTGTCACATCTCTTCAGACTGAGGACAGGACATTGTCAGCTCCTGTCACATCTCTTCAGACTAAGGACAGGACATTGTCAGCTCCTGTCACAGCCCTTCAGACTGAGGACAGGACATTGTCAGCTCCTGTCCAGCCCTTCACTCTGAGAACAGGACATTGTCAGCTCCTGTCACAGCCCTTCAGACTGAGGATCTCACACAGAAGAGTGCCCATGTGGTGGCACCGGTCCGCAAACATCCCTCAGTCCTGTCCCACCTCTGACACCCTAGGACAGACAGGACACGTGGCTCAGAGCAGTGGAGAGGATGAAGAAGAGGTAAGGCAGTTATTCAAGGAAGTGTAATGGGAGAATGTTACGCTAAGAATGAATTTGAAAAAAAAGTGATGTCTAAATGCTTCATGTTTACTCAGATCTGAAATCCAAAGTACAAATTCATGTTTAAAAATGTCACAAACAAACAAACAAACAAATAAACGAACAAAGCCCAAAATTCAACCAACCAAACAATCTAACAAACAAACAAACAAACAAACCTGTGGCAACAGGACTGGAACAACCGAACAGATAAACTTCCCCAAACCAGTGCATATCCATCTGTTTAAGGCGACGACAGTGTCGCGCAGGTCAGGCTTTCCACACTTTGCCCATATGTTTTATAATACAGCGTCTGCCGTGCCATGATCCACACAGAACTCTTGGCCTCCTCATTAAATGCTAAGCTCTGCACGATCTCAAACAGACACAGCTCAGAAGATCCAGAAATAATTCACATAAGTTTGCAGATGCCGGTTTTGTTGTTGTTGTTGTCTCGTTCGTCATTTCTTCAGATGGATTCCCCCGTCTCCTCGACAAAGGTGGCAGTACGTCGCAGGTCCTCCATGCTGGTTTGAATTCTTTGACAAACTATCCATTTTTTCCATCCTATGTATGGTCCTGTAAAAGGATTGAATGGTTCCAGCTTGTTTTCTGACAGTTCGGTGTTAATTAGTCTGTTGAGCTGGTTTATAATTTTACATGAGCACTTCTCTTTTTTATCATGTAAAGTTAACTGACAGCTTGTGAGTTCGGGTAAGGCTTTAACTGAGATGGAACAAGACACATGCATATATATATATATATACATATATATATATATATATATATATATATATATTATAATAATTATATATATGCATGTGTCTTGTTCCATCGCACACAAACAACAACGAACATTTCGCTGACACTTTTCAATGCTCAGTCACTTGGTAATACTTGTAAAAAGAAACGATCTGCCGTAAATGACTTTATACTCTCCAATGATATCGACATTCTTTGTGTAACGGAAACGTGGTTCAAGGAAAGCGGCGATGAACCAAAGCTACGTGACCTCGCCCCAGCTGGCTATACCACCAAGTCCTTCCCCCGCCCCACCACGACCTGCGGGGGCGGAATCGCATTCGTAATCTCGGATAAGCTGCTCCCCTATTGCTCTTTTGACTCGTCTTTTGATTTTCAGCATCGGACCTTTGAACTTGTTCACCTGAAACTGTCCCTACCTAGCGCTCCTGTCACTAACATTTTTGGGATTTATAGACCGGTACCCAGCAGAAAGAACAAATTTACGCCCAGCATGTTTGTCAACGAACTTCCAGACTTTCTTGAATTTGTAAATGACCTTCCAGGAACATTGTATTGATCGGCGACTTCAACTTCCATTTCAATAAGCCCACAGTTGGATACACGCCCGAGGTGTTAGAAATTTTAGATACTTTCAGACTCCAGCAGTCCGTGAATGAAATGACGAACAAACAGGGTAACATAGTAGACTGGGTAGTCTACAGAGACAGTGATCATCTTCTCAAATCCTCAACCGTTGACGATAACCTAGCATCGGATCATTATGCTGTGAAGTGTGAATTAGATATCGTTAGGCCCGCCGTTCCAAAGACTTACAAGGAAGTTAGGAAAATTTCTGCTATCGATATAGAGGCTTTCAAATCTGATCTGAGCACGGCCATACCGAGCGAGCCATCGGCCTGTCAGCTGACCTCTGCCCTCCGTGCCATGCTTGATAAGCATGCTCCAGTGAGCAGGCGCTTGAACACTGATCGCTCACTGTGTCAATGGCACAACACAGTGGGTCCCGAGTTGTCGGAGGCCAAGCAGGAGAGGAGGGGGGCTGAGAGGCGATGGCGCGCCACGGGACTGACTGTGCACAGGGAAATATATCAAACTGCGAGAAATCATGTTACTGACATTGTTCATCAAGCAAAAACTTTGTTCTATTCTTCAAAGATATTGGCCTGTAATACGGCCAGGCAACTATTTAATGTCACAAATAGTCTCCTAGGCAAAGTCAGCTACTCCCCCCTTACCACCATCTTCCAAACTCAAGAGCTCCCTCAGAAATTCTTAGAGTTTTTCAATGGAAAAATTGACACTATCCGTGAAAAGCTAGATTCTACTGCACCTGTATATCCTCTGAATGACAAAGTTTACTGTGGACCTCCTTTGGCTTGTTTTAGTCCTGTTAGTCAAGACTATGTCAAAAAACTTTGTTTGCGATGCAGCCCTAAATCATGTGAACTTGATGCCATTCCCACTAACTTGCTCTTTCAGTGCATTGATGATGTCCTACCCCATCTTACTCATGTTATCAATACCTCTTTGTCCTCTGGTCACGTTCCTGAAATCTTCCGGTCCGCAGTGGTACGTCCATTGATCAAGAAACCTTCATTAGATAAAAATGTTTAAAAGAATTATCGGCCTGTATCAAATTTGTCATTTCTATCAAAATTATTGGAGAAGATCGTTTTTGAACAAATTCTAGAACATCTCGAAAAGAATC
>CM065735.1:17574685-17609685 GCA_033310375.1 Conus canariensis
TTATACGTGCGTGCGTGCGAGCGTTGCGTGTGTGTGTGTGTGTGTGTGTGTGTGTTGTGTGTGTGTGTGTGTGTGTGTGTGTGTGTGTGTGTGTGTGTGTGTGTTACTAGCGCACGTGTTGAAATGATCGGGTGTTTGTCAGTATGTTCAATTAAAGAATGTGCCTTTGTGAGCGTTAACATAAAAGCTAGTAAGGCGGGGTGAAGAAAGGACACGGTAACAGTCGATATGGACAAACCAAATCAACACTATGGGGCAGGCAGCTCATTACAGGGCGATGTTAAATACTGGGTCTGAAGCCACAATCTGTAGTAGACCTATCAATAAGCATGTGACATAGTGCTAAAGTTCAGCCGATGGTTAAAATAGACTTCTTCACGACACATGCAGAGAAATCAACCTTGTGTTTTCCACTGTGGGGTTTACAATCGTCCCGTGGTGCCACTAGCTTTTCTTATCTGTTTGCTTTCTGGTTTCTTGCATGCTGACAGGCGAAAAGATATCCTGGTCGTTGCAAACGTCATGGCTTATGAGCTGTGGACAACTACCAAAAATACTCTGTTGTGCTCTGTCGTTTGTTTTTTCTTCAAGCTAACAGAATAAAATAATAACACATACCGTTGCTCTTTGCAATGCCTACCGTTTATCAAGTTTCGATCGTTTTCTGTTGTTTCTATACTTAAAAGATTATAATGCCACATTGGTCACGAAGCGTGAATGTTTACAGAGGATAGAAAGACTTTAAAGATTTTAAGCCTTGTTGATAATTTGGTAAAGACTTCTCAGCAATTTTCCAATACAGACATGACCACCAGCGCTAACTATAATCCTACAGAGCGCAGTGACTTGCAAAATGAAAGCCAAAATACATCTGTCCTAGAAGGGTGTATCAAAATCGGAAGCGAAGAGATGCCGTTTTTGCCCTGGAATACTTCTGATAATGTTGTAAGCGCAGAAGTTGTGTCTAACGCCCACAAAGTCCACTCATCCATTGTTCTGATTTTGCTGGTCATTGGTGGACCTGGCAACGTCATCAACATGGCGGTGTTTTCCAAACAAGGCCTCAGAGATCGTGTCAACTTGGTGCTGTTTTCCCTGTCCCTGTCTGATGAGGTGATGTTGATCATGACCACATTGCTCTGTGGAGATGAGCTCAAATCACTGCTGACTGGAGAAAGGGCAGGGACCCCTCTATTGGTGTTTTTGGCCAACAATCATCTCGTCGTCATTCACGGTTCCACGTTTGTTTCCATTGTCCTGTCCGCCATCATTGCCTGTGAGAGATGTTACTGTGTGCTCAGACCACTGAAGTACCAGACTCTGATGCGCACCAGAACAATGGCGTGTATTATTGTCACTGTGTGTGTTATTATTTTAGGTCTGTATTACATATCGATACGCAGGTACCACTATGCGTGCGTTTTTGATCCAGACACACAGGAGATTATGTATATCCTCGTTCAAAGTGAATTTTACAGGCGTCACAAAGAACTGGTGGACTTTATAGGCAACGTTTTCTTTGGAGCGGGTGTGACTGTCGGTGTGTTGATGGTGGTTGTAACAGCGACTGCTGTGACTGTGTGGAAACTCAGGCAGTCTGTGGCATGGCGCTCAGAAGCAGCATCGTTAATATCATCAAAAGAATTGGCTCTTACTAAGATGCTCGTTGGTACTTCTATACTACTCATCATTTGTCTTTTCCCCAATGTCCTTTTTCGCGTTGCCCGTGCATTTCTAACTGACGTGAATATCGGACGACGAAATCTGAATTTGTATTTACTGTGTTTGTACATCACTGAAGTGTTTCTTTTAACCAATTCTAGCTCTAACATCTTTATCTATTATATGATGGGCTCCAGATATAGAAAGACTTTCTGGACGTTGTTTGAGAGTAAGAGGCGTGTCAGCCAAAAGAAAGACAACATGTAAAACAAGCAACTACGAACTTCGCCCTACTGTGATGTTCCTGCAACTTCTACTTTTATCTTGCAGGGACACCACACTTGAATATCGGAAGTGGGGAAAGAAACACGTTTACAAAGAACGGATATAGCACTGCCACCCTCTGCTTTCCCTCTGATACAAAAATTAAGCAAGTGTTCGAAATAGTGATGACCTTCTTCAATCGACCTGCACAGTAATGGGACTGTATTAAAGATGCATTGCTGGGAACAGCCACACTCTTGACTTCTTTAGATCCAGATGCCGATGAATGTGTGTCATTGTTTAATGTTTAATTAATGATCTTTGCCATATTTAGTTCAAGGGTGATTTTGTTTTCTCTCAAAAAAAATGTAACAGAAGACGAACATAAGAATGACACAAAGTTATCATGCAGAAGCAGATTATTAGAAGACAACAAACCATATTTCATAGTTTTCGATCATAATAGCACATATACACATAGTGGTTTACGTTTCCTCAAACGTGCTCAGTACCATACAAAAACCTGCGGGGAATTAAAATCAGGCTTTGCAAATTGTTACTTGCAGATTCGAACTGTAATGGTGATTTTGATTTTCGTCCGAGTTAGAGAAAGTTTCTTTTTATAAGATCAAGTATATAATTGTTTCCCACAAAATTTTAACCAGTTTATTTCATCAGTGATAGTGGATTTGTAAATAAACATTAAGCGCGAACACTTTTGCCAAGGGATTTGTATTTTCACCTCCGTTTTTTATTTCTAATTCCTTTTCTCAGAATTACTGGACCGCCAAACGAAGATACAAACAAATCATAACACAAAAACAACGCCTTTCGACTTATTGGGTCTTCTTTCGAGTATATCACTTTCCTCTTCGATCTGGGTGCAAAATTTGGTTTAGGGGGAACAACCCAAAGTTCACCCATCATACGAGTGTTTGTGCATGTGATCACTTGAACCTTTTCTGGACTCCGTGCACGACAATGCTCCCAGGCAGGCATTCAACCCGTGAGAACTTGCACATACTGTTCTTCCTGGTGGAAATTTTATGACTTCTGTAATTCTACAAACGATCTTCTTCTGTCCGAAGATACGTTGTTTACAGAAAAAAGACATACACACACAAAATAAAGTTTTAAATGTTTGTGTATGATGTAGCTGTGAGCACACCCATACTTCACTAGAAGCAATTCATAAAAGGAGTATAAATGTGCGCACACACCTACCATGTATATCTTGCTGCCTGTAAAAGGAGTATGTGTGCCTGCATACCCACATCATTCATAAATGACTAACAACTTAGTGTCCTATTATTTATAACGCATGGGCGTATGCACACTAGACTGTAAAGAACGCCTTTTTTTCGGTTCATACTAAATTAACTCAACTCCAGGAACTGACTCGCTCTGTCCTTGAGCAAATGTCCGAACACAACAGAAAAGGTGCGTTCCTAACATCATTGTCGTCGTCGTCGTCATCATCATCATCATCATTATCATCATCACCACCACCACCACCACCACCATCATCATCATCATCATTATCATGATGTGTGTGTGTGTGTGCGTGCGTGCGTCCGTGCGCACGTGCATCCGTGCGAGCGTGCCTGTGTGCGTGCATTCCTGTGTGTGTGTGTGTGTGTGTGTGTGTGTGTGTGTGTGTGTGTGTGTGTGGTGTGTGTGTGTGTGTGTGTGTGTGTGTGTGTGTGTGTGTGTGTGTGTGTGTGTGTGCGTGAGTGCATGCGTGTGTGTGTGTGTGTGTGTGTGTGTGTGTGTGTGTGTGTGTGTGTGTGTGTGTGTGAGAGAGAGAGAGAGAGAGAGAGAGAGAGAGAGAGAGAGAGAGAGAGAGATATTCCTGCCTTCAAGTATTGTTCTCAGAGAGCACGCGTGTTTCCTTTCCAACGAACTATTCTTCCATGAAAGACTGACTGTCATTTAAAGTGTGCAATGTCATCAATGCTCGATTTCACCATGGCAACTCTTTGAAAACTCTAAACGAAGGGCCTGGATGAAGTCGGAGTGTGCACACAAACTGACCCAAGCTCAAATTCTGGTCTGACCTATCACGCTGTAATTAAACCCAGACCCTTTCGTCAAGAAAAACAATGCTTCCTCCACAAAGGTAACCAGTGCTGTGTTGGCTCGGAAAACCAAGTAATTGAATATTCTAGTCCACCTGCTGTAGACAGCTCAGTCTTCATGTATCCGTTCCCATCTGAACCATATATCCCCTGCTCCGCCTACGCCTCCCCTCAACTGTGCCCGCATGATCGCCCCTGGATGTCGTATTGCCGAAGTAAGGGCGTTAAATCTGAATGCATCCTGCCAGCAAATTTCGTTCCGTTACAAATGAACGTTAAGAAAGTGGCGGAAATGTGGCACAAGCAGAGGATGTCGGGAAAATCAGATGGTGACTGATGAAAACATCGTGGAGCTCACGGGAAATGAGATACGAGTTTTCAGTCGGTCACTGTTGCTTTATTGGCCACGTCATGTGTAATCGAAGTCCAAATAAACGTTGACAACATGGAATTGGTGCTTTTTTAAATCCGCGCGCGCACACACACACACACACACACACACACACACACACACACACACACACACACAAGTGCACGTACCCACCCACCCTCCCATTCACCCCCCCACACACACACACGTACACACGCACCTGCACACACACACACACACACACACACACACACACACACACACACACACACACACACACACACGCGCGCGCGCGCGCGCGCGTGCTCGCACACACACGCGTGCACACGCATACACACGCACTTGCACGCACACACACACACACACACACACACACACACACACACACACACACACACACACACACACACACACACTGGAAATAGATAACATAGAATGGACAATGCGGACATAAACAATTCAAACCGGGCTAGTCAAAATCACATTTGGGAATGATTTAGGGAAAACACAGCACAGAGAGAGAGAGAGAGAGAGAGAGAGAGAGAGAGAGAGAGAGAGAGAGAGAGAGAGGCAGGGAAGTATTTGTTTGAAAGAGAGAGTGGCGGGAGGGAGGGAGAGAGAGAGAGAACGTATTTCTGTATTTGTGCGTGTGTTCAATCAAAACCTGGTCTTGGTACTCATGACTGAAATGTTTTGGTCAACGAGAAGAAGGCTGTCTTACTAATTGATTTTAACAAAACAAGTCACAAGCATGTGACAAGCACATCAAATTGGGCGATGTTAAATTACAGCTTTGCTGCTGCATTCTGTATACCTGCCATGAACATGTAACAAAGGTATCTGCAGCTTGGAAGAAGTTCAGGTAATACTTGATTGCTGCATACGCAGAGATTTCTTCCTTTTTTTCAGACGACATACACGACAACTGTCATTTAACTTTTGTTTTTTTTCTCACTTTTTCTTACCCTTCCTATGAGCTGAGAGATGACAAAAAGTACCCTGGTCTTTGCTTGTGCACAAAAGTTTAGTCGATATAGCTCTTATCATGTTGCTCATTGGCAACGTCATCAACTTGGTGGTGTTTTCCAAACAAAGCCATAGAGATCATGGCAACTTGGTATAGTTCTCTCTCTCCCTGTCTGATGAGGTTATGTTAGTCATGAAGACGCATCTTTGTAGGGATGAGACATTTTTTTTGTAGATGGAGGAAAAGCAGGTATCTCTCTCAGTGTTTTTTTTCTGTCCCAACCTCTGCGCCAACTCAGAGGCAGCGCACCCACGCCGCTCATTCCGACACCCCGTCCACAGCCACAGCCCGGTCGGCCCCGCCGCGGCCCCGGCACCGGCCATCCACAGGGAGCAGTCAATGTCAAGTCGTCAAGAGGCAACCCACCGGAGGAGACACTACACTGCTGCCGAGTCACTTCGGTGGTGTTCAGTGGCGCCTGTCCTGATCTAACATATGCAGGACACCACCTACTAAGCCCCCTACTGACGACAATAATTGCTTAGTCGCGGAGCCGGCGTGAGTGAGCTCTCCCTCCGGAGGGTGCCACCACGTCCGTCCAACGACAGCCCCCATGGACTCGCTGATACCGGTGACCCCGACGGAACCAAACCAAGGCTACAGACGCGGAGAGGACATCGAAATTGAGGTCACCATGAGAGCAGGGCATGAAGGGCCACAGAATTTGAGACATTTTTTATGCTGATCGATGAGAATGAGGATGATTAAGATGATGCTACGGATTTCCATGTCGGTCTGAGACTACATGACAGGGCTGTACTCTACACTTCCTTTCATAATATATCCCGGCGTCAACCAGGCCCGAGAGATACAGGCACCTGCAGTGTTGGTTATGAAATTTGAGCAACGCTCTCAGAAACGCATCCATTAAGTGGATGAAACTCGACTGTGTGGTCCCAGTCTTCCCAACTGAGTCCGCAGCAAACTCAACTCTGGGTAGGAGCCGGTCGGGGCAGAAAAACCCACATGACTCTGATGGGATTCGAACCCACGACCTCCCAGCCGGGAGCCCGCGACGCTAACCACTTCGCCACGACGGCTGGTATCTCTCTCAGTGTTTCTTGTAGTTTGCTTTAATCAATGGTTCTGTGTTAATTTCCATTGTTATGCTATGGTGAAAGAAGTTATCGCAGGTGTACATGCAGCAAGTCTAAGCTTACAGCATTCGTTAAGTCGTGCAGAGACGCTTCACACCTGAACATCACAGGTTTAAGAACCTAAAAAATGTGTTATGGGAAAGACATAAATTATCTTCTCCGCAAACCCTCCGGCCAATATGATATTGGAGCAGGAGTTCTCAATAACGATAATCTCTTTTGAGGGCGTGCACAGAAGTGAATATTCATCAAAGGTCCATAACTAGGAATGTAAAGTGTCTTCTCTGAGAGGAAACCCAGTGCAGTTGTAGATGCTTCATGGATTAATTTTTAAAAGCTCTATGCAACGTTTAGTTTTGCGTGCTGTGTTTTCCATGAAATATTTATTTGTTTACTTTTCTTTTACAATTTAAACGCCACTCACGCACACATGTGCATAGCACACACACACACACACACACACACACACACACACACACACACACACACACACACACACACAAGAGATCCTTAACCAATGGGCTGAGTATCGCTCAGAACTTTATAATCATAAAACCATAGGAAATCTAGCTCAGCTTCACTGCTTTCAGTCAATCAATGACAATGACCAGCCACCCCTTACAGAGAAAGCAGAGGCAGTGGTAAAATCGCTTAGAAAAGAGATGTCAGCTGGAACAAACAATGTATCCGCAGAGCTGACACAGGCTGAAGGAGAATGAGCCAGCAAGGTCCTGAAACGAGATATGGCAGGCACAAGAATGGCACTATGGATCCAGTCCTTGGTCATGACCCAAGCCAGAAAAGGTTTCCTTCAGCTATGTCAGAATTACCGTACGATCAGCCTCATCAGCCGGTCTAGGAAAACAATGCTGAGGATTCTTCCCACCAGAAAAGATTCTTGCTGAAGAACAAGCAGGTTTCGTAACAGGAATAAGCACCAGCCAACACTCCTTCAACTTCCATGTTTTTAGAAACTACAAGACCAGCAAGATCTATGTAGTGTTTTAATTGACTTTACCAACGCGTTTGACACAGGATCTGGCACACAGCCTTAAGAGCAAGCTTGAGGGGGTACAACATCAGTAGGAACCTTGGCATAGGCCATAAAGCAGCAGTCTACTATAATGGCAGTCTAGGCAAATGATTCCGCTCTACTGTCAACATCGGGCAGGGCTGTCTATTTTCCCCCACCCCTCCAACAATTCTTTCTGGAACGATCAGTGACGGGTACACTAGAGGGTCGTCTTGGAACAGTGAACATTGCAGCAAGGACCGTTACCAACCCACGCTTTGCCAGTATCATCGATGGCTTCAGCAGACAGGAAAAAGAACTCTCCAAACCGGCAAAACGTTGGAGCAAAACATCAGCAGGACATGAAGTAGAAACCAGTGGGGAAAAGACCGAACTGATGATAAACATCATTAGAGGCATGCAAGGAGGCATAAGAGCAACGAGTCAAAACTTTAAGACAGTAAGCAGCTTCAAGTCCTGGGAGGAGCTGTGAATGGTCCCACCAACAGCGCTCTCAGAACTTAGCACCACCCAGAGCAAAAACAGCATCTTCCAGTTTCAATGTTGGAATCATGCACACGCTAGAGATATCAATCTCACAACTCCAGAATGCTCCTAAAACACGACTGGGAACGCAGAAGAGGAAGAAAAGGCATTCAAGGAATGCTATAGCAGACCTATAAGCTAGGAATGACATTTCAGATTTTATGATTTCCAAATTCTTTATGTTTACTCTGATTGGAAATCCAAAGTACAAATCACTATTTGTTCTCTTAAAAATCACAGAAGCCAACCAAAGTGGCAATTAACCAGCCAACCAAGCAAACAGTCGACCAATCTACCTACCTACCTACCTCTAGCAGGAGGACTGGAACAAACAAACAGATGAATTTCCCCAAATCAGTGCATACCATCTGTTCAAGGTGAAGACAGTGTCGCATATTCCACACTCACCCATGAGTTTTGAAAGACGTTACTACCGTTGGTTGGTTTTCATCTTCATGAAGCGTGTCTTGGGCAGTTGACACCTGGCGGAGCCCATCCCTCTCCAGGTTTGACCACAGCCGATGTCCTCCAACTCGGAAGCTCGCCCTGGTCGCGGACACGTTGCCGTTAGGCTGGGTGCCAGCCCCTCCACCATGGCCATTGACTCGGTAAGGAGTTCCTCCGCCCAGTGATGCCGTGTCAGTTGTGGAGGAAGCTGGTAGCGAAGTCTTCCGTGGCGCCCCAACAGTCTTCAACGCTCCGGGATAGGTGACAAGTGATAGGTGTTATGAGCCATTCAAAGCCATTGGCCCTCTTCTTAAATACTGGGCTCTGAACGATGTTAGACATACGCAGTTAAACAGATCGAGGAACATTAGACGCCTGAAGTTTTACATTTGATGATTCTGCTGTTCTAGGTTTGTTCAAAAAGATAAAGACAAGTAAAGCTGCAGGTCCAGACGATGTTTGCGGAAATCTTTTGAAATCATGTGTAGAGCAATTGCCATATGTTTTCTGTAGGCTGTTCTCATGGTCTTTGAATTGTGGAGTTGTGCCCTCTGTCTAGAAAAAGCAACAATTTCTCCGGTACCACAACCAAGAAATCCTAGTATTTTGAAGGACTATAGACTTGTTGCATTGACTTCTCTTGTAATAAAATGTTTTGAACGCCTTGTCCTTCAGATTCTTATTCCAAAAGTCAAACAGCTTTGTGATCCATACCAATTTGCAAGGGTTTCGTTCACCCTCGGGACCTGGTTGAAAAAGTCCAAACGATCGAGTAGGTCGAAGTTGCAGTGTGCACACGCAAGCTGTCCCAACCACAAATGCTCGTCTAACATGGCTTTATCAAGCTGGGATTAAACCCAGACCCTTCGATCAAGAGCGGAATGCTTTCCTTACTGAGGAAAATAGTGCTCTGTTCATTCGAACAAAAGATTTGAATGAAATTTAAAGTCCGCTGTACATAGTTGTCACTTCAGTCTTCATATATCCATTCTCCATCTGTACGATATAGCTCTTGCCCCTGCCTACTCCTCCACTCCACTGTCCCTGGGTGAGTGCCCCTGTCTGTCTTATTACCGAAGTATGGTCGTTAAATCTAAATGGGTCCTGCAAACAAATTTTGTTCCATTACAATTGAACTTAAAAGAAAAAAGGTGGTGGAAATAAAACACTACAAGATGGTTTCAGGAATATCAAATGGTGACCGATGAAAACGTCGTAGAGCTCAAGGGAAACGAGGTACGAGTTTTCATTTGGTCACTGTTGCTATAGTGACAACATCATGTATAATCAAAGCCTAAACAAATATTGACAACATGGACTTGGTGCTTTTAGAATATTGCATGCGTGCGGGCACACGGGTGTGCATGCACGCACTCTCTCTCTCTCTCTCTCTCTCTCTCTCTCTCTCTCACACACACACACACAGACACACACGCACGCGCGCGCGCGCGCGCGCGCACACACACACACACACACACACACACACAGACACGACACGCACGCACGCACGCACGCATGCATGCACGCACACACGCATGCACGCACGCACGCACGCACGCACGCACGCACGCACACACACACACACACACACACACACACAGAGGCACATTGGAAATAGGAAACATACAAAGATCAGCAGATTAAGCTGGCTAATCACTTTAATATCTAGGAATGGTTTAGGGAAAACCAAACACAACACACACACACACACACACACACACACACACACACACACACACACACACACGAGAGAGAGAGAGAGAGAGAGAGAGAGAGAGAGAGAGAGAATTTTGTCGTCGTTGTATTTGGTTTTGAACACTTAAATGTAACATACATGTAGTCACATTTGAGCGTTGGCCTGCATTTGTGTGACTGTGTGTTGAATCAAATCTTGGTCTTGGTATTCATGACTGAAGTGCCTCGGCCAAAGAGACGAAGGTTTATCCAACCATTTGAGTTCAACAAAACAAGTCGCATGCATCTGAGAAGCAGCTCTAATCTGAGGCAATGCTGAACAGTATCTTTGCCACCGCAGTCTGTATATCTGATATGGACATGTAACAGAAGTGTCTGCACCTTAGAAGTTCAACCAATTGTTGATTGTTGCAAACAAAGAGATTTCATCTTTTTTTCTTCAGACGTAGCGCCCATGGTGTTTTAAGCTAACTTTTCCCATGCAGTTTCTTCCTACCTGTAAGCTGAGAGACCACAAAAAGTGCCTTGCTCTTTTCTTACCACACTACTCAAACGTTGAGGACAGATTGGAAACGACGCCTTGTTTGGTTTCTCTACTCAAGGCAACACAAACAAATCATAGCTAACGTAGGTCCTTTTTTTCTCTAGTATACCTACTGTCAGCAGATTTCATTGATTTTATATTAGGATCTGTCTTGCGATGTTCGGATTTTTACAGAAAACAGGATGACTTCAAGCCTTGTTCATACCATACTGAACATGTCTCGGCAATTCACGACAGTACTCGTAACCACTAGCTGTACCCATACTTCATAAGTACGTGGTGACTGTCGGATCATCGTTAGAATAAATCTGCTTCAGAAGGCCGTGTCAAAATCGGCAGTACAAGGATGCCCCGGAGCAACTCTAGTAATGTTATATGTCTGGGTATAGCGTCTTACGCATACAAGGTTCAGTCGCGTATGGCGCACATCCTGTTGCTGATTGGTAAACCTGGTACCGTCATCAAAATGGCGGTGTTTTTTTTCTGTTTTAAGAAAAAGGCCATAGAGAGTATATTGACTTGGTATTTCATTCCACGGTCCCTGTCTGATGAGGTATGTAATTCAGGAAGACACAGCTATGTGGGGATGAGTTAAATATTTTTGCTGACATGTATTTCTATAGACACAACACTAAAATGTTAGAGAGAGAGAGAGAGAGAGAGAGAGAGAGAGGGGGGGGGAGGGAGGGACAAATTTTGCGTTGCATAGTAAAACGAATACTGTATCTGCTCTTTTATTGGATTCTGGGCTACGGGTCTACACACAATTCAATGATTTTGCTACAATTTTGCCACATTCTATCTTTTTGGTCACGTTCTTTCTTTAAATAAGTTCATTAATGTTCCTTTCGTAATTATATCAACAGGCAGAGATGCACAAAAAGCAAGAGCAAATTCAATTTCCTTGATCGATGAAACAATACTGAATCCCACAGAGTTATGCTTAATGTGTACCTACTAAACATCTGCTACTCAAAACGGGAACCAGTTTCGAGTGCAAGACAAATCACACACTCTCGATTACTTCCAAAAGCAAACGATGAAGATAGAAAACAATAAATCATTATGGAACTTGGAGTGCATATTCGAGTTTCTGAAATGTTTATATGGTATTGGGGATATCTTTGGAAATATATGGCATACACCCAGTGTGGGTGTGCTAGGTTATACTATATGAATGTGTTTTGTTGCCTTTCCACATTCCCTTATTTGCGTGCAAGTGACATCATTACGTCATTTTCATATCTGTGTTATGTTTCTTATGGTGTGTGTGTGTGTGTGTGTGTGTGTGTGTGTGTGTGTGTGTGTGTTTGTGAGAGAGAGAGTGTGTGTGTGTAGACAGATGTACATAAGAAAGGACTTCCTATGTTTTCTACCCGTACAACTCTAATGAAAACCTCATTCTGTGTAGATCGATCGATAGAGATCATGACTGTTTTGAACTTTGACCCCACTGGAACATTTGGGTAAAGGAGGAGGAGAGGGGATGTTTATGTGGTTCTTGTTAACATTTTGGTACTGACATGTTCTATATTTAAGTGCGCAGGGTACTTGTACGATAGAAGAAAAAAAAACAAACAAACCAGAAACCTCAATCTTAGTACTGCTGCTGGCGACGCGAAATGATTTATTGCGCTCCTCGTTGTTTTCTCTGAAAAAGTGTCCAGAAAGTTTCTCTATACCGAGAGCCCATCAGATAATAAATGAAGATGTTAGCGCTAGAGTTAATCAGTAGGAACGCTTTAGTGATGTACAAACACAGTAAATACACATTCAGATTCCTTCGTCCGATGTTCAGTTCCGTTAGAAACGCACGAGCAATGCGGAACAGAAAAGTAGGAAAGAGGCAAATGATGAGTAGTACAGAAGTACCGATCAGCATTTTGGTCAGCGCTACCTCCTTGGGAGATAGTGATGATGACGTCACTGTCCGCCATGCCAGGGCTTGCCTGAGTTTCCATACTGTCATTGCAGTCGCTGCTACAACCACTATCAGCACACCGAACGTGACAACGACCCCAAAGAAAATGTTGGCTACGTAGTCAACGAGGTCTTTGTGACGCAGGTAAAACTCACTTTGAATGAGGATATGCGTTATCTCATGAGTACCCGCATCAAAAGCACACGCGTAGTGGTACACTGCGTATGGATATGTAATAGAGACCAAGAATGATGATGCACACAAAAACAATAATGCCAGCCATTGTTCTTGTACGCATCATAGTCTGGTATTTCAGCGGTCTCAGGACGCAGTAACATCTCTCGCAGGAAATGATGGCGGACAGGATGATGGAGATAAAAGCAAAACCATGGATGACAGCCACTTGACTGTTCGTAAGAAACACCAATAGTGACGTGCCCGGTTCTTCTCCAGTTAGCAGCAGTGTCAACTCATCCCAGCAGAGCATTGTGGTCATGACTAACATCGCCTCGTCAGACAGGGACAGCGAGAACAGGACTAAATTGACACGATCTCTGAAGCCTTGTTTGGAAAACACAGCCATGTTGATGACGTTGCCAGCTCCACCAATCAGCAACAGGATAAAAGTCATGCATGAGTACACGTTGTATGCATACGATCCTACTTCACTGCTGACGATATTATCAGAATTGTTCCAGGGCAAAAATGGCATGTCTCTACTTCCAATTTGGACACACCCATCTGGAAGAGATGTATTCTGGCCTTGATTTTGCAAGTCACTTCGCACTGTTGAAGAATGAGTAGAGCTACTGATTATGACTGTATTCGTAAACTGCAGAGATGTGTTCAGTGTGGAATCGAAAAGGCTTAAAATCATTCTCTTTTCTGTGAAATCTATACTTCATAGGACAGATGATAATTTGTTTTATTCCAAACCGAAAAATATTGAATACTATCAAAATTATGCTAAAACTAAGAATCATAAAAAGAAACAATTCTTATTTCTTAAATTCGTAAGTGTAAGCTTGCGAGAAAAGACGAATTTAGAACGTATAGCTGAAATGATGTCCACAATTTTCGAGTTGTTTAGGAAGGGAGGACCCTGTTGTCTGTCTGCACACAGGAATTCAAAGAACAAACAGCAAAGAAAAGACGCTAGCTGGTGACACTACAGGCCTTGTGTAAACCAGGTTCAGAATTCAACGATGAGATATCTGCACGTGCAACACGTAACTGAGTTTTAACTATCAGCTGAATTTCTTCCAGACTGCTAGCACTGTGTCATAAGACCAGTTTCAGAATGACAGATTACGGCGGCAAGCTTTCTATTTTAAATTCGTCCTCTAATGAACTGCTCGTCCAATAATTGTGACTATATAAATCTAAAATCAATTGTAATTGTGCGCCCTTTTCCCCCCTTCACTTCCATGCTTTTGACGTATAAATCCAAATGCGTCTTAATTAAACATACACAGAAAATACAGACATACGCACAGACACAGACATATGCACAAACCTTTATGTACGCATGCCAATCATGCATACGTGCAAGTCCTCACAACACCCCACGATCTACACACACACACACACACACACACACACACACACACACACACACACACACACACACATACACACACACGATCTACACACACATACACGCACACACACTCAGAGGGAGTGAGAGAGAGAGAGAAAGTAGGGGGAGGGGAACCGCAGCACAGAACGAGCCACACGGGCGAGTTCAGACGCACACACACACACACACACACACACACACACACACACACACACACACACACCCACCTACCCCCCCCCCCCCCCCACACACACACCACACAGCTTTCTCTCTCTCCACTAACACACACACACACACACACACACACACACACACACACGCACTTACGTACACACACACACACACACACACACACACACAACACACACACACACACACACACACAGAGCAATGTACGCGCTCACGCATATTCACGAGTTAACGCGCTTGCACACACACACACACACACACACACACACACACACACACACACACACACACAGAGTTAGAGAGAGAGAGAGAGAGAGAGAGAGAGACAGACAGACAGAGATAGAGACAGAGACAGAGACAGAGACGGTGAGACAGACAGAGACGGAGAGAGAGAGAGAGAGAGAGAGAGAGAGAGAGAGAGAGAGAGAGAGAGAGAGAGAGAACAGATACTTTATTTTGATTTTAGCCAAAAGGCTGACAAGCGATGAGAGAAAGAGAGAGAGAGAGAGGAGAGAGAGAGAGAGAAGAGAGAGAGAGAGAGAGAGAGAGAGAGAGAGACGAACAGACAGACAGACATACAGAGAGAGACAGAGAGATGAAACACGTGTGATTAAGGAAATCAAATAATGTTTTAACAAAGACCACATAACTGGTGCTGATGATGACCACACACCTTCAGTCATTTACCTGCTGTATTCTTCCAGAGAGAAAGGACTGCAGCGCCGCCAGGTGAGAACAGAGCCTCTAACACCGTTGACGAAGTAGCATGTAATGTGGGCACTGGGTGGAGGACTCTGGGGAAAGTCCAGTAACACTGAGCCTGCTTATGAGAAAGTTTGGAACGAAGGCAGCAATTTGTCACTATGAGCTGGCTGTCGATCGAGAGGTGCTGTTTCTGGAATCTGTGAGTGTAGCGGTCATGTTCCATAGTAGCAAGAAAGCTTCTGCTGTGCTGTAGGCGTTGCTGGGTAGCCACTGCTGGGGAGCATTGAAGCCTTCTGTCGGCATGAAGAACACACACACACACACACACACACACACACACACACACACACACACACACACACACACACACACAGAGAGAGAGAGAGAGAGAGAGAGAGAGAGAGGGAGAGAGAGACAATGACAATCACAATGACAATATTTTAATGTTAGGCCTCCAGCCTGTATGTGAACACAGATACACATGCACAATGTAGTGGCTATCCAAACAGACGGGTGATAGGAATCAACCTAAATTTGTAGCAATAATATGTTCTTCCCCGTGTCTCAGTGCATAAAAGAATATACATAGCTACATCACGAATGACTCTGATTTCCTCACTACACAATAAATGTCGGCACTTTACCTCTGCTGACCAGTTGACATTTAAACGCGTTGATATATATTTATCTCTTAATAATGCGTAAGCTGCGCATCGAAAGAAAAAAATGTAGCCCATCTTCACTATTCTTACAAAATGGGCACTGCATATCCTCGGAATCATTTTTCATGTAGCGTCTATTTATCTTTAAATCATTTATGCTTAATCTGAATCCGGTGAGTGCTGATCTAAATTTGTTCATGGTTATAACTGATAAGTATTGTTCATGGTGTGGGAGTAATTTGAAAGAGCAATAGAATTTAAATCTGTCACTATCCTTAATCTTGGATTCTCATGTCTGTTGAAAACAGTCTATCATTTTTTTGTTTGAATATTCTCAAGACCATTTATAATTTCCAATCATTCCATTTATATACACCTCCGAGAAACCATGTCTATCTAAACATGCTTTAACAGATGACACCCAGTTATTAACTTTTGACTGTCTTTCTGCTTCAGACTTTAGCGCTGAATTATGCTGCATTAAATATGCTTGGTGTGGTAAATGTGTTATGTCCATTTTCTGCAGAGTATCAAAGACCAGATATAGTGCTCTCTCTATATAAATGGTATCTTCTGGTCTCACCATATGCCATTGTGTTCGGAGTCCTGAAGCTGACACACCCAAATCGTTTTACATGCAAACAGATGTACAGATTGGATTGTTTTCAATTGGGTGACAAGAACAAAAGTTCGGTGAACCTCGCTAGCGCTGATTCAACATCACTGTCTATTAAACGTATTGCCTCTTCAAGAATATTCACTGATTCTTCTGATGCTATGTGTGGAAGGAAAACATTTTCTTTTGTTGGGTCCCATTTTGATTTATTACAGGTTTGCTAGTTTATTTTTCTACATCATGTGGGTCATTAGAAGTTCTGATGGCATGTGTTTTGTTTCCACACGGGTGGCAATACTTAATTTATGCATAAAGGGCAAAACATCAGGAGAACATAAGTACTGATCAATAACACTGTTGCCGGCCTCAGAAATGAAAGTATAGGAATGATCAAAACATTCTGAACCAGACCATTCATCGGCAAAAGTTGCAAAGCTGTGCACAGTTCCTTCAGACATTTACCAAAGCCATTAGTTGTTAAATCATCAGATTTCCTTATAAACAAAGAATCTTCCTGAACAGTCACAATATCTTCAAAGGGGGAGTCGCCGTCTTCGAGAGTCCATTCACCAGTTCTGGCTTTCATGTCACCACCAATAACATAAAACACATCCTCTCTTGATTCAATGAGAGATGATAAGAAACGTTCAAGGTCTTCCAGCGTAGTCATACTCCTTTTCTCGGTAATATGGACTACCAACTGGGTGGTTATACATTCCTGTAAACATCACATCTTTCTCACAACCAAACAGTGTTTGTACTAATTCGAAAACATTATACATTATCAACTCCTGTCTTGATTTCAGACACTAAATGAAATAACGATTTTTTCACCAGCATGATCACACCCCTTGAAGCCCTTCCCATCCTGACAGTTTGACTGCTGGTGAATGCAACACACAAAAGTCATCAAAATCAACACTGAAATCAAAAGTAGGAAACGTAAAAGTCTCAAGTAAACAAGAATATCAAATGAAGTAATGTAATCAAGAAAGTCATGGTCAGATAATTTGTTAGTTAGACCTTCGATATTCCACACCAAAAAAGATACTTTAGAGTTTAAAGATTTATAAACCCCACGGCTGTTATTTTCAGTAGATGTGTTTGAGCGTGAGTCATTGTGGTCTTCTTCGTCGTGGGAGTGTGTGTGAAAATGTGTGTCAGCGTCAGTATCATGCTCGGGTTCACGTGTTCTTGTAGCGTTTACTAAGCCTAGGCCTCCCTCTAGCCAGTGTTGTGGTTCGTGTTTCCCGTGCCGTCACGCCTCGGTCCCTCTGTCCCCAACACGTTGGGCTGGCGTTCGCTCGCTACAGCTGACCGCCTTCTCGGCTTGCTTCTGGCTCGCTCAGCGCTCGATGTGCTGCAATCAACGTCTCGTTGTCTGCGAAGCATTGGGTTGTCTCTGATGTCACTTCGTATTCCGGCCTCGCTGGTTGGCTGATCCTGGCGGCTGGAGTGCGACGGGTCAACAGGTCGGCTGGGAATCCCCGAGTTGTGTGGTTTGGAAGACAGGTGATCGCCACCGGGTACTGCATGGGCGTGATTGATGACATGGAGATTGCCCCTCATGAAGTAGCCCGTTTTGCCCTTGTCTCTCAGCTGTCTCAGCGTCGCTGATTGCCGTCTGGTCAGGTCCTGGGTGATGCGCAGTCCGTGTTTCTTCATCTTGTGTCGTGCAGTCTGTGCCCTCATCACACGCATCAGGTCGCCCCACCTCTGAAACCTGGCTATGATGGGGCGGGGACTGCTACTCTGTGGGTTCGGCCTGCCCAGTCTGTGAGCCCGTTCCACAACATCTTTATTCCAGCATTGATCAGGCAGATATGTACACAAAATTTGCTGAACAATTTCCTCACAGCATTCATTTCTGTCACCTGACTCAGGAATGCCAAACAGCTTTACATTATTGCGTCTGGAGAAACCCTCCAGTCTATCCATTTCATCTTGTATATCATCCATAGTTTTTTGAAGGTGCTGTTGTTGTTCCACCACATTGTCGATGGAAGCTGTGTTAGCATTCACTGTTTCACGTAACTGAGCAATGTCGTGAGCAAACACAGTGATACTAGCTCATCTCTTCTTGGTTTTCCTGGATTTTCTTGACTGTGTTGGTTTGATGGTGTACTGCTTGGAGGATCTCTGCTATTTTCTGATCTAAAGATTGTTAGAGAGCATCGATCTTCTGGGAAAACTTACTTTCAAGAGAAGATTCCAATTGTTTCACCGAGTCCCGCAGTTTTTCTTCACGTTCCATTGGGGGCCCAGGGTTTGTGTCCACATCCCCACTGATTAGCACGCGCCACAAGGCAAGCACACAGTTCACCGTCACCACCAGTACACAGTACACATCAGACACTGGCACAGTTGACACAGCTGGCAACCCCATGTTGACACTCAACAGTTCATTCCACTGTTCAAAGTCTGGAAACACCGAATTGTCAGTCGATAGCGGGGACCAAGCAAAATCATATGTGAAGGATGTTTGCGCAGCGAAAGAAAGGGTGTCGCATATAGTGTGTCCAAAGCCAACCAGGTAACACAGGCACACGTACAACACCAAAACCTCGCTCATGTCTAGCTTCCGCTCTCGCACGACTGTTGACATCGCGTTTTTCAGTCGAATTGGTTTCAAACCGTGAAATGAGCCAGTTCTGGCCCTCCAGGTGTTGGTGTCTATCATTTTCGGTACTGCTATGTCGCGGATACCTCCCTGCCAGGTGACAGTCTCGGTGGCTCATTAGAAACACGCAAATGCTACAATTATTTGCAGCGCGATGAACAGGTCGCCCTCGCTGGTCGCCATCTTGTCCGTGCACACACACACACACACAGAGAGAGAGAGAGAGAGAGAGAGAGAGAGAGAGAGAGAGAGAGAGAGAGAGAGAGAGAGAGAGAGCGCTGAATCTGCTTGTTCTTCTGCCAGAAAGTTTTGTGAGAGTCCATGCAGTATTACTATGAGCTGGGTCTCGCTCAAGAAGTGTTTTCTTTTCAAATCCCTGGTCTGGTGATACTACAGGTGCTTCATGATGATGCTGTGAGTGATACGTGTCCCTGAGTCTTGTTATCAACATGAAAAAATACAGAACACTGATTGGCGGGTTCATGTTTGTCTTATCTTTTAAGATGGATGCGACTATGAGCTCCCTTTAGTCCTGAGGCTCTTTACCACTACAGCAGATGATTGACAGAGCTTTGGCAGTGCATGCGCTTAGCCTCAGATCCTGTCTTAAAAAATAAACAAACGAACAAAGCAAAGCAAAACAAAACAAACCAGTTAGGAAGAGAGTCCAAACCAAGAGCATAAGTAGAGGGAAGGATTTACAATAGTATAATCATGTATCCCTGAGTTTCTCTGTATGCGTGTGTGTGTGTGTGTGTGTGTGTGTGTGTGTGTGTGTGTGTGTGTGTGTGTGTGTGTGTGTGTCCGTCTGTCTAGCTGTCTGTTTCTCTGTTTCTCTTTCCTTCTGTCTCTGTATAGAATACATGGGTACGGTTCAGGCAGACCAACAAACTTTCAACAAATACCAATTTTCAGATGACACAAATAACAGACAGTTGGTAAAATGCACAAAACAAATCACACAAAAAATGGAAGAACTCTAGACTAAATACGAATGTAGAGGAGGTGTGAACAAAAGCCATGTCATGTTTCAGTTTCACTTTCATCAAGGAGGCGTCACTGCGTGCGGGACTAGTCCATATACGCTACACCACATCTGCTAAGTTTTGAGACCACACTGCGCATGATTTTAAGCTGATGGATAAACGAATTAATAACTAAGATGAGAGAATCGAAGAGGAGGGTCTGGTGGCTACGACTTAGCAGATGTCTGACCTACGCATTAGCCCAATGCGCTGGTCAGACCTTGAGTGCCTGTCTAACATTGGTTGTGTCTTATTTTTTCAGTTTCACATACCCTCAGTCGGTGGAGCCATGTCAGGATGTTGACATAGTACCCTTGCCATGGATAGAGCAGGAAAGGATTTTCCTTTTGTTCCCCTCAGTGACCCTGCCTGTTAACTGGGTTACAGGACTTTTCTCTACCATTCTGTAACATCTTTTGAGTTTCGCGCTGTGATGATTCTCCATTTTCGTGATGTTTGGAGTGTAATTTATGGTGCGATTTTGAGTGCCCTTGTGTGTCGTTTTGAGTGCGCTTTTTTGTGTCATTTTGAGTGACGGTTTTTTTGTTATTTTGAGTGCCATTTTGTGCGTGCCGTTTTGACTGCTACTTTTCTGCCTTTTTTGAGTTCGTGTTCCCAAGAATGAGCTTGTGGTGATCGCAGACACACTTAATATTGCTGTGTGGTCATCACGAAGATGATATCAGTTTGAGGAAGGCTGTCAGAATGGTTGAGGGTGTGTGCAAGGGTGATACCAATCTGGACATTGTTATTTAGTGAATAGTTGTCTTCGGTTTGCTTCCAGACCTGGAGTGGTCTCCGTGGTCAGCCGGGCTATAACCATCATGGATAGACTCTGTGTGTGTGTGTGTGTGTGTGTGTGTGTGTGTGTGTGTATGTGTGTGTGTGTGTGTGTGTGTGTGTGTGTGTGTGTGTGTGTGTGTGTGTGTGTTCTAACTTCCATTTTTTGCCACATTTCATTTTTCATTTTTTTTTCTTTTTTTCCCCACTGCCTTTTCTTTTCTCTTCATTGACTCACGCTGACCAAGCCAAATTCTGTGTGTACATCACTGATGGACATGTGCTTGATAGTTTTTGATACTGCGCAGGCGGTATGACACTAAATGTCTCGGTTTGTTTCTGATGTACTGATGCCAAAGCCAAAGCCACCGTGTAGCCAGTGTCTTACCAAGATGGATATCAATACCCACATGTTCATCTAAGCTGGCATAGTGTAGTGTTATGAACTTTGGTTTCATCGCCACTAGATCCAGTTGGAACCCTGCTTGTTCGTTGGTTTGTTTTCTTTCTCTTCTTCTTTTTTCTTTTTATTCTTTTCCTTTTTTTTTTTGGCTGGCTCTGCCATTGCCTTTACGTTTTGTGGTCTGTCCGTATCAGACATCAAGAGCTGTTTCATGAGGTCATGGGGAGATGAGCTCCCAGCCCATTTATCCAACCTTTATGGCGAGGACTTTGGCCTGGAAGCCAACTCCCACAAGCTGCTGGCTGGATTGGCGTATGTCTCAGTCTCATAGATGTGGGCTTGCTCCTCTATGGCACCAAAAAGGTGTTCCAACTCAGGCGACTTTTCTTGATGATATCTAGATGGTTCTTTATGAATAGTTCTTAGTTGAGTCCGTTAAAAACAAGGACAAACAAATGACAACACAAACACGACGCGTTTCGACCTTTTACTTCTTCTTCAGGCAAGATCAACAACATTCAGGACAATGAACACGAAGAACGAGTGATCATTTATCTTTCCATATTCGGCGCAAGATGGGCGTTGAATCAGATGTTTGTTTCCCCATTCTTGAAGGTATGCTGTGCGCTGCCAGTTGTCTGTTCCACCAGTATACTCGGCTTCTACGCATTAAATTTCACAGCTGTTCCAGAACGTGATTTTTTGTGACCTCCTGACGTGCACATCGTCGTTGCTGGACATTCTGACGGCTAGTGTTTCCTTTTGCAGTACTGACCGAATGTGGAGAAGGTTTGGGTCCGATAGTCCGACACTTCACGATTCCGACGTGTCGATAGTTCGACAAATCACGATTCCGACGTTTCGACAATCCGACAAAACGTCGGACTACCGGGCCCAGCCCCTCTTGAAGCACTTGGTTATGCTATGCCTCTGTGTGTGTACCTGAAGCACTCAGTTATGCCTCTGTGTGTGTACCTTTCTTCAGTTCAATTCTTGTTGAGAGCTCAGCCGAACAAAAGAGGCCGAGTAGTACCTTGTTTGGGCTGCGTCACTTTACATTGAATCAGAATATGTTCCACTGTTTGTTTATTTCTTTTTGTGTTTGTGTGTTTGTTTGCTTATTTGTTACGCCTCTGTGTGTGTACCTTTCTTCAGTTCAATTCCTGTTGTTGAGAGCTCAGCCGAACAAAAAGGCCGTGTAGTACCTTGTTTGGGCTGTGCTGCTTTGCATTGAATCAGGGTATGTTCCACTGTTTGTTTGTCTGCTTGTTTGTTTTTTCGTCTGCTGGTTGGTTGGTTTATTTGTTCTTGCTGTCTTATCTTCCATGCAACTTTAGTGACGTTGCACCCACGCCGCTCATCCCCCCCACACCTCCCCTCCCCCATCAACCCGTCTACAGCCACAGCTTGGTGCGTCCCGCCACTGTGACGGGTTCGATCATCCATATAGAGCAGTCAGTGTCGAGTCTTCAGGCGGCAACCCCCACAGGAGACACTGCACTGCTGCCAAATGACTTCAGCAGTGCTCAGTGGTGCCTGGGTGTGTCCCACTGTCAGCTTGCCCGGGCAAAATGGACAAGCAGGTTCGTCTGATTTCCAGTCATTCACTAGCTTTATGTTCGAGGACTAGAGGATCAAGCTGATCCTAAGAGGTACATATTCCATATTACATTGCAGCTCAAACTCCCCTGGGTGGCCTTTCTAACTTAGTTTTTTTCCCCAACTACCTTTGCCGGACTTACAGTTCTGATATCCACTTCTTCCTTTAGTTCGTTTATTACCATCTCTCATTTTGTTTGTTTCTCTTTACCTCGTACACACACACACACACACACACACACACACACACACACACACACACACACACACACACACGCGCGCGCGCGCGCGCGCGCGCACGCATGCAGGCACGCAGTACGCACGCACGCACGCATGTACGCACGCACACATGTACGCACGCACACATGTACGTACGCACGCATGTACGCACGCACGCACGCACGCATGTAAGCACGCACGCATACACACACACACACCCACACACACACGCACGCACCACACACACACACACACACACACACACACACACACACACACACGCACGCACGCACACACACACACACACACACACACACACACACACATGACAATTAATACACAAATCAAGATTTGAAAAAAAATACGCATTCAACAGTCAAGGAACAAGTTAAAGTAATTCATATTTCATATCTTAAGATCATACAAAATAAACTATATTGATCGTTAATGCACAGTGAAATGTTATCTTTATGAGTTAGATTGTAGTATTCACATTTCACGTCCGGAAAATCTCAGCATTTAAGAAACATGTAAAGACAACAAGCCCTACTAGACGGAGGAACTCCAGAATCTGGAAGACGCTGTTACGGAAGCCAGGGACCGAGCAGAAAAGCAGCCATCACTGGAGAACAACAGCGCTGAAGGAAGTACTGCCAGATACAAGCTGTCCTGCGCACAAGCTTCAAGAAAAAGCTGGCAAGAGAAAACTGAAAGCCTAAATCTCGATAAGGATGGCAGCAAGCTGTGGAAACTGGCTAGAACCCTCAGTAACGAAACAAGTCACACCACAATAACAATACAAGAGAATGGAAATTACCTCTCTGGAAAGAAAGCAGCAGACCACTTCATAGACGTCTATGAAAACATCAGAATCTGGAAGTCCCTCCTGAACATAGAGCTGCAGTGCACAGAGCCCAAGGTGAACTTCATGAGAAAGAGCCCCAAGAGGAAGTCATGACCACAGCTTTCACAGAGAAAGAGCTGGAGGAAGCGTTGCAGACCCTCAACCTGAAGAAGTCACCTGGACCAGACAGAATCACAAATAAAATGATTCTGTATCTTGAGATGAAGAACAAGGCAGTCCTTCTAACAATCTTTAACTCCAGCTGGAAGACAGGATCAGTACCACAGTGTTGGAGGGAAGCAGACATGATCTCCATTCACAAAAAGGGAAAGGACAAGTCGAAGGCTGACAGCTACAGACCCATCAGCCTTAGAAGCTGCTTAGGAAAGCTGATGGAGAGACTTGTCAACACAAGGCTTGTCTGGAACCTTGAGGAGCATCAGCTGCTGAGCCCTGAACAGGCAGGCTTCCGCCAACACAGATCAACAGAAGACCAGATCACATTCATCACTCAAAGCATAGAGGACGCTTTCCAAGAAAGAACACGCTTGCTGTCTGGATTGACATGGAGAAGGCGTTCGACAAAGTCTGGAAGGACGGACTCAGGCTCAAACTACGGCGATATGGTGTTTCTGGGAGGATGTACACCTGGATCAGCCAGTTCCTACACAACCGCCAAGCGCGATTCAGGGCCAAAAGAGCAAGAAGAAGGTGCTGAGGCAGGGAGTACCACAAGGAGGAGTCCTTTCGCCAACGCTGTTCCTCATCTTTATGGATGACATCGTCAGAGAACTGCCCAGAGGGGTCAGAGGAGCGATCTACGCAGATGACCTGGTGCTATGGTGCTCTGAAGAGTACACCACTACAGTACAGTTACGCCTCCAGGCTGCGCTCAACAAGATCAGCGACTGGACCAGGGAATGGCTTGTCTCTGTCAACTCAAGCAAAACAACCTACACAGTCTTCAGCCTATCCAGCAAGAAACAAGAGGCAAAACTGACACTGAACAACCAAAGGCTTCCAGAGGAACCCACACCTACCTACCTGGGAGTGACCTTTGACCGCAGGCTCACTTGGAAACAGCAGATCACCAGATCCTTAAGATGGAGGAGACCACTGGGCTACAGTCACTGCAGGACCGAAGGGACACAAAGATCCTCATCCAGGCAGCAAAACTCAAACGCCTTGAAAACCGTCCAATGAACAACAGAATGAGCAGACCCACAAAGAGCCGGCTGAAAAGAGGCAGCTTCATCCACCAGTCAAGACGCCTTGAAAGACAAACCCCAGTCTTGATGGAACACGAAGCAAAGCCTATCCCGGCAAATGTCACCCACCCATCTTGGAAGAGGCAGGTGTTCCCAACAGTCGTCACCGGCATTCCCGGAGTGGAGAAGAGAGGAACACAGTCAGACACCCAAAGGAAGGCCCTGGCCATGGAGTACATCTGCAACCAGTACCCCCAGGAAGACTAGACCCATGTCTTTACAGATGGCTCCGCCACAGAAGCAACGAGGGATGGTGGAGCTGGAATCTTCCTCCGATACAAAGACGGAGATGAAGAAATTGCAATCCCAACAGGAAAATACTCCACCAACGTCCGAGCTGAGCGAGAAGCTCTCTGTGAGGCAGCCACAACAGTCTCGCAGAACTCCACAAGAACAACAGGGCAAGTGGTGGTGTTCTCAGACGCTCTCTCCATGCTCCAAGCCCTCAAGAACTCCCGCTGCAAAGAACAGAACCATCTTACTTCAGCCCTTGTTGCCCTGAGTGCCAGAGTGGAGAAAGTGGTGATACAATGGGTACCAGCACACTGTAGCATCGGAGGCAACGAAAAAGCGGACATTCTGGCAAAAGACGGTGCACAGAAGGAGCAGGCCAACAGCCTGGTGTCATACGATGAAATCAAGATAATCATCAAGGCACAGCAAGGAATATAGTGGCGCCTCCAGCACGCCAAATACAATCCAGAAGACAAATACCATTTGCTGGGACGACGGGAATAGGTAAGATCTTCCGCCTGAGGACTGGACACAATCGCCTGCTTCACCACATGCACACAAAATTTGGCATTAGACAGAGTGGAGAGTGCCCTTGTGGTGAGGGACCAATGACAACCGACCACATCTTTCAAGACTGTACGACGCACGCAGCATCCAGAAGGAAGTACTGGCTAACACCGACAGCAGTGGAAGCCAAGTTGTACAGTACCCCGGAGGAGCTGCGGTGGACCGCAGCCTTCATCGAGGACACCGGGCTGCTCATCTAACGGGAGGCGAATGAGGAAGAAGAAACAAGTGACGAATCCGGCGCGGCTCATCATACTGTGTGCATCATGGTGTGTCTTTAGTTTTGTTTTAAAGTCATGAATGAATGCAGAGGATGTGATCCATGACTAATCTGTGTAACACTGTCCTCTCCTTGCTATTCCCTGGAACATGTGGGAGGAACTATCTAAGTTCTGGGAAACTTAGACAAAAAATGTTGAAAATGTTGTCTGTTGGATTGTTCCAATCCTCTTGCCAAAATGCGTTCTACTTCAGTTTTCAGACCTCAGTAAAGAATGAAACGTTCAGACTTTTGTTGTTGTTGTGGCATCTTTATCGTTTTTTAATTGTCTCGAATGTCAGCCTGGCCAGGAACTCGGGGAAGAACAATTGTAACTTTGAGATTTCAGACAGGAAAAGAAGTTCAATGAGGTTAGGAAGCACTGGTTGAATGATGTAGCAGTCAAAAATTGCCTTCAGAGCAGAAAAAGAGACCGAAAAGATCTGTTTGGATCGGGACATTATTTTCAGTATCAAAATTAGAGTAGTCAGTCTGGCGGTATAGACAGAATAATCAGAGAGAATGTGTTTCGAAAATGGCCGATTAGGAGTAGCAGAACTGAAGAGAGAAATAGTTAAGCCGTTGCCGCTCTTAGATCAATCCGTGAATAGTTTGGGGAATGATAAACATTTACGACTAAGTTCTCTTTTTTCTTTTCTTTTCAGTAAACATCTTTATTCAAACTGTTCTCAAAATAATACATAGGGGAGTTTATAGTGTAAAAAAATATAGTCGTGAAACTGAACAACATACAGCTGATACTTACAACTCCAATTTCACATTCTCAGGACAACATGTTAAAAAAGATATCTGACTGACGCAGAGAGAGAGAGAGAGAGAGAGAGAGAGAGAGAGAGAGAGAGAGAGAGAGAGAGAGAGAGAGAGAGAGAGAGAGGCAAGCCGATTGTATAATAAAAGTTAACATGCTTTGTTTTTTTTACAGGGTCTGCAAACTTTCCACTGGGGCTGTGTTGGGTGACATGATGATAGTTCTAGCGGTCTCCGGCAACAACCTTTTGCCCAGGCTCTGCATAGCAAGACTTGCATGCCAGCAGACTGGCGAAAAGTGAACGGAAGGAAGCAAAATCGACACTGACCTCGAATTCGTGTTTGAATTGGGGTGAAAGACACCGCCACAAGCAGGCTTTTCCAGTTTACAGAAAATAAACTCTATTGATATCTTGTAATGGGTGAAATATTTCGTCTGTAAACGCGACTGTAGTGTTTACGTCTCATAGTCTGGAAAATCTCTGCATTTGAAAGAAAAGATGACTAGTTCGAAATGGATCATCACATGGTATTCACCATTGTGCATTTTCAGTTTCTGTGAGATATGAGTGAGCTTGTAGAATGTCCCATCCTTGTTCCTGCTTTTAGCTGTTCCCAGGAACATTGGGAAGAACTGTTTTAGGTCGGACACACTTCTTGTAATTTGTTTGTCTCTTTCGTTCGGCGGAACACTAAATCTTCTTTCAAGTTAGAAAAAAAATTGTCTGGTTGGTTGTTCCAGTACTCTTACCAAAGTTTGCTCATATAGAATTACGCCTTAGGACAACAGGAAAGAACCAAAAGTTTAGCCTTTTTCTGTGGTGTTGTATGGTTACTGCTTTGTTCATTGCTTTAAATACCAGTGTGGTGTGAAGAACAATGTTGTAACCTTCAAATTTAAGAGAGGAAAAGAGTTCGAAGAAATTTAGAAGCACTGGTGGAATGATACCATGGCCGATGATGGTGAACAGGATCTAGTTTTGTCAAATAAGCTTTTGCAGGCTGTCAGTATCGTCGCCATTGTCCAGTCTGGAACGGACTGAGGCTCAGAGCTTGGATCCTGGCTTATTTGCGCCTTAGTGCGTGTGAGCTACACACGAGGAATATTCCTGGGTTTGATGACAGAAATTTAACTTTTGGCCAAAATGACCACGAGAAATTTTGCTTTTACAGCCAGGATGATAGGCTTTCTGAGATAAATATAAAACTCAGTTCAAAGTTGTTGAAGTAGATAAAAAAATTGACTAGCTGTGTCTTAATTGGCGGTGTTTTCCAAACAAACAGAAGCAAAGTCTTTTTCTTCTGTCCGCAGTTGAATGGTATAATCACAAAGCCGGAGCCGGTGCCGTACGTTGACATAGATGCTTCCAGCTGCGCAGAGCTCAGAACAACCCACAGCCATTGACGTACATTGATTTTCGTGCTGAAGAGAGCAGGGCATGGAATAATCCTTTGTGGTACACCCAGCTCCTGTTCATGGATATTGGAAAGAGTACTGCCGACTCAAGACTTGAGACTGTTGCTCCGCGGAGACCTTCTTTTCTAAACAAAGGGAGGTGATCTCGAAAGTCAAGGTCATGAAGGTTTAAGGAGATTCCAGATTTCTATGTGGTACCGTAAGCTTGTTCTAGGACAAAGACGATGGTGACTACAAACTTTTTTTCAAAAGAACATCACACATGGTGGTTTCGAGGCAGAATAAATGGCATACTGTGGAATAGTTTTGGAGAAATTCAAACTACTCTTTAATCACAAGGTCGTCGTTTTCGAGTTTCTAGAAGAGTCTGCAGTTTACCCTTCCCCTCATGCATTTGCAAGGAATTTGACTAGTTAAGGCTAGAGATAGATCTTTTCCAGGTTAAGATATACGAAACATGAGGTCTTTCCGCCAAATGACGCAGTCCTGCGCCCCATATGTGATGATTCAATGTGATGAGAATTTTCACGCAGTTTTCACAGTGTTCCCAACCTTGTAATGGATTTCATCGGGGTCAGGACAAGAGTAACTGTACGCCATTACAGCAGAAATTAATCAGTTGATAGTGAATGAAATGCTGTACTCTTCACTTTCGTCAAGATGAAAATTTGCTAGGTATAAGTTATGAAATATCTCATTATTTACCGGTTGCTTAAAATCAGGTGTGATTGGCTTTGAATGGCTCTCCGAACTTTTTAACAAGTTGCCATTTGTTTTACGATGTTCGTATTTCACAGAAAACAGATGAATTAGTTCATGTGGCGTGTCTTGGGCAGTTGACACCTGGCGGAGCCCATTCCTCTCCAGGTCTGACCACAGCCGATGTCTTCCAACTCGGAAGCTCGCCCTGGTCGCGGACACGTAGCCGTTAGACTGGGTGGCAGCCCTACCGCCCTGGCCGTTGATTCGGTAAGGAGTTCCTCCGCCCAGTGATGCCGTGTCAGGTGTGGAGGAAGCTGGTTGCGAAGTCTTCTGTGGCCCCCCAACGGTCTTCAACACTCCGGGACAGGTGACAGGTGATAGGTGTTATGAGCCATTCAAAGCCATTGGCCCTCTTCTTAAGTACTGGGCTCTGAACGATGTTAGACACACACAGTTAAACAGATCCAGAAACATTACACGCCAGGAGTTTTACATTTGATGATTCTGCTGTTCGAGGTTTGCTCAAAAAGATAAAGATAAGCATAGCTGCAGGCCAGACAATATTTGTGGAAATATTTTAAAATAATGTGTAGAACAATTGTGTAGAACAAATATGCTTTCTGTAGGTAGTTCTCATGGTCTTTCAATTGTGGAGTTGTGCCCTCTGTCTGGAAAAAAATCAACAATTTGTCCGGTACCAAAAACAAGAAATCCTAGCATTTTGAAGGATTAAGACTTGTTGCGTTGACATCTCTTGTAATAAAATCTTTTGGACGCCTTGTCCTTAAGATTCTTCTTCCTCAAGTCAAATAGCTTTGTGATCCATATCAATTTGCATACAAACAGAACGGAAGTGCAGATGAATAATAATCACTCATTTAATCCATGCATGCATACATCTTGAAAACAAAATTCTATTGTTCGCATTCTGTTTATTGATTTTTCATCAGCTTTTAATACTGCTTAACCACACATTAAGGCTAAAAAAAAGTCCAAACGTTACAGGTGAACCCAAAATCAATTTCATGGATTGTGAACTTTTTAGTTAACAGGTTACAGTGCGTACGCTTTGAGGGAAAATATTCATCAGCAAGAACCACATTTACCAGTGTACCTCAAGGCACCATTCTCTCCCCTGTACACATTACTATTTACACAAATGATTGTTCTGGTTCTTCTGTCACTCCCGTCATAAAGTACTCAGATTCTGCTTTAGAAGACCTATCTAATTCAGATACCATTTACTTTCAAGAAATAGAACGTTTTTGTACATGGTGCAAAGAGAACTGTCTAGATTTGAATGTTAGTAAGACGGAGGAGATGGTGCTTGATTTTCGACGAAACCCAGCTCCTGTCCTTCACTTGAAGATCGAAAACAGCAAAGTGGTACGTGTAAGTGAATATAAGTATCTGGGTACTATTTTAGTTGATAAGCTGAATTTTAATGCAAATACTAGATTTATCTACAAAAAATGCCAGTCTAGAATATACTGTCTTCTGAAACTTCGGTCTCTCGCTGTTAAAAAGGACATCTTAGATATGCTTTATCATTGTTTTGTAGAATCATTGATGTGCTTTGGCTTTTTATGCTGGTTAGGAAATCTTAGCATGAAAAACAAAAGCATTTGAAACAGAGTAGTGAATACATGTGGAAAGATTGTTGGCAAAAAGCAAGAGCAGTTAGATAAATTATATGAATGTCGTATCACACAAAACAATCTGTGAACTTTACTGCCGACAATTCTCATGTTCTTTAAAAACAAATACATTGCTCTACCCTCTGTTCAAAGATTCCAAATTCCAAAATTCATAACAAATAGAACTAAAAAACAGTTTCGTTCCCATTCCATCAAACTCCTGAATCAAAACTGAACTTTCGATAAGATGCGGTTCAGAAGGCTTGTTTGTATATAAGTGTGTGTGTGTGTGTGTGTGTGTGTGTGTGTGTGTGTTGTGTGTGTGTGTGTGTGTGTGTGTGTGTGTTATTCTGCGTGTGTGTTATTCTGCGTGTGGGATTGTGTGGGTGGGTGGATGAGTAGGTGTGATTCTGTGATTTGTTAAATATAGATCCATAGACATATCTTTTATGGACACTCTTAATTTGTCTTTGGAGAAAATAAATTGTTCTTAACTTGACTAGACTTGACTTGACAGTTTGCAGTTGCAGTCCAAATGTTTTACAAACTATCAGTGTATTCGATCCTCTCTATCATCCTTTACTACTGGATGAATGGTTCAGCTTACTTCCTGACGGTTCAGTGTGGGTTACTCTGCTGACTCGGGTTGTCGTTTCAATTGAGCACTTTAATTTTTCTCATTTTAAGTCAACCGACAGCCCTGAAACGGCTTGAGAGATCGGTTAGGCCATAAAATGAGATGAGACATGAAACATGTGCTGACACGTGCGTGAATACATGAATACATAGACATTGCAAATGTAAATACCGGACTGAAATTATTCTTTTTGAACTGACTTTAAATGTTAGCACACGTTTATGCATGCATGCAGGCACGCAAGCACGCGCGCGCACGCACGCACACAACACACACACACACACACATACACACACACGTGCGCACTCATACACACACAAACACACACAAATGATCACATGTACAAACATCATATGAAGGGTGAACTTTAGGTTGTTCCCCCTGAATCAAATTTTGCACTCAGATCGAAGGGATAAGTGACCTGCCTGAAAGAAGATTCAGTAAGTCGAAACGCGTTGTTTTCGAGTTAATTTCTTTGTTCTTTCGTTTAGCGATCTAGTTATCATGAGAAAAGAAAAGACGGAGATGAAAACGTGAATCCTGTGACGAAAACAAGTTTAATGGTTTCTGCACTTTATACATATCTACAAATCCACTTTCTCTGATGAATTAAACTGATTATAAATGAATGGGAATCAATCATATATTTGATCATATGAAACTTATGCTAACGTATACGAATAAACATATTCGTTTCGGTTGAAATTTCCAAATAACAATTTAGGACGCCTGTACATAATTCCATTCAGTTTGTGTATGGTACCGGGAATCCTTGAAGAGCATGTGCTACTGCGCTAGTGTATTTATTATCAACAGAAAGTATCCATGATTTGTTGTAACTAACAAACAAGTAGGGTAACTCTTGCTCCCATGATGAAATACATAAAACCCATAACTCCGAACGAATCCTATTTACGACATTCAGTCGCCTAGCAGATATGACAGAGCACAGCACACAGAACAAACAAGGAAACATCCCCAAAAAGGATGTTCCAAGCCTGCCTATATACCCTGTACTGGGCACATCTACACAGCAACAACAGCTGGAGGATTGAACAAACACAAATGATTATTTGTTCAAGACTGGCACAGTATTTTTGATCTTGAACAGAGTCAGACAAGTACAAAAACGAACAGTAACAAATACAGGTAATCTTGATTTGATTTAAATGAAAGGAAAGCTTAAATTAGGCAGGGAACAGTAAACAGTAACTAACAAACAAGTAGGGTAACTCTTGTTCCCATGATGAAATAAATACACGCCCATGACTCTAAACGAATGCTGCTTACGACACCCAATCACGCCTGTGGGCGTGCACTTTAACAGCCCTCAACACAGCTTCAAGTACTCAAAAGTTGCTGTGGTCTGGCAGAACCATGCAAGTGGCCCTACAGGCTGTTCATGGAGTCTACAGCCATCGCCCGCCTCGGCACCCGCGTCCCAAATGGACTGAACACCAAGGAGTGACCACAGTGTCTTCCAGGCTTCTCCTAACAATTTTTGTTTGTTTGTCAGTATGTGTGTCACCCTTGTCAGTGTGTGTGTGAAAGGTGCATGTGTACACTAGGATGTGTGTTTACAGTAGGCCTCTTTCTCCCCTCCCTCCCCCCCCCTTTCTGTCTCCCCCCCTCTCTCTCTCTTCCCATATCCTTGTTAGTTGTGCTCACCTTCTGTGTACCTGTTTGCTTTTTTTCGTGTGTAGGTGTGTGAACACTTCACTGTTGTTGTTGTTGTTGCAATCTTCTTCTTCTTCTTCTTCTTCTTTTTCTTTCGGTCTGTCACTAACTCATTCTGCCGATGAAGACACTAAGTGTCGAAACGTCCTAACTTCTTTTCCACCTGTAAGTTGGCAATTTACCTTTTCTGCTGTTTCACCGACACCCAATCACTTAGCAGATACTGACAGTACAGAGCACACAGAACAAACAAGGACACATCCCCCAAATGGATGTTCCAAGCTTGCCTATGTACCTGATACTGAATACATCCACACAGCAATAACAAATACAAATCAACATTCATTCAAGACTGGCACAGTCTCTCTGATCTTGAATATAGTCAGACAAGTACAGAGACGAACAGTAACAAGTGCAGGTAACGTCGATTTGATTGAAATCAAAGGAAATCTTAAATGAGGCAAGGAACATTTCAGCAAGAGTTACCTTGCCTGTTTGTTATCTATTGTCTACTGTTTCCTGCCTCGTTTTTTTCTCTTCAACTTTATTTTTCTCCCTGCAAAACCAAAACATTTTACATAAATTCATAGCATTTCAGTTCACATCAGTATATAATTCACACCATTTATGCTTTAACAGCCAAACGTTTACATTTCAACCATGTACCATAAACAGTTTCTATACTGTGTGTAAGCTTATTTGCAAGGCAGGGTTTAAAAAAAATTGATTAAACACAAATAGACAACCAAAAACAAAGCAAAAACAGGAACAACAGAAAAGAGAAAGAGAGAAAGGGAAAGAGAGGGGAGGATAAGACACCAACAAAGCCACAAGGGGATCCGAACGTACATGCATGTTAAGTGATACTAAGACAGACTAGTCCCTCAACATGCACATCAAGTCCAAAGATTACACTTCTATCAGAGATTGGTATAACTGCCATTTTTCATGCAGTTTTGGAATGGACTTTACGCTTTTTGCGACTTGCTGTTCAAGAATATATCTTGTCTTTAAATAGTGTAGAAAGTTTATTATAATTGGAAGTTTTGATTTCACATTTGCATTCATAGATGAAGTATTGGGCTTGAAGTAAATTGAAGTCAAAGGGTTCATCACTTCTAAAATTATTTGAATGCCCAAATAATATCAATTCAACAGATATATTTAAAGAATCCGCATGCTGACATTTTCATTTTATTGTTGCTTGAAGTTGTTGCCAAAAATGTGCCGCATGTTCACACGACCAAAATAGATGCTCAATGTTTTCTCTTTCTGTATTACAAAATGCACAATGATCATTCGGTTCAATTCTCATTTTTGACAGTACAATACTTGTACCCAACATACGGTGTATAATTCTTATGTGAAACCATTTGAGTTTGATTTCTTTTATTTTTTGTACCTTTTTAAAAATGACATCCCATTCCAATTGCTTTTCAAGTTTTTCATTCTACTTATTGCAATAAGCAGGGTTTATGTTGTCACACAGAAGGGCATCATAATAAACACGTGCCCCTCTGCTGACTGAACAGATAAGTTTCCATAATCTAGACCTTTCTTCATTCTTGTTATTTGTCATTGTTACTGCAGTTTTCCGAATATATGCGTTTACTTCTCTTAATAATCCGGTATATGAGATAAAGTCAATGCAAAATACATATTTTGTTATTGAACTCTCTATACGCCAAAAGCGTACCAATCTTCTTTTGTAAAGTGTCCAATTGTATATATATTTTTGTCGAACAGTCTTTGATAAACAATTGGATTTTTTTTTCGTTTATCTTAATCTTTTCATTATACAATATGTTTTCAGAAGCCAATTCTTCAGAAATGCAAGGTAGAATCCTTCGGCCAAATTCTTTATATGCCTCAAATACATCAGCCCAAATTTATTTTTGGATAATTGGCCTAGGGGAAGACTACAACCAAT
>CM065735.1:17614685-17632185 GCA_033310375.1 Conus canariensis
CATAAGAATGACACAAAGTTATCATCCATTGACAAATGATAGATGATTAGAAGACAACAAATCATTTTTATAATTTCTGATTGTAATAGCACATCTACACATAGCGACATACGTTCCTGTAACGTGCTGAGTACCACAGAAACACCTTTGCGAAATTGAAAGCAGGCTTTGCAAATGTTGCTTGCAGATTCGAACTATAATGTTGACTTTAATTTTCGTCACGCATTAGTGAAAGTTTTCTTCAAATCAAGCATATGTTTGTTTTCCACGCACTTGTAACCAGATTAAGTCATCAGTGACAGTGGATTTGTAAATAAACAAAGCTATGAAACTTGCCTTCGCCATGGGATTTATTGTTTTACCTCTGTTTGTTTATTCCTTAGAATTACTGGACCGCCACACGAAGAAGCAAACATATTATAAACCAAATCAACGCGTTTCGACTCACTGGGACTTCCTTCAGGCAGGTCACTTTTCCTTTCCATCTGGACGCAAAATGTGTGTTTAGGGGGAACAACCCAAAGTTCACCCATCATATGAGTGTTGCGCATGTGATCGTTTGAACCTTTTCTGGAAGCCATGGACGACAATGCTTCCAGACATGCATTCAAACTGTCAGAAGTTACATGAATAGTTCTTCCGGGCGGAAATTTTATGACTTTTATAATTATACAAACGATCATCTCTGTCCCAAAACATGTCGTTTACAGAAGAAAAACCCCATATACATACAAAAGGAATTTTAAAGCCCTGTATATGATGTGGCTGTGAGGACACCCATTCTTTACTAGAAGCAATTCGTAAAAGGAGTATAGGTGTGCGCGCACCTACTATAGATATTTATCTGCTTGCACAAGAAGTATGGGTGCATGAATATCTAAATCACGCACAAATTAATACCCAATTCATGTCCTGTTAAATAAATAATTGGTGAACGCACACTAGAACGCACGCATCATCATCATAATCATGCGTGCGTGCGTGCGTGCACGTGCGTGCTTGCGTGCGTGTGTATGTGTGCGTGCGTGCGTGTGTGTGTGTGTGTGTGTGTGTGTGTGTGTGTGTGTGTGTGTGCGTGTGTGTGAGTGAGAGCTCGCATGTTACCTTTCTATCTATGACGAATTGAATGTCATTTAAAGTGTGTGCCATGTTTCCAATGGTTTCGTTCACCATCGGGACTTCGTTGAAAAAGTTCAAACCATCGAGTAGGTCGAAGCTGCAGTATGCACAAGCAAGCTGTCCCAACCACAGATTCTCGTCTAACATGGCTTTATCAAGCTGGGATTAAACCCAGAGCCTTCGATCAAGAGAGCAATGCTTTCCTTACTGAGGAAAATAGTGCTCTGTTCATTTGAACAAAAGATATTAATGAAATTTAAAGTCCGCTGTATATACTGGTCACTTCAGTTTTCATATATACATTCTCCATCTGAACGATATGGCCCTTGCCCTGCCTACTCTTCCACTCCACCGTCTTTGGGTGATTGCCCCTGTCTGTCTTATTACCGAAGTATGGACCTTAATCTAAATGCATCCTGCAAACAAATTTTGTTCCAGTACAAATGAACCAAAAAAGAAAACAGTGGCGGAAATAAAACACCACAAGATGGTTTCAGGAAGATCAGATGGTGACCAACGAAAATGTCCTTTTTTCTCTAGTATACCTACTGTCAGCAGAGTTAATTGATTTTGTATCAGGATCTGTCTTGATGTTCGGATTTTTACCGAAAACAGGATGACTTCAAGCCTTGTTCATACCATACTGAATATGTCTCGCCAATTTACGACAATACTTGAACCACTGTCTCTACCGTACTTCATAAGCACGTGGTGACTGGCGACTCATCGTTAGAATAAATCTGCTTCAGAAGGCCGTGTCAAAATTGGCAGTACAAGGACGCCCCGGAGCAATGCTAGTAATGTTATATGTCTGGATGTAGCGTATTACGCATACTAGGTTCAGTCGGTATGGTTCTCGTCCTGTTGCTGATGGTAAACTGGTACCGTCATCAACATGACGTGTTTTTTTGTTTTGTTTGTTTTTAAGAAAAAGGCAATACAGAGTATGTCGCCTTGGCATTTTTTTTTCCATGGTTCCTTCTGATAGGTTGATATATTCATGAGACACAGCTATGTGGGGATGAGTTAACTTTTTTGCTGACTGAAAAAAAAAGGCAGGTGTTTCTTAGTGTTTCTCGCGACAGTCATGTTGCTGTAATTCATGGTTCTGCATTTGTTTCAATTGTCTGTCTGCCTTCATTTCAGTGAGAGAATTACTGTGTCCTCAGTCCACTGCAAGAATCAGACTATGATGCGCACAATAACAATGGTTTGTATTATCGTCTTCATGTGTATTATTATTTTCCGACTGTACTGTATATCCATATACATATATCATTATACATGTGCATGTGACGCAAATACTAATGATATTACAACTATCCTCATTCAAATGAATTCTACATTCGTCTCAAAGGCCTACTTGATTTCATAGGCAACATTTTCTTTGGAATTAGAGTATCTTCTGGTGTGCTGGTGTGACTATGACAGCAACTGCAATGACTATATGACTGTAGAAAGACTAATAGACTGCAATACATAAACAAATGGACTTAACAGAAAAGTTTTTATTACAGTCACTTTACCTTGAATGGAGAGATCTCTCCTTTTCCAATCGTTTGTTATTCTATTCATTTTATTGATTCTTTTATTCAGTGTTCTTTGCCATTTATATTGGTATCAAAATAAATTCCCAAAACTTTAATTCTGTTCACTGTTGTGAATGGGAGATCTGAGTCTTTTTTCTAGTTCCCATTTGTAAAGCTTTTGTTTTCTGAACATTCAATCTTAATCTAGAAAATCGAAATGAAATGAGGCAGGAACAGTAAACGATAAACAATAAACAAGTAGGCAGGGGCTTTTAAACTTGGCTGTGCCAGTCTTGAATGAAAGTTACTCTGTGTTAGATTTTCTTATGGGAGACAGTTCAGTTTTGCCTGCGCTTGTTTTTTGCGCCACTATTAGATTGTTCGTCTATGTATTTGTCTGACTTTATTCATGTTTAAAAGGCTGTGCCAGTCTTGAATAAAAGTTACTCTGTGTTAGGTTTTCTTATGGGAGCAAAAAATACCCACTTGTTTACTGTTTATCGTTTACTGTTCCTGCCTATTTCATTTCCAAGTTTGTTTGATTAAATTGAGGTTATTTGTATTTGTTTCTGCCATCTGTTGTTAGTTTTTGATCTCCCTTGCATTCATTTGGGTGGATCCTCAAGCGTATGCTCAAAGATTGTCCTCTACATTTTATACTATTTGCATAATGTCTAGTTTTTCAGCAACTTTTTTCCTCCCCACACTTTCATTTGGTTTCATTTACTACTCTTCGCTGGCTGCTTTGGGGGTGCTATTGGATTTTTTTTGCACCCTTGGTGGTGAGAACACCACAGTATTATGGACTGTGGTGTGTCTCTATTTGACGCCAGGAGTGCAGACACAACCAGCCGTGTCTCCCTGATGAGTTCCGACCCAGCGGACGAAAGGCCTCGGAGCAGGCAATACAAATATATCTGCCTTCAAAAGGGATTGCGATGGTTCCCTTATGCAGCTAGTGAAGAGTTTTCATATCTGTAACATATTTTCTTAATTTCATGTTCCCAGTTTCTCCATCTTCAAACTTCCCCATCCCCCCCTCCTTAAGTCCAAATTTTTGCCAAGTCATTACTATGAAGACAGTTCAGTTGTTGGCCTGCGCTTGTTTTTTCCCCCACTATTAGATTGTTCGTCTATGTATTTGTCTGACTTTATTCAAGCTTAAAAGGCTGTGCCAGTCTTGAATAAAAGTTACACTGTGATAGGTTTTCTTATGGGAGCAAAAATACCCCACTTGTTTACTGTTAATCTAGAAAACTTTTCAAAGCATGACAAGATTTCTAATGATTTAAGTATATCTTGTCAGTCTTTGAGAAACATTGGTGTGTCATCCGCCATTTGTTTATCTTAATACTAGAATTTCCATTCCCAGAATGTAGGTAGGCATCCTTCAATCTTGGAAGACTATGGAGTTGCGCTCTAGGTGTCTATTCTGGTACAGCGACGGGTGTAGCTGGCCAGTCTGACGCGGGAATGACAGTTCCTGTGGCAGAGGGCACAGATGAAGTCTGACGCTGGTCTGTCTGCCTGGGCTGCAGCCTTTCTTCTCATTCTCTTTTCCCCGAGCTGCTGAGCGAGTGTCTCTTCGAACTTAGAGAGACCTTTCTGCACAGTCTGTCTCCAGGCTGACCGTTCGAGGGCTGTTGCTTCCCAGTTGTTCTGGTTGATGTTCACAGCTTTTAGGTCCCTCTTGCACACGTCTTTGAATCGCAGCTGTGGTCTGCCTGTGGGACGTTTTCCCTGCACATGTTCTCCATAGAGGAGGTCTTTAGGGATCCGTCCGTCGTCCATGCGCACGACATGGTCGAGCCAGCGCATACGTCTCTGTTTCAGCAGCGTGTACATGCTGGTGCATCTGGCTCTTTCCTAGACAGTGTTGTTTGGGACCTTCTCCTGCCAGGTGATGTTCAGAATGCGTCGGAGGCTACGCATATGAAACGCATTGAGCTTTCGCTCTTGTCGGGCATGCAAAGTCCAAGACTCGCTGCAATACAGGAGGGTGCTCACAACGCAGGCTCTGTAGATCTGGATCTTTGTGTGCTCAGTCAGCTTGCTGTTGTTCCATGTTTTCTTTGTCAGTCTAGTCATGGTGGTACCTGCCTTGCCAATGCGCCTGTTGAGCTCTGCTCTGCTGAGCAGAACAAATTTTGGAACGATCTCAAGGCTCTATTCTATCTTGTCAAAGAGGGAACTGTTGTCAACCCATTCAAAGAGGCAAGCCCAGAGCTTCACACTGGACACTGGTGAAGTCGTGGACCTGATGATTGCCAACAACTTGAAGGAAGCTCCCAACATAGGCAAGGCCATGTTTGCAGAGTTTGTGCAGGACAGAATTGAAACCTGGTCCAAACCCTTGTCTGATGTTATCCCAAGGGCCAATTTATACACCTTCAGCAATCAGCCACCTGTGGACTTGAAGAAGGGAGCTGACAAGTTGGGACCAGCAAAGGGAAATGCAGCACTCATCACAAGGTTGTTTCCGTCCCTCCAAGGACGACCAGATAGGGATATAGATGACTTTTTCAGGCATGAGTATCAGCGTGAGCCTCCGTCCTTGAGTGACAGGGGAAAACTGATGACAGGTACCAAATCAGCTCTTCTTGGCTGTCTTCCTGGTATGCCTGATCCTGGACGTTCCCCTGCAGCCAAAGAAGCCTCTGTGGTTGTGCTGGATATGTCAGCCATCATTCACATCGTCAAGCCCCAGCGTGCCACTGTGTTTGGAGACGATACACACATGCACTTGCTACCCTTCTTAGAAAGCCAGATGACCAACACGACCACCAGAATAGATGCTGTCTCGGACACATATCAGGATGCAAGCATCAAATCACAAACTCGTGAAAACGTGGATGAATGTGAAGGGCGACGAACAAGAGTCTCTGTAAAGATACCTATTCCAAAAGGAGTGACTGGCAGAAATTTCTCAAGAGTCTAAAAACAAGAATGAACTGTTTCAGTTCCTCAGCGAGCTTCTGGTGCAAAGGATCACTGACACAAAATATCATCACTTCACCACGAAAGATGACCTTATACTCGGTAACAGACCAACTGTTGTATCGGCCTTGTCTCGCAGCTCTTAAGAAGAAGCTGACACCAGATGATGCTGCACCTGCACCACGCTGCTGAGCAAGGACACACTAGGGCCTACCTCAGGACAGTGGACACTGATGTGGTGATTCTTGACATCTATCATTCCATGAATTGAACCTGCCAAAGCTGTGGATCGGATTTGGGTCTGGAAAAACATTCAGAGACATTCCATTCATCACTCTCTCAACAGCTTGGACCTCAGCGCTCTGAGGTTCTCCTCTTCTCCCATTCATTCACGGGGTGTGATGTAACATCGGCAATGTTTGGGATTGGGAAAAAAGACAGCCTGGAATGCGTGGGATGCTCTTCCTGAGGTCACTGACTTTTCATCGCTGTCACCCAGGATCCAGCCAGCTTCACATTGACTCACTGCACATGCAACGTCTAGAGCATCTGACTGTGCTGATGTACAGCAAAAACTGCCGATCCACTTCTGTCAATGAAGCCAGAAAGCTGTTGTTCACCATTGGCCTCAAACCTCTTGAGTCCGTCCCACCAACTAAGCATGCCTTGTTCCAGCGTGTGAGGCGAGCACTACTCGTTGTGAGCTTTCATCTGGAAAGAGTCTCTCTCCAAACTTTCCAAGTTCCAAGCCCGAGTGAATGGGGATGGCAGTGAAATGACATAACCAAGGCATGGGTACCACATTGGACTGATCTGCCAGATGCCAGCAAAGATGCTCATTGTTGCTCCACTGTGGCTGCTGGGTTGCTTGCTAAGGAAACTGCAAGTGTCACCGAGCTGCACTTCACTGTAGCCCACTGTGCAAGTGTGAAGGAGGGGGGGGGGGAAGGGGTGCACAAACAGTCCTAGTCACTAGGTTTCAGAACTAGCAACCACACCCAGAACATTCAATGTCATTTGAACACCATGCTGCATTTCTAACTTGGACTCATTGGACTCTTTGATAAACTGCTCAATCAGGAGTTCAAGAACGTAAAAAGTACATCTCGAACAAGGAATGTAAACATTGGTAAAGAACCTAATGTCACATTTACCCAGGTAAAACGGTCTGGAATGTTTCTAAAATTTTCGTTTAGTATACTGGAATGTTCAAGAACATTTATAGAATGTTCTATACATCAAATGAATACTCTAGAAACACTCCAGTCGGTTTCACCACAGGTGAATCGATCAAGTGCAAAAGTTGATATTTTTCTTACCAATTTGACCTTGAAAATGACATTTGACCCTGACAATACCTATACTATACCAAAGTGACTTCCGAAGTAGGTTGCTTGCACATAAAACGTATAATAAGTGACATTTGGCAATGCTGTGATGGCAATGGGGGCTGTGATTGGCATGAACAGTTTCTGTCGGTAGCCATATTGGATTTTGCGCAAATGGGGTGAAGTGGGTTGGGCTCAGTTTGTTTACAGTGTTTTTTTGGGGGCCGTATGCCCATACCTGGCGCCGTGCCAAATTTCGGGGACTTATCACCAAGTGCACGATGGTCCCGTTTTGAGGAAATTCCTGCCTCACTATTTCTTTTCTCTTTTTTTTTATTTTTTTTTTTTTAAGACAACAACATAAGTTATTGACTCTGATGAGGTGACAGCCGTTGTCCATGTGGTCTGCTGGGCTGTAAACAGCATCAACTGATTGATGATATAATATCAGATCCAAAACCATCATATACACAGTATATAACTTAAAGGAGAAAGCTGTGGCAATAATACTACTGAAAAACTTGTTTTGAAGGGGGGGGAGGGGGGGGGGGGGGGGGGAATGGAGGGGGATTAAAGGCGATTTTTAAACTGATGGTTGAATTTAGGTAGGAGGCGTCCAAACTGTGGGCTAGAAAGACAAATTATTCCTAAGTCAATGAAAAGTACTTGCCCCAGAATGTAAAGGAACTTTAATGCCTGCAATCGAACTATTTCGAATCTTAATGGCTAAAAGCTCGACGGCTAGCACAAAGGCTAATGGTGAGAACGGACAACCTGGTCTTATTCCGCAGTTCACATAAAAAAGGCTCGGAAATCCAACCTCCATGATTTACAGAGATCATGTTTCCAATTGTCAAAATAGATACCCATTTTCTAAAAATCTGGTCCAAACCAAAAACGTCAAAACTTTCAGCAGAAAACTGTTTGATATCGAATCAAATGCTTTTGCATAGTCAATAGCGAGCAAGAAGCCTGCTTATTAGTTTTATTTAGGTAATTGATAACACCATCAATCGATCTTATGATTGTGGCGATGTTTCTGCCTTTGATATACCCTACCTGATCTTCGTTTACTAGGTTAGTGATGACTCGTCCAAGTCTTAATGCTAAGACTTTGGCTAGTAATTTGTAATCATTGTTAGTTAACGTGATAAGCCTCTGGTTGTTTAATTTGTCTCTATCTAAATCTTTTCCCTGATGTAACAGAGTTATTACACCATATCTTTGAGAATATGATAGTTTATCAACATGGAAAGCCTCTATCAACGACTGAGTAAGTGTTTTACATTTCGTATTCCAAACATTTTTTAAAACTCCGTTGTCAGTCCGTTATTGCTGGGGCAATCCATTTCTCATATTCTTCTGAGCGCTTGTCATTTCTTTCACTGTCACCTTGCCCTCACATGAAACAGCTTCATTAACGTCTAGTCTTGGAAAGTTTTCATTTTCCATAAATGTACTTGTTGCTCCCCTAACGTCTTTTTCTACAGTTTCTTGATTATAAAGTTTCCTGTAAAAGAAGACTTGATCTTCCAAAAATTTTGTCTGATCTGTAATTATCTCACCGGGATCTTTAGTTAATCTTATTATTACTTTTTTCTTTCCTCTAGCTTTTTCCAGATTGCGAAACTATTTTGTATTCATTTCACTTTCTTCAATCCATTTAAGTCTCGCTCCAATTTGCGCTCCTCTTGCTCTCTGAACCTGCAACAACTCTATTTCTTGTTTTAAACTAAGATACTGCTTCTGTACCCCTACATCAGAGGGATTGCTGGCTAATGCCTTTTCTTTTTCCACAAGCTGTGCATTCAGACGATACTCACGATTTTTTCTTTTGCATGCAAATGATTTTCCATACTCAGTACAAAAAGTACGAATTTCAACTTTACAGAGTTCCCACCTACGTATGTAAGAAACATCATTGGTAGTATCATTGAGATGCTTATCTAATATCGTTTATCTCTGCAACAAACTTTGATCTTTTACAAAACTATTGTTAAATCTCCAGTATCCTGGACCTCTCTCAAAATGAACGTTTTTCAATAATGTTATGACAGCTTTGTGATCTGAATGCGCAACTGTCGTGAGTTCACACGAAACACACAAGGGTAGCATTTCCTCTGACACAAAACAGTAATCCAAACATCCAGCAATAAAAGGGTTATTCTTACTCCAGGAGAAATCTTTTTCTTCATTATGAAAAACTCTCCAGATGTCTGTCAGATTCAAATTTCTTACCACATTATATAACTCTCTTTCGTCTGACTCATGATGAAATCGACCCTAATAATATCAAGACTGTTCTTCATAACACAATTAAAATCACCAAACAACAACAGATTTTGCTCACTATATTCAGCACACGTTTCCTGTAATTTTGTCATAAAAAGTGCTTTATCTTTCGTATTATTTGGAGCATACATATTTGCCTATTTAAAGTCATTTAGTTCACTTTTGACTGACACAATTATGGTTCTCTCTAAAGCCAGTTCAACATCTACGTTACCGTAATTTTTTTTTTTTTTATATTAGAATCCTTTGACTCCTTTTCGTACTCTCATTGTAAAATGATTTTCCTCCCTAGTGTTTTTTTGCCATAGCAACGCATCATTCTCGGTTACATGGGCTTCTTGTAAACAGGCAATATCAATTTTATTACTTTTTAAATAACAAAAAACAGCGGCTCTTTTGAATTTATTCCTGAGACTTCTTACATTCAAAGAACAAATACGTATTTTGTCCATTGGAAGCATTATACCCATAATACACAACACTTTTTTTTCCGAATTCCATACTCAATGTCCGTTAATCAAGCGAGACCGAAGCCATGAGATCTGCCCGAGGAGGCAGGGCGTCTACCCACACTGGTCGCTTACCTGAGTGTTGGTACTGCGGGGAGCCTGATGGGTGGATGTACCACTGTCCTTTTTCAGGTGCTTACCTCTCCCCGCTACCTCTTTAGGGCTGGAACCCCTCCTTGGATCGCCGGCGTTTAGGGGTCTCCAACCTGCGCCGGGACAGGCTCTCCAGCAGCAGGGAGGCAGAGCATGGCATCGCTGGGCCTGCCTCTGGCTGCACGGTCCTCCCGTCTGTGGCAGTCGTCGGGCTACTCGCTGTCCGTCGGCGCGGTGTCACCCACTCCAGGTGTGTCCTCTCTGTCCTTGGCTGGAGTCCCTGTAACAGAAAACTGGCACAGAGGATCCCCACGCTTATGGCTGGATTGTCTGCACTCACGGCAAACAACCTCTTTTTTGCACACACTGAGGCATGGTGGTTCTGGCCCAGGCAATTAGAGCAAATGAAGGTATTTTTAAGCCAACTTTTGTTCTTTGTGATAGATCTTAGCCCAGAAGAGACTTACTTTGAGGAACTTGTCCAGAAGAACATCAGGGACGGGGATGAACATGAACCTCTGCCCCGTTAAAAAAAAAAAACGGGTAAGTTTTCCATCTGCATCCCTCGTCTCTCTGTTTTGATTGAAGAGCACAACTCGCGCCTTACCTTTCCCAGAGAATGTTCGATCTCTGAGTCGGCCACTGATATGGGTACGTTGTCGACCCACACTTTGGTTGTTGGCTTCTCCTCCCCCGTGTCACTCTTCAGAATAAAAGGGTTAGTATTAGCAAGTTGCACTATTGTCCCTCTTACCCTCATACCCTGTGTCAGGAGCAGAGGCAGTGCTGCATAAAATTAATACAGCGTTATAGCGATTTGTATGGCAGAAAAAGATCAGTAACAGGAAAGCATTCGAGAAAGTGAAGAGGAATGTAATGGAATCTAATGCGGACGAAGGTGATCTGAACATGATCAACATGCTTTAGTTTCAGAAGGTTCTGAACTTAGAATGGATGGTTAAATCATATAATGCTAAAGAAAATGAAAAATGGAGGCTGATGCTATCGTGGCATTCAAATAAACTAGCGAATGGGCATAATTTCTTTAATGTAAACACAAGGACAAAAAATATGCAGGGTATTATTAGAATTGAAAATGATTTCTGAAAAGACAAATTTGCATGTTATCTAGATAACAAAACTATACATAAACAAAGTGAAATAAACAGTGGTAATTTTCAGTCACAGCTCCTTTTCAGCAACTCTTTGATTAAATACAAAAATAAAGTACTTTTCTTTCCAAACTGGCACAATAGAGGAATTGAACAGATGAAAGATATAATCCATCAGAACGAACATGGATTTCTGTCACTTGAGGAAGTACAGAATATGATTGAACGAAGCAAGGCTAACATTATTTTTGAATATAATGTCCTTATTAATTCTATTCCCAAAGAGTGGATTCAATGGATAGAGAGAGGAGATCCATGCACAAGCCAACAGGATTGTGATGCAAAACAGTTTAATACAAAACCAAAGAACATCAGGAAAATGTTATCCAAAGACAACGGAACAAATTTACCAATGTCCCATTACTTCTGGGAAAGGAAATTTGGGTACACTCTAGACAAACAGGCCTGGTCTAGGGCTAAAGAAACCACCAAAGAAGTAAGACTTAGAGTCCCTCACTGGAAAGTGTTACATAATATTTACCCTACAAATATAGTGTTAAACAAAATGAAAATGCGAGAAAATAATGAATGTTCATATTGTGTTAATACGGTGGATTTTATTGAGCATTTTTTCTATAATTGTCCAATTGTTAAGAAGCTTTGGAATTTCATTGAGCAAAACATTTACGCAGACACAAATATTAGACTAAGGTTGCCAGTCACTGACGTTCTGTTTGGTGTGAACAATTGAATCTGCCCACGTGCAAAATATGTTTACACCAATCTCATTCCATTAGTTGGAAAAATGTCTATCAGTATTTTAAAAAAGACACGGTCTGCGTTCTCATTGCAATCAATCTTTGAAAAAGAATTCAACATAAGGAGCTAGTTCATACCTCACCTCATCTTCCAGCTTCTTCTGGCCCCGTCCACCCCCCCCCCCTCCCCCTCACCTCCACCAGCGCCCGCTTTCCTCTTTCTCTGCCCTCTTTTTCTCTTTTGGCCTGTGTCAGTTCGTCAGTAGTTGGCTCTCTCTTATATGGCCATTAATTAGCACTTTTAGTTCATGTTTCCAAGTTTCAATTGATTGTTTCATTCATTCTTTCAATTATTAACTCATCTCATTTCCTTTCGGTGGATGGGGTGGGCGTGGGGGAAGTTAGTGATTCACTGTATCTTTGCCTATTCTTTCTATAACTACAGAGAGGATTTATAAACGTGTATATGCTTTTGACTATTTACCCATGATTTTTTCGCTCGCAAATCTGTATGCGTGCACGCTTGCACTCGCACGCGCGTGCACACACAATCACACATGCGCACGCACACACACACACACACACACACACACACACACACACACACACAACACACACACACCAACACATATACTGGTTGCCTTGCTACCGGTCTTTCCTCACGTCCTCCTTGCAGCTCCATCCCCCCTCCCCCCTCCCGTTTCTTCTTCACTGTAATGATGGCGTTTCTGGGGAACTGGCAGGTGCGAGACTACTTTTGATCGTAGTATGAAAAACCTTATTTATCCTTTCGTCCATGTTCGCTCGTTCCTTCGGTCATTCTTGGATGTTTTCGTTTTTCGTACCAAGAAGGGCTTTCAGGGGACGTTCGGGTACACGGGAGAGAACGGAGGAGGCGAAAGGAAATCTTTATGTTGTATTCAGTGTATTCAACCTGGTCACATCTAGGCCTGAAGATTATTGTTTCACATTTGCTTAACAACTGTACATGTACTTTGTTATTTCGTGTGTCCTTACACAGCAACGAATTCGTTTTTCGTTTTGGTATACTTTCTTTTTTCCTCTTCTTCCTTCCTGCCTTCCTTTTCTTTCCTTCTTTTTCTCTGTCTGCCTGTCTTTTGTTTTCTTTGTATATGCAGCATATTATCAGAGTGAGTGTGCCAGTACACTACACATTAGAACATAAACAAACCCAGACACATTTTTCAAACGCCAAAACACTAAAATCAGCAAAGATAAGTCCATTTGTACGAGAACATACAGACTATGCACGGTATGTGAGACTGGTTGTTCAAAAAAAAGAAGAAAAAGAAAAAAAAGGAAAAGAGAGGAGGAAAAATAAAAAGCGGAAAGAAAAAAACTAGTTGTGGAAATTGTGTTTGTTTTTTTCCGCTTTTTGTTTTTTTGTTTTTTTTTTTTGCAGATGAAGAGGACAATGTGAAGCACCAAAAAAATGAAGAGGTGGATGTCGGCCTTAGAGGAGAAAAAGTCACTGCCTTAGGTGCTCCATTGATCCGACAACTGATGCCACAAAACAAAGACTGTAGGCAGGCTGTGGCGTGGTGCACATAAACATCATCATCAAAGTCTACAGAGGAGTTGGACCTGTCTAAAATGCTGTCTGGTACTTCCACACTGCTCATCGTTTCTCTATCTACCTACTTTCCTTTTTGCTCATTTGCTCATGAATTTCTAACAAAACCTGAGTTTGTATTTGTTGTATGTGTATGAAGAAAAAGAAAGACATACACCTGAAGGGGGCGCCAGTGGGATCCAGAGAAGAACTCCCCTCAACTTCAACATGTTCATCTAGTATGTGATGGGCTTTTGATGCGCAGAGACTTTGTGGATATTGTTTCGGGAGCACCAGAGCAACAAAAAAGAAACAAAAGAAAAGAAAAAAAGGAAAAGAACTTAATCGCAGTTCACATGCAGCAGGTCTAAGGTTACAACGTTCTATTAGTCGTGCAGGGACGCTGCACACCTGAACATCACAGGTGTCAGAACTGAAGAAATGTGCCATGGAAAAGAAATGTTACCCCTTTACAAACTTTCCGGCCAGTATGACATTGGAGCAGGAGTTCTCAGTAGCAATGATCTCTTTCAAGGGCCTGCACAGAAGTGAATATCAAAGCTACATAGCTAGGTATATAATGTGTCTTGTCTGATAGGAAACCGAATGCAGTTGTAAATGCTTCATGGGTTAGTTTTTAAAGCTCTACGTGGACTTTTAGTTTGGGGTGTTGTGCTTTCTATGATTTATTTATTTGTTCACTTTTCGTTTACAAATTAAACGCATACTTCTGCACACATGTGCATAGCAAACACACACATACACACACACACACACACACACACACACACACACACACACACACACACACACACACACACACACACACGTACGCGCGTGCGTGCGTGTGCGCGAGAGATCCTTAAGTGCTTGGCTGAACATTGTTCAAAACTTGATAATTATAAAACCGCAGGAAATCCAGCTCAGCGTAACTGTCTTACGTCAATCAATAACAATGACCACCCACATAGGCAGCAGTGAAATCACTCAGAAAAGAGAAGTCAACTGGAATAGACAATACATCTACAGAGCTGATACACACTCGGGGAGAATGAGTCAGCAAGCTCCTGAAATGTACCGGTGACGAGATCTGGCAGACACAAGCATGGCTCTACGGATCCAGTCCTTGGTCATTACACAAACCAGAAAAGGTTTCCTTCAGCTATGTCAAAATTGCCATACAGACAGCCTCATTGGCCGGTCTAGGAAAACAATGCTGAAGACTCTGCTCAATAGAAAAGATACCTACTGAAGAACAAAGAGGTTTCATTACAGGAAGAATTGCCAGTGCACACAACTTCAACTTCCCAATTTTGTTTTTGAGAAACTACAACTCCAGCAAGATCTACATTGTGTTTTAACTGACTTTACGAAAGCATTTGACACAGGATCTGGCACACAGCCTTAAGGGCAAGCTTGAGGGGGTACAACATCGGAAGGAACCTTGGCATAGGTCATAAAGCAGCAGTCTACTACAATGGCAGCCTAGGGAAATGATTCCGCACAAATGTCGGCATTAGGCAGGGCTGTCTACTTTCTTCCCACCATCTCCAACAATTATCTGGAAGGACTAGTGACTGATGCACTAGAAAACCATCTTGGAACCATGAACATTGCAGGCAGGACTGTTACCAACCCACGCTTTGCCAATATCATGGATGACTTCAGCAGACAGGAAGAAGAACTTGCTGAACTAGTAAAATATTGGAACAAAACATCTGTAGGAGATGGCATGGAAAACAGTGTGGAAAAGAAACAGACTGATGATAAACGTCATCAGCGGCATAATGAGACATCAAGGCAATTAGTCAAAACCTAGGACAATAAGCAGTTTCAAGTCCTGGGAGGAGCTGTGAATGGTCCAGTCAACAGTGCTCTCAGAACTTAGCGCCATCTGGAGCAAAAACAGCACCTTCCAGTTTCAAAATGTAATCATGTGTACGCTAGAGATATCAATATTTATCTACGCTTATAAAAGTAGACCCTGACAGCTGATCTAGAAAGAAGAAAATAGGCATTTGAAATGAAATTACCGCAAATTCTTACTGAAAGTTCCTGCCGCCAGTGACGAAGTGTGCGAAAGAATCGAGGCAGCCGGTTGGTTCCTTTGAAGGTGGAGTTGTTGCAGCTTTGGGATTCTGGTAAACACTACCCTGCCTCTACACAAGCTTCGATCTGTTATCTCTTCCAAACCACACTGTGGCTGCCCACGTCACAGCTCTGCATACCTCATACTTAAAACTACTAGCTTCCGTTCAACATCAGTGGCTCCAACTCTATATTCAACCTGCATGCACAAGTGGGAACACCCGCCATTCCGACCCCAACCTTACCATAAAAAAATATAACCACCATCTAACGCCGTTCTGAGAAATGGAATTTCCTGGTTGATACCATGACTGTGCCTTCAACCAAAACATACGGTCAAGTTCGAAGAAAATCCCAACTTCACTTTTCATGATAGAATCCATAACCTTTTCCACATGCACAATTCAGAAACGAAACCCAACCCAGGAGTGGTGTCAGACTCCTCCAAATTTCCATGCACTCCTCGTGGACTTTCAAAACACCCTTTATCAGTTTTGATCTTGCTTCCTCCTGCAAAGATTACACCAATTACACCAACCAGATGTAAGTTCTATGGAGAACTCCGTCCACACATTTTGTCTTTCCACAAAATAACAGACGTAAATCTGGCGGGGAGGGGGGGGGGGGGTGCTTCTGCCTTCATGTCTGTTACTCCCAAGCAGTCTTGTTCAAAACAAACAAACGAATACAAAACAGAGCAAAACAAAACCAGACATTCCTTTTGACAGGATTGTTTTGGCTTGGGGCTAGATGTGGTGTCTGCATCCAAGAATTTGTGTGTTTCCTATTCCGCTCCAAAGCGATTGCTGATGTTTCATCAGTCGCTTGGAACTTCTCACATTCTTTTGACTCTTTTGCTCTCTGAAAAGTGACAGATGCAATATTGCTCTTTCTTGAATTCAGCCAAACAGACCACATCCTCCAGGTCACATGAGGGAGCTTAAATTCTGGGATCTAAAATAAACCTGCCGTTACAATGGATCCCTCCCTTCTGTGATGTGGACAAGGAGGACTTCGACAAAATCTCAAAGCGAGTCAGCTATCAAGAGCAAACTGTCCTTGACATATCATATGGAAAGGTCAAGATCCATCTCAAAAGCTACTTCAGAAATACGAGATGACGGCGTCTGCAGATAGAACTTGAGAAGGACGGAATCTACCATATTGAAAGGGTGTGACAGGTCAGACATCCAACAGGACACTGTCAGCTCCTGTCACATCTCTTCAGACTGAGGACAGGACATTGTCACATCCTGTCAATGTTCTCAGACTGAGAACAGGACACTGTCAGCTCCTGTCACATCTCTTCAGACTGAGGACAGGACATTGTCAGCTTCTGTCACATCTCTTCAGACTGAGGATCTCTCACACAGATGAGTGCCCATGAGGCATCAGTCCACAGACACCAGTCGACACACTTCAGCCCCACCCCACCTTTGACACTCTCTGACAGGGAACATGGCCCAGTGCAGTTGGCCTGGGGGAAAAGCTGTGGCGACCAAGGATGTCGCTGAGGCAGACGGCAGATTTCGCCCACAACTCCGGTCTAAGTAAATTGTTCTCATGGTCTTTGAATTGTGGAATTGTGGGGTCTGGAAAAAAATAAACAATTTATCCGGTAGTAAAACCAAGAAATCCTAGCATTTTAAGGACTATAAACCTTTTGCATTGACATCTCTGGTAATAAAAGGTTTTGAACGCCGTGTCCTTCAGATTCTTCTTCCAACAGTCAAACAGCTTTGTGATCCATACCAATTTGCATACAAACAGATCAGAAGTACAGATAATACAATAATCACTCTTTTAAACATTGTATGCATCCATCTTGAAAACAAAGATTCTTTCGTTCGCACCCTGTGTATTGATTTCTCATCAGTTTTGAATACTGTTCAACTACACATTATGGCAAAGAAAGTCCACTTTGAGGGAAAATATTCATCAGCAAGAACCACATTTACTGGTGTACCTTATGGCACCGTTCTCTCCCCTGTACACTTAACTCTTTGTACAAATGATTGTACTGGTTCTTCTGTCACTCCTGTCATGAACTACTCAGATGATTCTGCTTTAGAAGACCTGTCTAATTCAGATACCACGTATTTGCAAGAGATGGAACGTTTTCGTACGTGGTGCAAAGAAAACTGTCTAGATTTGAATGTTAG
>CM065735.1:17637185-17702185 GCA_033310375.1 Conus canariensis
CTGGACATTGTTCAAGATTAAGAGGCGTGTCAGCCAAAGGAAAAACAAAATGAGAAATAACTGACTACTACGTTCCTGCAACTTCTACGTTTGACTTCCAGGAACACCCCTGAATATCAGGAGTGTCCAACCAATTTTTTTTTAATACAAAGAACAGATATAACACTGCCTCCCTCTTCTTCCACTTTAATAGTTTCAGTTTTCGTTTCACCAAGGAGGCGTCCGTGCGTGCGGACTAGTCCTTATACGCTGCACCATATCCGCTAAGTTCCCTCAATAGAATAACTAGGTAAGTGTTGGAAATAGTGATGACCTTTTTCAGCCGACCTGCACGGTAATGGAACTGTATTAAAGATGCATTGCTGGGAACAGTCACACTCTTGACTTTGTGAGAACCAGATGCAGATGAACGTGCGTCATGAATTATGTTTAATGTTTTTCGCCATAATTTAAGGGTGAATTTCTTTTTCATGAAAAAATGTAACATAAGGTGAACATAAGAATAACACAAAGTTATCATCCATTGACAAATAACAGATAATTAGAAGACAACAAACCATATTTTATCATTTCTTATTGTAATAGCACATCTACACATAGTAACATACGTTCCTGTAACGTGCTGAGTACCACACAAACACCTTCGGGAAATTGAAAGGAGGCTTTGCAAATTTTTGCTTGCAGATTCGAACTATAATGTTGACTTTAATTTTTGTCTGCATTAGTAAAAGTTTTCTTTAAATCAAGTATATGTTTGTTTTCCACGCACTTGTAACCAGATTAAGTCATCAGTGACAGTGGGTTTGCAAATAAACATTAAGCGCAAACGCTATGAAACTTGCCTACGCCATGGGATTGATTGTTTCACCTCCGTTTTTTCTCCTTAGAATTACTGGACCGCCACACGAAGAAGCAAACATATAATAAACGAATCAACGCGTTTCGACTCACTGGGTCTTCTTCAGGCAGGTCACTTTTCCTGGATGCAAAATGTGTGTTTAGGGGGGAACAACCCAAAGTTCACCCATCATATGAGTGTTGCGCATGTGATCGTTTGAACCTTTCCTGGAAGCCATGGACGACAATGCTTCCAGACATGCATTCGAACTGTCAGAATTTACACATATAGTTCTTCCGGGCGAAAATTTTTATGACTTTTGTAATTATACAAACGATCATCTCTGTCGTTTACTGAAGAAAAAACCCATATACATACAAAAGGAAGTTTAAAGCTCTGTATATGATGTGGCTGTGAGGACACCCATTCTTTACTAGAAGCAATTCGTAAAAGGAGTATAGGTGTGTGCGCACCTACTATAGATATTTATCTGCTTGCACAAGAAGTATGGGTGCATGAATATCCAAATCACTCACAAATTAATACCCAATTCATGTCCTGTTAAACAAATAATTGATGAACACACACTAGAACGCACACATCATCATCATAATCATGCGTGCGTACATGCTTACGAGCGTGTGTGCGTGCGTGCGTGCGTGCGTGTGTGTGTGTGTGTGTGTGTGTGTGTGTGTGTGTGTGTGTGTGTGTGTGTGTGTGTGCGTGCGCGCGTGCGTGCGTGCGTGCGTGCGTGCGTGTGTGTGTGTGTGTGTGTGTGTGTGTGTGTGTGTGTGTGTGTGTGTGTGTGTGTGTGTGTGTGTGTGAGCACGTATGTTTCCTTTCTATCTATGAAGGATTGAATGTCATTTAAAGTGTGTGCCATGTTTCCAATGGTTTCGTTCACCATCGGGACCTCGTTGAAAAAGTTCAAACCATCGAGTAGGTCGAAGCTGCAGTGTGCACACACAAGCTGTCCCAACCACAAATTCTCGTCTTACATGGCGTTATTAAACTGGGATTAAATCCAAACCATTCGATCAAGAGAGCAACGCTTTCCTTACTGAGGAAAATAGTGCTCTGTTCATTCGGACAAAAGCTTTGAATGACATTTAAAATCTGCTGTACATACTGATCACTTCAGTCTTCATATATACATTCTCCATCTGAACAATATAGCCCTTGCCCCTGCCAACTCCTCCTCTCCACCGTCCCTGGGTGATTGCCCCTGTCTTATTACCGAAGTATGGATCTTAAATTTAAATGCATCCTACAAACAAATTATGTTCCAGTACAAATAACCTAAAAGAAAAACAGTAGCAGAAATAAACACTACAAGATGGTTTCAGGAATATCAGATGGTGACCGACGAAATTGTTCTTTTTTTCTCTAGTATACCTACTGTCAGCAGATTTCATTGATTTTGTATCAGGATCTGTCTTATGATGTTCGGAGTTTTACGGAAAACAGGATGACTTCAAGCCTTGTACATACCATACTGAAAATGTCTCGGCAATTCACGACAATACTTGTAATCACTGTCTGTACCCGTACTTCATAACTGCGTGGTGACTGGCGACTTATCGTTAGAATAAACCTGCTTCAGAAGGCTGTGTCAAAATCGGCAGTACAAGGATGCCCTGAAGCAATTCTAGTAATGTTATATGTCTGGGTGTAGTGTCTTACGCATACTAGGTTCGGTCGCGTTGTTCCTGTTACTGATTGGTAAGCCTGGTACTGTCATCAACATGGCGGTGGTTTTTGTTGTTGTTGTTGTTGTTTATCCATATACTATTATCATTATGCATGTGCATGTGATGCAAATACTCATGAGATTACAACTATCCTCTAACTTTGCATGTAGGCAAACTTATGGAAAAGATAAGTTTAAACAGACTAATATTCTATTGTAATAAAAATAAAGTGATCCCAAAAAACCAAGCCGGTTTCCGAAAAGGTAGGTCAACCATTGATCATCTTGTCAAATTGACTACACAGGTAAAACATCAATTTGCTCGCAGAAAGAATATTCTAGCAACCTTTTTGATATAAAAAGGCATATGACCGTGTTTTGCATCATAAATTACAATATAAATTGAAACAAATTGGTTTGTCTGGGAACATCTACTTTTACATAAATGACTTATTGATGAAAAGAAGCATGCAAACAAAGGTGGGAAATTCCTATTCGACTACACGCATGCCTACAATGGGTATTCCACAAGGCTCGGTAATAGTGCCCCATCTTTTTAATATATTACTTCATGACCTACCTCAATGTTTGTCAAAAAATGTCAACTTAGTACAATATGCAGATGATATTTGCATGTGGATGAATGTGTCCATGAAAATGAAGTCACCAAAAAGAGATATAAATTACTATAGAAAAGCTTATCAAATGGAATTAGATAAATTAAATAACTACTTGTTTGAAAATGGACTAACTCTATCAACTGAGAAAACTCATCTGGTTTTATTTAACAATGGTGCTGATCCACCCAATTTACCATCCCTCCATATTAGGTCTGATATTTTGGAATATAAACAAAGGGTAACGTTTTGGGGGGTTCATATTACTTCTAAATTAAACTGGAATTATCACATTGAATACTTGTTATCTAAAGCAAGAAAAACTTAATTAAAAAAAAAGTTATCAGTAAGCAATACTGGAGCCAAGATGTCAGAGTACTAAAACATCTAGCGATAAGTCTTGTTTGCTCTAGGCTTACGTATGGTCAAGAAGTTTTTTTCACCACTCCAAAATATTTATTAAACAAATTACAAAGCGTGGATTGTAAAGCTTTTCGATTGGCCTTGGGGCTTCCTTTCCATACATCAACAATAGCAACATATAGAGAGGTAGGAGTACTTCCTTTAAATGAATGCCGTCAGCTTGCCATCGCTAAATATTTGTTAAAAGGCTCTTTAAGTGAAAACAATGTTGAAAATGAAATTGGCTTAAGATCAGATGTTGATTTCCCAAAACGAGCCAAAACATATCATGTCTTAAAACAATAAAAACTGAAACTCTAGATACTTTTCAATAATCAGGAATAGAATTAGAAGATATGGTAAAATGTAGTAATCCATGTACTGCTATCCCTCCATGGGAATTACAAAAAGGACATTTTGACATTAATTATACCAATGCAAAGAAAAATGAGAATATAAATTTTATTGGCACAGTTGCGAATGAGCATTTATTTCTCAATTATCCAAATCATCTCAAAGTTTATACCAATGGTTCAGTTCTAGAAAATCACGAAGCTGGTGCTGCTTTCACTATCCCCACTTAAAGGTCAAAAGAGGTTTTTATATTGGAAAGCACAGATCTATATTTACAGCTGAATTAACTGCTATTCTTATGGCTTTGCGTTATTTGCTTGATTTTCCGAAAACTGTGACTCAGATTCTTTTTTGTGTCGATTCAAAATCAGTGTTGTATGCCTTAAGCAATTCAAATTCTAGTGTGAGACAAGACTTGATTTTTGAGATGAATAATTTGGTGCATTTCCTTATTCTAAGAGGTAGTAATCTTACCTTTCTTTGGGTGCCTTCACACAGTGGAATACATTTCAATGAATCCGTAGATAAATAAGCTAAAAACTCTGCAGATTATACAAATGAAGCATATAATTTGAAAATCCCTTTATCTCTGAAAGAAGGGTATAGCCTGCTGCAGAATGCTTGCTGGAAGCATTTTAGAAAGAAACAAGAAGATGTTGGCCACTCATCACCTGCTGACCACCAAACGAGTTTTGAAGATGTTTTTATATCTAAGTATGGTCAATTGTCTAACTTAAGGCTTTTAACTTCCCTTGCCTATAGATTCAAACTTAATGCTTTTAAGACGAAATTCACTTCCAACATCACATGTGTTTGTGGTGGGAAAATTTCTAATGAACATATACTTTTCCACTGTAGAAAAATGAAAACATATCTGCCTACTTTTTCGGAAAAGTCCCTGAAGGAGGTTTTAGTAAAACCCCTTTTGATTTGTGACATTGTTTTGGGACTTGTTCAGAGTACCATTTTTAGATTCCTTTAATAATTCTATTTTCACGTTTAAATGTTATTATCCTGTTACCTTTAGCGTTCATTTGATTTTTTAAAATGATATTCTAGTTATGTTATAGGTTGCAATTTTTTTTATTCATGTTAACATTTTTTCCTTCCGATTCTCATTCTGATCCTCCTTTTTCCGTTTTCCATTTATACTTCTTCATCTTTTTTTTTTTCTCCCTGTTTCTTTATCTCCTTCAGTTGCCTGTCTATAACACCCTCCTCCCTTCCCTTCCTCCTTTTCTACCTTGTTTATTTATTTATTTTATGACAGTCCCTGTAGCAGAGGGCACAGATGAAGTCTGACGCTGGTCTGTCTGCCTGGGCTGCAGCCTTTCTTCTCATTCTCTTTCCCCCGTGCTGCTGAGCGAGTGTCTCTTCGAACTTGGAGAGACCTTTCTGCACAGTCTATCTCCAGGCTGACCGTTCGAGGGTTGTTGCTTCTCAGTTGTTCTGGTCGATGTTGAAGGCTTTTAGGTCCCTCTTGCACACGTCTTTGAATCGCAGCTGTGGTCTGCCTGTGGGACGTTTTCCCTGCACAAGTTCTCCATAGAGGAGGTCTTTAGGGATCTGTCCATCGTCCATGCGCACGACATCGCCGATCCTGCGCATACGTCTCTGTTTCAGCAGCGTGTACATGCTGGTGCATCCGGCTCTTTCCAGGACAGTGTTGTTTGGGAACTTGTCCTGCCAGGTGATGTTCAGAATGCGTCGGAGGCTACGCATATGAAAAGCATTGAGATTTCGTTCTTGTCGGGCATGCAAAGTCCAAGACTCGCTGCCATACAGGAGGGTGCTCACGACGCAGGCTCTGTAGATCTGGATCTTTGTGTGCTCGGTCAGCTTGCTGTTGTTGCTAGGCAGAACAAATTTTTGAACGATCTCAAGGCTCTACTCTATCTTGTCAAAGAGGGAACTGTTGTCAACCCATTCAAAGAGACAAGCCCAGAGCTTCACACTGGACACTGGTGAAGTCGTGGACCTGATGATTGCCAACAACTTGAAGGAAGCTCCCAACATAGGCAAGGCCATGTTTGCAGAGTTTGTGCAGGACAGAATTGACAACCTGGTCCTAACCTTTGTCTGATGTTATCCCAAGGGCCAATTTGTACACCTTTAGCAATCACCCACCTGTGGACTTGAAGAAGGGAGCTGACAAGTTGGGACCAGCAAAGGCAAATGCAGCACTCATCACAAGGTTGTTTCTGTCCCTCCAAGGACGACCAGATAGGGATATAGATGACTTGTACTGGCATGAGTATCAGCGTGAGCCTCCGACCTTGAGTGACAGGGGAAAACTGATGACAGGTACCAAATCAGCTCTTCTTGGCTGTCTTCCTGGTATGCCTGATCCTGGACGTTCCCCTGCAGCCAAAGAAGCCTCTGTGGTTGTGCTGAATATGTCAACCATCATTCACATCGTCAAGCCCCAGCGTGCCACTGTGCTTGGAGACTATACACACATGCACTTGCTACCCTTCTTAGAAAGCCAGATGACCAACAAGACCACCAGAATAGACGATGTCTGGGACACATATCAGGATGCAAGCATCAAATCACAAATTCGTGCAAAACGGGGTGAATGTGAAGGGCGACGAACAAGAGTCTCTGTAAAGATACCTATTCCAAAAGGAGTGACTGGCACACATTTCTCAAAGAGTCTAAAAACAAGTATGAACTGTTTCAGTTCCTCAGCGAGCGTCTGGTGCAAAGGATCACTGACACAAAATATCATCTTTTCACCACGAAAGATGACCTTGTACTCGGTAACAGACCAACCGATGTATCGGCCTTGTCTCCCTGCTCTCAAGAAGAAGCTGACACCCAGATGATGCTGCACCTGCACACGCTGCTGAGCAAGGACACACTAGGGCCTACTTCAGAACAGTGGACATTGATGTGGTGGTTCTTGCCATCTATCATTTCCATGAACTGAACTTGGCAAAGCTGTGGGTCGGATTTGGATCTGGAAAAACATTCAGAGACATTTCCATTCATCACATCTCTCAACAGCTTGGACCTCAGCGCTCTGACGCTCTCCTCTTCTTCCATTCATTCACGGGGTGTGATGTAACGTCGGCAATGTTTGGGATTGGGAAAAAGACAGCCTGGAATGCGTGGGATGCTCTTCCTGAGGTCACTGACACCTTTATCGCTGTCACCCAGGATCCAGCCAGCTTCACACTTGACTCACTGCACATGCAACGTCTAGAGCATCTGACTGTACTGATGTACAGCAAAAACTGCCGATCCACTTCTGTCAATGAAGCCAGAAAACTGTTGTTCAACATTGGCCTCAAACATCTTGTGTCTGTCCCACTAAATCAGCATGCCTTGTTCCAGCATGTGAGGAGAGCACTACTCGTTGCGGCTTTCATCTGGAAAGAGTCTCTCTCCAAACTTCCAACGTTCCAAGCCCGAGTGAATGGGGATGGCAGTGAAATGACAGAACCAAGGCATGGGTACCACACTGGACTGATCTGCCAGATGCCGGGAAAGGATACTCAGTGTTGCTCCACCGTGGCTGCTTGGTTGCTTGCTAAGGAAACTGCAAGTGTCACCGAGCTGCACTTTACTGTAGCAGTGCTAGGCATTAGGTTTCAGAACTAGCAACCATACCCAGAACACTCAAAGTCATTTGAACACCATGCTGCATTTCTAACTTGGACTCATTGGACTCTTTGATAAACTGCTCAATCAGGAGTTCAAGAACGTAAAAATCACATCTCGAACAAGGAATGTAAATATTGGTAAAGAACCTAATGTCACATTTACCCAGGTAAAACGGTCTGGAATGTTTCTAAAATTTTCATTTAATATACTGGAATGTTCGAGAACATTTATAGAATGTTCTAGTATATCAAATGAATACTCTAGAAACACTCTAGTCAGTCTCACCACAGTTGAAATCGATCAAGTGCAAAGTTGTTACTTTTCTTACTAATTTGACCTTGAAAATGACCTTTGACCCTGACAATACCTATAGAATACCAAAGTGACTTCAGAAGTAGGTTGCTTGCACCATAAAACGTATAATAAGTGACATTTGACAATGCTGTGATGGCAACGGGGGCTGTGATTGGCATGAACAGTTTCTGTCGGTAGCCATATTGGATTTTGCGCAAATGGGGTGAAGTGGGTTGGGCTCAGTTTGTTTGCAGTGGTTTCTGGGGGCCTTATGCCCATACCTGGCGCCGTGCCAAATTTCGGGGACTTGTCACCAAGTGCACGATGGTCCCAGTTTTGAGGAAATTCCTTCCCCGCTATTTCTTTTCTTCTTTTTTTTTTTTTTTTTTTTTTTAAGACAACAACGTAAGTTACTGACTCTGATGAGGTGACAGCCATTGTCCATGTGGTCTGCTGGGCTGTAAGCAGCATCAATTGATTGATGATATATATCAGACCCTAAACCATCATATACACATTATATAACTTAAAGGAGAAAGCTTGTGGCAAAATAACTACCAAAAAACTGTGTTTTGAAGAGGCGGGGGGGGGCGGGGGGGGGGGGGGGGGGGGGATGGGAAGGGGGATTAAAGGCGATTTTTAAACTGATGGTTGAATTTAGCTAGGAGGCGTCCAGACTGTGGGCTAGAAAGACAAATTGTTCCTAAGTCAATGAAAAGTACTTGTCCCAGAATGTGAAGGAACTGCAATGCCTGCAATCGAATTATTTCGAATCTTAATGGCTAAAAGCTCGACGGCTAGCACAAAGGCTAATGGTGAGAACGGACAACCTTGTCTTATTCCGCAGTTCACATAAAAAGGCTCGGAAATCCAACCTCCGTGATTTACAGAAGTCATATTTCCAATTGTCAAAATAGATACCCATTAAAAAAAAATCTGGTCCCAAACCAAAAACGTCAAAACCTTCATCAGAAAACTGTTTGATATCGAATCAAATGCTTTTGCATAGTCAATAGCGAGCAAGAAGCCTGCTCGATTAGTTTTATTTAGGTAATTGATAACATCATCAATAGATCTTATGATTGTAGCGATGTTTCTGCCTTTGATATACCCTACCTGATCTTCGTTTACTAGGTTAGTGATGACTCGTCCAAGTCTTTACGCTAAGACTTTGGCTAGTAATTTGTAATCATTGTCAGTTAACGTGATAAGCCTCCGGTTGTTTAATTTGTCTCTATCTAAAACCTTTCCCTTATGTAACAGAGTTATTACACCATATCTTTGAGAATATGATAGTTTATCAACATGGAAAGCCTCTATGAACGACTGAGTAAGTGTTTTATATTTCTTATTCCAATTCTAATTTGCGCTCCTCTTAGTCTCTGAATCTGCAACAACTCTATTTTTTGTTTTAAACTAGGATACTGTTTCTGTACCCCTACATCAGAGGGATTGCTGGCTAATGCCTTTTCTTTTTCCACAAGCTGTGCATTCAGACGATACTCACGATTTTTTCTTTTGCATGCAAATGATTTTCCATACTTAGTACAAAAAGTACGAATTTCAACTTTACAGAGTTCACACCTACATATGTAAGAAACATCATTGGTAGCATCATTGAGATGCTTATCTAATAAATCGTTTATCTCTGCAACAAACTTTGTATCTTTTACAAAACTATTGTTAAATCTCCAGTGTCCTGGACCTCTATCAAAATGACCGTTTTTCAATAATGTAATGAGTGCTTTGTGATCTGAATGCGCAACTGTCGTGAGTTCACACAAAACACACAAGGGTAGCATTTCCTCTGACACAAAACAGTAATCCAAACGTCCAGCAATAAAAGGGATAAAAGTTTTTTTTTTTTTTTTTTTTTTTTTTTTTTTAATTCAAATAAGTCGACACAGTACAACACATTAGAATATAAAATAAGAAAGAACAAATCCAAACAAACGATAGATAAAGAGGAAATCAACATACTAAGCACAGCTACAATACCATTCTACATTTTTAAGGCACGGTTACAGCCTCTTTACGTGGTAGAGAGAGAGAGAGAGAGAGAGAGAGAGAGAGAGAGAGAGAGAGAGAGAGAGAGAGAGAGAGAGAGCACATGAGGCAAGTCTAGTGCATTATGAAATTTTACATATTTGTCTTTGTTTTCTTTATATATATATATACATATACACACATATGCATATGCACACACATACACATACATATACATACACATATACATACATATACACACATGCATACATATATATATATATATATATATATACATATACATATAATATATATACATATACATACACATATTGAAGGTTCTGTATTATATCCAAAGGGGCTGTTTTAGGCGGTGTAACAGTTTTAGGGTACTATAATCATACTTGTACTCGTATAATGTACAATGTCATAATCATTCGTAATTCATTCTGAGCCTGCGAACATCGGCGTATATGGGTGCCATTTGGAAAGGAAATCGTTATATACAGAATTTTTTCGAGCAATGTATTCTTCAGCTTTATATCTGTATTTTAGCTTATTAAGAAAAACCTGAAGTCTGGGTGATTTCTGTTCTGTTCTACACTGATATAAATAGTGTTTTGCAAATAATACAATAAAATAAAATACATGGTCTATATGTATATCTTTATCAAATCCAACTATGGCTAATGGTTCAGTTATCTGCAAATTAAATGCACACATACATTTTTCATTCATCAAAACCACCAGCGTTTCCCAAAAACGTTGTATGACCGTACAATACCAAAACATATGTGTAATACTGTCCTTAACAGAGGTACAGAAAGTACAAACATCGCTGTTCAATACACCCATTTTTTTCAGCACAACATTAGTACCAAGACATCTGTGTATTATTCGTAACTGTAACCATTTCATTTTTATGTCAGAAATTTTACTCAGATAAAGAAAACAGTTTTTCCAGTCATTTTCAACGTTCAGTTTTATATCCAGTTCGTACAGATTTTCGGGTGTGTATGATTATCTATAAAAATGTCATAATATAATCTTGACCCTTTACAAACTGACGTTAACTTTTTGTAACATACATGCATATTTAAACATTCATTTGTATTTTCAACTTTGATTTTTGTTTTTTGTATATATTCAGTAATAGCTGCTTTAATACCAGAAAAAGTGACAAAATTAATATTTACATCATACTTTTGTTTAAATTGTTCGTAAGAAATAAACTGGCCATTGTCAAGCAAAAAATGAACAATGCAATATATGCCCTTGTTGATCCATGCTTTTCCCGAAATAGTCTTTTTCCCAACTTGTATTCTGTTTGTATAGAAGACTGGTTCCGCAAGGAGTTCATATGAAGTCTTACAGTTAACTTTGTAGAAAAAATGTTTGTACGCTATAAATACCTCTGTCCAAAATACATTTGATTTACAGAAGGAAGAAAGTATTTCTGGTCCATATTTCTCAATATCGCTTAAAAGTGGAAAGTTAGATGTTGTAATAGTTTTCCATTTGTGGTGTGTAGTCTGAACTTTTTTCAGCCACGTCAATTTTAGGGAAGAAGCAAACGTTTTTAATTCTGGTAGTCCAAGACCACCGTTTTGAATACTTTTGTGAGCAGTTTTTCTATTTATTTTGTCTGGCTTTTTATTCCACACAAATTTGTAACAGTAATTTTGTAAAGTCTGAAAGAAAGTGTCAGGTGGGTTAGGTAGTAATATCCACAAATGGATGAGTTTTGATAAAATAAGCGATTTTAAAACTGCCACTCTGCCCAAAGGAGTTAGTTGCCTTCTCACCCAAATCTTGAACAAATGTTTCACGTCCGCTAATTTTTCAGAATAATTAATATCTGCACAGTTTTGCAAATCGTTGGTAAACCAGATTCCAAGAATTTTGAATTTTTGTGGGTTCCACTCCATACCTAAATGGTCCATGTAACGAACAGCAGAATTTTTACAGCTCCCCAACCAAACAGCGCTAGTTTTTCCAGGATTCATATATAACCCCGATATTCGACCAAACATTTCCAGTACGTTTATACATGTTTCAAATGATTTTATGTCGCCTGCTAAAAGAAATTCCGTGTCATCTGCATACTGAGAAAGCTTATGTTCGACTGTATCTATAACTATTCCACGTATGTTTACATTTTCCCGAATCATTAATGCTAGAATTTCAACACATAATAGGAATAAATATGGCGATAGTGGATCACCTTGTCTGCATCCGCGGTCTATCTTAAACCAACTAGAAACTTGACCATTAACAAGGACACATGAGTTGATATTTTTATAGAATGTTTCAATCCATTTGCAGAAGCCCTGTTGAAATCCAAACGCTTTCAATACTTTAAACATAAAATCCCAGCTCACTGAATCGAATGCTTTCTCAAAGTCAATGTTTAATAAAAGCCCTGGTAAGTTGTGTTCTTCTAAATAAGCAATTGTGTCGTAAATGAGCCTAATGTTATCCCCTATGTATCTATTCTTAACAAAACCAGTTTGATCCTCATTGATGAGACCAGCTAACACATTTTTTAAACGGTTGGCTATACACGATGACCCTATTTTATATACAACATTTAACAACGAGATTGGTCTCCAGTTCTTCACAAAGTGTCTTGGTTTATCTCCCTTTGGTATACAAACAATTAGTCCCTGTCTTTGAACACAAGAAAGTTCCCCCCTTCTAAATCCGGCATTTAAAGCTCTGACAACAAAAACCCCTATTCTGCTCCAAAAACACTTAAAAAATTCTGTTGTGAAACCATCAGTGCCAGGACTTTTGTTGTTTTTCATGTTCTTTAATGCTATGCATGTCTCCTCCAGTGTGATTTCGCCATCTAATTTATTTGCTTCGTCACGGTCTAAATGTGGAATATTTACAATGAGTTCATCCAAATCACAGTCGTCAACTTCACATTTTTTGTACAGTGATTCATAAAATCCTTGAACCTCATGAAGAATCTCTGTTTGGTCATTTAGAATATTGCCATGGTTATCAATTAATCTAGTCATACTCTTACTTATAAAATGTCTTTTTTCTAGGTTACAGAAATAGTTCGTCACTTTTTCCCCTTCAGCTATCCACCTAGCCCTCGATCTTAAAAGTACCCCTTCTATTCTTTTCTCTCGAATAACCTTTAGCCTTTCCTTCTTTAACTCTAAAGCTTTGATCTCTTCTTCGTCTTTTGTCTCTTTTCTTTCAAGCCGTTGTATATCTTGCTGTATGTTACGTTCCTCTTCATTCGTGGTTTTCTTCTTCATAGTTGCGTATGAAATAGTTTTGGACCTAAGCTTCATCAGTAAAAAATCTAGAAATAAGTCATCAGAAATTGTAAACTGTAATTCGGTCAGAGGAATCGTGTGTACTGCTTCTCTTGCATATGGGCTTACAGCATATTCTTGTTTGACATTCTCAATTTCTTTGTTAATTTCGTCCAGATAGTCCTTGTCCTTTAATAATGACGAGTTAAATTTCCAAAAAGTATTACTCTTAATTTTTTTACCAAACCGTAACCTTAACACAATCATGGAGTGGTCTGTTCTATTCCCACATTCAATGTCTACATCATCGACAAAGGAAACAACGTGATCTGATATGAGAAAAAAATCCAACCGCGCTTGTTGGAAAGGATTATTTCTTCTCCAGGTATATCTGTGACAATCCTGATTTAAGTCCCTCCAAATATCATTTAATTCTAAATCGTTTATCATGTTGTCTACTGCTTCTCTCGCTTTGGGATTATTAACCCTTTTATAATTACAGTAATCTCTTGCGGGATCCAAAACTAAGTTGAAGTCTCCTCCAATTACGACTTTACTTATACCTAAATTACTAATTTGTTGATTTAAGGTAATGTAAAATTCTGGGTCATCTCTGTTTGGTCCATATACATTTACAAACAAAAAATCGTGTTGTTTAATTTCTGCTAAGACCATGAGGCTATTCCCATCATCGCCCATGTGAACATTTTTAATTTTAGTTTCAAAGTTGTTATTGAAAAGTATTGCCACACCTCTTGCATTAGAAGCATGACTAGAGAAATATCCTAGGTATCCCCATTCAGATTGTATATAGCGTTCCATTTTTTCTTCGAAGTGTGTATCCTGCAGAAAATAAATTGAATATTTTTTGCATTTTAAGTAATGAAATACATCTCTTCTTTTCTGTTTATCATTCAGCCCCTGACAATTGACTGAGACAACTGAGACTGTACTATCCATGTTGTTCAATGCGTACAATTTGTAAAACTATGAAAAAGCCACCAACCAGATGCTTAGATGAAAATAACATAATATTGCATAGTATCTACAGAACCAAAATATTACATAATAACTACAGAACCAGCTTGACCTCATAACGAAATAAATAAAGAGACATAGAGTATAAATTTGAAACCAGAACGTGCAAAAAACATGTAAAATATCACAAATACATGTAAACAAAACAAGCTTGTCAAAGCAAAAGGAATACCAAAAAGACATCCGTAAATCCAGCCAAGTGCCCCGCACAGATCAGCGTTTCAGGAGTAAATAAATTTAACAATAGTTCAAAATTCAAATTCAAATAGTATCAAACAGACAGACGATATTGGCACGTGAGCGCGCGTTTGCCCATGTGTGTGTGCGTGTGTGTGTGTGTGTGTGTGTGTTGTGTGTGTGTGTGTGTGTGTGTGTGTGTGTGTGTGTGTGTGTGGTGTGCGCGTGCGTGGGTTTGTGCATGCGTGTGTGTGTGTGTGTGTGCGCTTGTGTGTGTGTGTGTGTGCGCGTGTGACCTGCTTGCTATTTGAGAGAGAGAGAAAGAGAAAGAGAGGGAGAGAGACAGACAGACAGACAGAGAAGTTGGAGCCACGTTAATGCACAGGAACTAGCCCATAAAATTCTGAGCTGATTTCAGACATGGTCATAATAAACTCTCGAAAATCAAGAACATCGTCAGGTATTGGGGTCACGCACACTCCTCTTATAATGAGTTGTTGTCGCGGTGTGCAAAAAACACGGGATAAGTTTAATGTGATCTCGCTGGAATGGCAGAATACACACACAAAAAAAAGAAAATTAAAAAAATAAAAATAAAAATAATAATAATAATAATAAAAAAAAAAAAATAAAAAATAAAAGTCAAGGTTCATAAAAAAAACAAACACACGGCCCTGCCCCCCCCCCCCCGTACCCGCCCCCCCCTACCACCCCCCCACCCCACCCCCACCCACCCCCACCCCCCCCCACCGGCCCCGCGCGCGCGCGCCACGAGAGTACAGCAAGCACGGGGACCAGACAGCAACCCGCGGAACGGGGGAAGGCGAAAGGGGAGCGCAGAAAGCCCGGGAAGGGAAAGGCGCGCGCCCGTCCCCAACGAACCCCCCATTCCCTCCCCCTCCCCTCACCCGACACATCCCGCCAACCGAGCGAAATCACCAGCATATATACAAAAACACACACTTTTTTTGTTCACGTGGCAAACACACATGTTATATACAAATGAATTAGTGAAATTCTTGCATGGCTCACCACCAGATTCCGACAAACTACCGCAAGACAACGTCAAGACTCAATCTCGTACACCAGTATTCTAAGGCAATGTTTGTATTCATGTTCGGTCAAGTACGTGGGTGTATATACACGTGCGCGTGTATGTGTGTGTGTATGTGTGCGTGTGTGTGTGTGTATGTGTGCGTGTGTGTGTGTGTGTGTGTGTGTGTGTGTGTGTGTGTGTGTGTGTGTGTGTGTGTGTGTGTGTGTGTGTGTGCGCGCGCGCGCGATTGTGTGTGTGTGTGTATGTGTGTGTGTGTGACATAAGTTGTAACAGTAAGCATTTATACATGACATGAAATCCGTCATTCTTACAACAACAGCAATAACAACAAACAATACCTCCATTCTGCATTCAAACTATAAAAGGGTTTCTTACTCCAGGAGAAATCTTTTTCTTCATTATGAAAAACTCTCCAGATGTCTGTCAGATTCAAATTTCTTACCACATTATATAACTCTCTAACCTCTGACTCATGATGAAATTGACCCGTAATAATACCAAGACTGTTCTTCATAACACAATTAAAATAACCAAACAACAACAGATTTTGCTCACTATATTCAGCACACGTTTCCTGTAATTTTGTCATAAAAATGGTTTACCTTTCGTATTATTTGGAGCATACGTATTTGCCAGTTTAAAGTCATATAGTTCACTTTTGACTAACACAATTATGTTTCTCTCTAAAGCCAGTTCAACATCTACGTTACCATATATATATATATATATATATATATTTTTTTTTTTTTATATTAGAAACCTTTCACTCCTTTTCGTACCCTCATTGTAAAATGATTTTCCTCCCCACTGTTTTTCCCATCACAACGCATCATTCTCGGTTACATGGCCTTCCTGTAAACAGGCAATATCAATTTTATTACTTTTTTTAATAACGAAAAACAGCGGCTCTTTTGAATTTATTCCTGGGACCTCTTACATTCAAGAACAAACACGTATTTAGTCCATTGGAAGCATTATACCCATATTACACAACACTTTTTTTCCGAATTCCATACTCAATGTCCGGGATATTGAGTCAGCAAGCTCCTGAAATGTACCAGTAACAAGATCTGGCAGACACAAGCATGGCTCTACTGATCCAGTCCTTGGTCATTACACAAACCAGAAAGGTTTCCTTCAGCTATGTCAAAATTGCCATACAAACAGCCTCATCAGCCGCTCTAGGAAAACAATGCTGAAGACTATGCTCAATAGAAAAGATACTTACTGAAGCACAAACAGGTTTCATCACAGGAAGAAGCGCCAGCGCACACAACTTCCCGATTTTGTTTTTGAGAAACTACAGCACCAGCAAGATCTATATTGTGTTTTAGCTGACTTTACAAAAGCATTTGACACAGGATCTGGCACACAGCTTTAAGGGCAAGCTTGAGGGGGTATAACGTCGATAGGAACCTTGGCATAGGTCATAAAGCAGCAGTCTACTACAATGGCAGCCTAGGCAAATGATTCCGCACAAATGTCGGCATTACACTGAAACAAAGTGGTGAATATATGTGGAAAGATTATTGGCAAAATGCAAGAACAGTTAGATAAATTGTATAAATGCCGTGTCACACAAACATTGCTGCCGACAGTTCTCATGTTCTTTCTACCCTCTGGTCTAGGATTCCAAATTCCAAAATTCAAAACATATAGAACTAACAACAATTTCGTTCCCATTTCCATCAAACTCCTGAACAAAAAATGAACTTTCAGTAAGATGCGGTTCAAAAAGCTTGTTTGTATATATGTGCGTGTGTATATTATTCTCTGTGTGTGTGTGTGTGCGTTGTGTGTGTGTGTGTGTGTGTGTGTGTGTGTGTGTGTGTGTGTGTGTGTGTGTGTGGTGTGTGTGTTGTGGATGGATGGGTACGTGTGATTCGAGATGTGTGATTTGTTAAATGTAGATCCATAGACATGTTTTTTATGGCCACACTTAATTTCTCTTTGGAGAAAATAAAGTATTCTTGAGTTGACTTGACTTGATTGACAGTTTGCAGTTGCAGTCCAAGTGTTTAACAAACTATCAATGTATCCCATCCTATCCATCATCCTGTACAACTGGATGAACCGTTCATCTTATTTCCTAACGGTTCAGCGTCCATTGCTCTGTTGACTTGGGTTATTGTTTCAATTGAGCACTTTCATTTTTCTCATTTTATGTCAACCGACAGCCCTGAAACGGCTTGAGAGATCGGTTAGGCCATAAAATGAGATGAAGCATGTGCAGACACGTGTATGAATATATGAATATATAGACATTGTAAATGTAAATACCGGACTGAAATCATTCTATATGAACTGACTTTAAATGTAAGCACACGCTCACGCATGCAAGCACGCACGCATGCACGCACGCTCACGCACACACACACAGACACACACACACAGACACACACACACAGACACACACACACACACACACACACACACACACCACACACACACACACACACATGTGTGTGGCGCGCACGCACAACCACACAAGCGCACAAAATGATCACATGTACAAACATTCATATGACGGGTGAACTTTGGGTTGTTGCCCCTAAAACTAATTTTGCACTCAGATCGAAGGATAAGTGACCTGCCTGAAAGAAGACTCAATAAGTCGAAACGCGTTGTTTTTGTGTCAATTCTTTGTTCCTTCGTTTGGCGATCTAGTTATCATGAGAAAAGAAAAGACGGAAACAAGTTTAATGTTTCTGTACTTTATACATATCTACAAATCCACTTTCTCTAATGAACTAAACTGATTATAAATGAATGGGAATCAATCATATCTTTGATCATATGAAACTTGTGCAAACGCATACGAATTAAAAATCATCATTTCAGTTCAAATTTCCAAATAACAATTTAGGACGCCTGTATGTAATTCCATTCAATTTGTGTATGATACAAGGAATTCTTAAAGAACATGTGCCACTGTGCTAGAGTATTCATTATTTTCAGAAAGTATATATGTTATGACTAACAAACAAGTAGGGTAACTCTTGCTTCCATGATGAATACATAACACCCATAACTCCGAATGAATCCTGCTTACGACATCCAATCGCTCAGCAGATATGACAGTACAGAGCACACAGAACAAACAAGGAAACACCTCCCAAAAGGATGTTTCAAGCTTGCCTATATAACCTGTACTCACTGCATCTACACAGCATCAACAACTGGAGGAATGAACAAACACAAATGATAATTTATTCAAGACTGGCACAGTCTTTTTGATCTTGAATAGAGTCAGACAAGTACAAAAATGAACAGTAACAAATACAGGTAATCTCGATTTGATCCAAATGAAAGGAAATCTTAAATTAGGCAGGGAACAGTAAACAGTAACTAACAAACAAGTAAGGTAACTCTTGCTCCCATGATGAAATAAGTACACGCCCATGACTCTAAACGAATGCTTTACGACACCCAATCACTTAAAAGATATGACAGTATAGAGCACACCGAACAAACAAGGGAACACCCCCAAAAAGGATGTTCCAAGCTTGCCTATGTACCCGATACTGAATACATCCACATAGCAACAACACTGGAGAAATGAACAAATACAAATTAACATTCATTCAAGACTGGCACAGTCTCTTTGATCTTGAATATAGTCAGACAAGCACAGAGACGAACAGTAACAAATGCAGGTAACGTCGATTTGATTGAAATCAAAGGAAATCTTAATGAGGCAAGGAGCATTTCAGCAAGAGTTACCTTACCTGTTTGTTATCTATTGTCTACTGTTTCCTGCCTCATTTAACATTTTCTCTGATTTGTTGTGTTATATTAATGAGTCATTTGCTTTTTCATGCTTTATCTCATGTCATTCTTATGTTTGTCTTAAGTTACATTTTTTTAATGAAAAATTCACCCATACACTAAAGACGGTGGAGACCATAACACATGTATTTATGAGACATGTTCATCGACATCTGATTCGAAAGAAGTCAAGAAGAAGTATGTTCCTTGCAATTAACATGTGATTGAGTCCCTTGACTGTGGCGGTCGATTGAAGATCATCACTAGTTCATTGTCTTCTTTATTATCATATTTAAGTGGGGAAAACTTGAGGTTGTGCTGTGCCCGTTCCTTGTAAACATTGTGTCACAGACACTCTGGATATTCAGGTGTAGAGTGTCCTGCAAGATAGAAATAGACGTTGCAGAAACGTCACCGTAGGAGACAGTTGGTACTTATTTATTCTACGTTTTGTTTTTCCTTTAACTGGCACGCGTCTTACTCTTAAACAATGTCGAAGACATCTCTGTATACCTACAGCCCAGCACATAATCAATAAAGCTGTCAGAGCAAGAATTACTAAAAAGAAACACTTAAGTGACGTGCAAACACTTTAAAAATAAATTCATATTTCGTCGTCCAATATTCACGTCAGTTACAAATGCATGGACAATACGAAAATAAAAACGTTGGAGAAAAGACAAATGGTAAGAAATACAGAAGTACCAACAAACATTTTGGTAAGCGCCATTTCCTTTGGAGATATTGATGATGCTGTTTCTGAACCATGCCACAGACTACCAGAGTTTCCATACAGTCACAGCAGTCGCTGGTGCAACCACTGTCAGAACACCAACAGTCACACCCGCTTGAAAAAACAAAAACAATCAACAACAAAAACCAAGATGCAAAGCAAATAAACGTACACCCAGTTTATCCTGAATACGCATGAGATATCCCATAAAGAGGAATAGCCGTCTTGGGCTGGTGTAACCATTAGTAATGGCTGTTCTGGTAAACATCGGCCATCATCTGTGACCTATAATGAACATACTTACAAATTTTCAGAAAGATCGGCCAAGAACTGTCTGAGATTTTCCATAAAGAAGAAAACCATTATGGGCCATTAGTAACGGCTATAACGGTAACTTAAACTCGACATCATCGTGACCAAATGAACATACCTACAAATTTCAGAAATCGGCCACGCACTTTCTGAGATATTCAAAAAAACCGTTATGGGCCGTTAAGCGTTAGTAACGGCTATACGGTAAATAAACTCGGCATCATCCGTGACCCATAATGAACATACCTAAATTTTCAGAAAGATCGGCCATGTACTTTCTGAGATATTCTACTAAAAAAACCGTTATGGGTCGTTATAGCCGTTAGTAACGGCTATAACGGTAAACTAAAACGTCGGGCATCATCCGTGACCCATAATGAACATACCTACAACTTTTCAGAAAGATCGGCCAAGTACTTTCTAAGATATTCCATAAAGAAGAAAAACCGTTATGGGCCGTTATAGCCGTTAGTAACGGCTATAACGGTAAACTAAAACGTCGGCTATCACCCGTAACCCTTAGTGAACATACCTGCTAATTTTCACAAAGATCGGCCAAGTACTTTCTGAGATATTCCATGAAAAAGAAAAACCGTTACAGGTCGTTACAGCCGTTAGTAACGGCTATAACGGTAAACTAAAACATCGGCATTATTCGTGACCCATAATGAACACACCTGCTGATTTCACAAAGATGGGCCAAGTACTTTCTGAGATATTCCATGAAGAAGAAAAACCGTTACAGGCGGTTACAGCCGTTAGTAACGGCTATAACGGTAAACTAAAACATCAGGCATTATTCATGACCCACATGAACATACCTACAATTTTCAGAAAGATCGGCCAAGTACTTTCTGAGATATTCCATAAAGAAGAAAAACCGTTACAGGTCGTTACAGGCCGTTAGTAACGGCTATAACGGGTAAACTAAAACATGGGCATCATCCATGACCCATAATGAACATACCTGCTAATTTTCAGAAAGATCGGCCACGCACTTTCTGAGATATTCCATAAAGAAGAAAAACAGTTACAGGCCGTTACAGCCGTTAGTAACGGCTATAACGGTAAAAAAAACATGGACATCATCCGTGACCCATAATGAACATACCTACAAATTTTCAGAAAATCGGCCCAGTAGTTTTGTCTGGAGCGATTGGTAACACCGTTTTGACCACGGACGGAGAAACACGACGCACACCGGACCCACACACACACACACACACACACACACAACACAACACACCACGACGGCACACACACACGCACACACAACACACAGCACACACAACACACAACACACACACACACACACACACACACACACAGCATGTCTTCGTTCCCATTCTAAAGTACTCGCTGTTCTATAAGAACTGGGAGTACAAAAAAAAAAAAAAAAAAAAAAAAATCAACAACGAAAAAAGTTGCGTATGTAGTCAGACAGATCGTAGTGACGCATGAAAAATTCACTTTTAATGCAGTTGTATGTATTCTCCTGAGTTCAGATCAAAATCACATATATAAAATCATACTTGAGTACACATAAACACACGCGCACGCACGCGCATGCACGCACACACACAGATAAACTCACACACACACACACACACACACACACACACACACACACACACACATGTGCACGCACGCGCGCTCGCGCACACACCCACACACATACACACAGACGGATGCGCGAGCACGCCCTTACACAGTTTCAAGCACTCACACGCACACACACGCACACACACACACACACACACACACACACACACACACACACACACACACACAAAAACAGGCGCGCGCGCACGCGAACACACGTATACGGATAAAAACACTCGTACCACACACACACATGATCACAAGCACGCACACACACACACACACACCACACACACACACACACACACACACACACACACATATATATACACGCGCGCGCGCGCGCGCGCGCTAACACATACACACACAAACACACACACACACGTGCGCTGTCATACACACACACGCACACACACACACACACACACACACACACACATCGATCGAAACACACACACAACACACACACACACACACACACACACACACACACACACACACACACACACGCACACAAACACATGCATACACACACAAACACACATACACACATGCACGCACAAACAAATACACACAGAAACACACACAGATATACTGACTCATACACACATACACACACAAACACACATCCACACAAACACACGCGCACACACACACACACACACACCACACACACACACACACACATACACACACACCACACACACACACACAAACAGACACAGATACATACACATACACACACGCACACACACAGAGAATCACACACACACACACACACACACACACACACACACACACACACACACACATACACACATGCACACACACGTACGCACACATGTCCCTCTCTCTCTCTCTCTCTCTCTCTCTCTCTCTCCTTCAAACACACACACACACACACACACACACACACACACACACACACACATACAGACAAAAAAAACACACGCACACACACACACACACACACACACACACACACACACACGACACGTGACCAAGATGGCGGACAGTACAAACAACTTTTTCTCCATGTGAACGTTTTTATTGCGCATCCGCTATAATGACTAGAAAGACCCCAGGGAAAAGACGTGGACGAGCCTTTGAAAAAGAAGACAATGACGAAGAGAAAGAAAAAAAACTGGCTCAGGAACTGGGGACGTTTGTGGAAAAGCAGGTGACGGTGCAAGTGATGCCACCACTTCCACCTCAACTTCTGCTTCTGAACAGCATTCCGACACCGTGAGACCAAACACGTCAAGCTTCAGCGACACTGCGCACACTACGGTGATCACCAGTGCGGTTAGTGATCTTAAAAATACTATATTGAAACTCTGTGACAGAATACTATCCCTAGAAAGAGCTGTGCACGATCAAAGGCATGAAATAGAAAAACTCAAGTCTATCCAGGCTAGACCAGTAACATCCACTGCCATGGCTACCACACAAACAGAACCCCAAATCATTACCCCTGGCCTTAAATCTTATGTCGAAGTAGCAAGTTCCACTCCAACATCCCCATCTTCATCGCCATCCAATGTACTTGTGAACAAAACGGGCGTGAAGGGGCAAATAAATAAAAAAGGAACACTGGAAGACAAGAAAAGAAAATCTGACGTCATAAAGGCAAATGACGCGAAAAGCAAAACGTCATCCAAAGACTCCAATACGAAAAAGAACAATGACTTTCCTTCAGTGATCTTACACTCTGATTCTATACTGAAAGGTGTACAAATGAAAAAACTAGGCCGTTCGTATGTGTTTACCTCCAAACGACAGAAAACATATGCCACACAAAAACTGAGTCTTCAACTAGTTGATTCAACACACGACTCAAAAATACCAGACGCTATAGTAATGATTTGAAAACGCAAGATGCAGAAACAGTCAGCAAAGATTTCACAAAAGCAGTCAAACAAATCAAAGTGAAACACCCATCATCACACATTGTTGTGAGTCAGGCAACTGCAGTAGAAGATGCTGAATTGGATGCTAAACGTGAATTGTTCAATGCCCTTGTAAGAACAGAACTGCTGGCTGCCAAAATTATTTCTTTCGTACCACACAATAACTTCTATGACTACGGGAGAGACAGGATGCATCCAACCACCAGAGGATCATCGATCCTGGCAGCTAACCTTGGCTGGCTTCTACGAGACCTCCTTTGGGAAAAGCCCAAGAAGCCATCTCGCCGCCTACCACCCCATCCAGGGCGTTGGGGTACTCAGATGCTGTATCGGGACGAGAGGGGACCTTGGTGGAACCGCTATGAAATGCTCTAAGTGTTCGGGAGCATCTCCCTTAAGTCTCTATATTGACTGAAATCTAGTCATGTAGTGGAGCCCAGTTATATACCTCCACCTCACTTGTTAACGTGACAATTTGAATTTTATTACTGAAGACTATTTAGTTTATTATTTTGCATTTCTGTTTCATAATTCTTGTTTTAAGTCTTATGGGTATCGTGCAGGTCCTTACCTGCTAATATACGTTAGGAAGGAATTTATCAGTCACTTCACTTATTATATACATCTTTATTATGACAACAAAAATGAGACCAACTATCAAGCTTCTCCAATGGAATTGTCGCTCCATAACAAGAAATGTATCATACTTGAATCAATATCTTGGAATAAATAAGTTTCATGTATTATTATTACAATCACTAAATGTCAACAGTGATAATCTACCACATTTACCAGGATTCTATCACCCCCCAGTTTATAAACAATGTGCGGACCGAATACAAACAGCTATCTATGTGCGTGAAGGCCTGGATTTTTGTGAAAGAACTCCACCAGTATCCAGTAACATCCCTTCTGCTTCATGCTGTGCAGCAATGGTTAAATTTACATCTTCTTTGATATTGAACATTGCCTCAGTTTACCTTCATAAAGGACCTGGTGATACGAATACAGAATGGCTAAAAGGGTTCCAAGATCAAAGAGACAAATGGGTTATTGGAGGAGATTTTAACGCACATGCTCCATTTTGGAATCATGGCTGCTCTTATGTTACAAGTAATAGATTATAAGATAACATAGCTGATTCTAATCTATATTTGCTAAATAATGGAAGTGTTACTCGCATTCCAGATATAGCCACCCATAACCCCTCAGCCATTGATTTAACCTTTACATCTCCATCACTTGTAGTAAACTCAATGTGGGAAACAGGAGATAGTCCACTGGGATCAGATCATATTCCAATAATAATATCGTTGAATGACATATTAGAACAGGAAATCTCAGAAGATATTATTCCAAGATATTATTCCAAAATATATTTACAAAAATGCAGATTGGTCACTTTTTCAAATCAATCTTAACAACGCAGACTTAGTGTTCTCAGCTAATGAAAATGTAGATGACCAATACACTGCATTTTCTAAATATATTTTAGCAGCAGCTGACAAGTCGATCCCGAAGATAAAAAACACAAAGTCAAAGAAACATAATGGAAACATATGGTGGAACACAAAGTGTGAAACAGCCAATAAAAAGAAAAAAGAAAGATTCAAGATTTATTGTAAAAAGAGATCAGCATGTAATCATAAAGAAATGAAAAAGGCAGATAAAGAAAGTGTAAATATTATAGATGATGCAAAGTTGCAGCATTGGAATGAATTTTGTAACTCTGAAGTTAAAAATCATAAAGATATTGGTAAAGTGTGGGAGGAACTGAAAGCTATGCAAAATGGATTAAGATCGCCACAGTACCCTATATAAATAGATAACAACAGTCTTCTTAGTGCTGATGAGAAAGCAGAAGCCTTTGTAAACATGTTTGCTGAGGTAAGCCGCACTGAAGGTCTAACAAGTACGGACCAAATATACAGAAAGAAAGAAGAAGGTATTAAAGCACAGGATGAATCTACAGCAGACAATAGTAACAATATCAATGCTCCTATAACTATCCAAGAAGTAAAAGAAGCCATTAGATCCATGCCATTAAGAAAATCATCTATTGGTTTAGATGCAATATCTAATCAAATGTTAAGAAATTTGCCTGAACATTTTGTAGAGTTTCTTCATAAATTATTTCGTACATGTTGGAGCAATGGTGTTATGCCAAAAATATGGAAACAGTCGATCGTTGTTCCAACTCATAAGCAAGTAAAATGTACAAAGGATCCTAAGAATTATAGACCCATTGCATTAACTTCACATGTATGTAAACTTTCAGAAAAAATTGTTATGAATAGACTTGTACATTACTGCGAAAAATATAACATCATACCAATTAATCAAGCTGGTTTCCAAAAAGGTCGATCCAATACAGAAATTTTAGTGACATTATCAACAAATATAAAGAAACAGTTTGCTAGACGAAAATGTGTTCTTGCTACCTTTTTCGACATAAATAAGGCTTATGATCAAGTGTGGCATTTACAGCTATTGAACAAACTTAAAAACATTGGTTTGACAGAAAATATATACAACTATGTCAGATGTTTTCTGAAGGATAGGGTAATAAGAACAAGAGTAGGAAAAACATATTCCACAAGTAGAACGCTTTCAATGGGAATCCCTCAAGGATTAGCATTACCGCCACTTCTCTTCTCGTTATTAATGCATGATCTGCCAAACAAATTATCAAAAAATGTTGTTCTTGTCCAATATGCAGACGATATATGAATATGGATGGATGTAACGTTAAAAAAGTAAACTTCACAACGAGATATAAAATTCGTCAAAAAGATCTATCAGGGAGAACTAAACAAGATGGTGGATTCTATGAAGCTAAATGGATTAAGTCTGTCAACCGAAAAAACAAATATGATTCTTTTTAACAGTGGATCTAACCAAGAAAGTATGCCTGTTTTCAATTGGATGATACTCCTCTTAAGTACGTAACAGAGATTAAATTTCTAGGAGTTTATTTTACATCTAAATTATCATGTAACTTTCATATCAAATATTTATTAACAAAGCGAGAAAAACATTAAACTTTCTGAAAATTATTTCTAAAGAAAAGTGGGGGCAAGATCCAGCTACTTTGATCACTCTATGTAAATCTTTAATGAGATCAAAAGTAACTTATGCCCAAGAAATATTCTTCAATGCGCCTAAACATCTATTACAAAAACTGCAAAGTATTGAATGTAAGGCATTGAAATTAGTCCTTGGACTTCCTGTGCACACATCATCGTCACGTACATATTAGGAAGCCCAGGTACTTCCTCTAGATGATTATAGAGATTTAACATGTTGTAAATTTGTCATTAAAAGTACAGCTAGAAAAACACATATCAAATCAGAAATCAAAATGAGATCAGATTTTGATTTTCCGAAAAGAGCAAAGTCTATAACTTCTCAAATAACTATAGCAACTTATACATCAAAAATACTGTCAGATTCTGGGGTTTCTTTAGAAAAGGAAGCTTTCTCTCCCAGACCATCTTTTTGTCCTATTCCACCTGGGAACTTTAAAAAAAGCCCATTTTGATATTGATCACACCAACATAAAAAAGATGAAAATATCAATATGCTAACAAGTTATACTAAGTGTCATATTGACGAGAAATACACTAACCAGTTAAAAATATACACAGATGGTTCATGTATTGGTAAGCAAATGGGTTGTGCATTCTTAATCCCAGACTTGAGGGATTTTTGGAGAAATCTTTTTTGCATTGGATTAACAAATCCATATTCACAGTGAATTCAACATCAATACTCATGGCTTTGAATACCTTTTTAAATTTCCTGAAAAATATTTCAAGCTGTTTTGTGTAGTTTCCAAATCAGTCTTATTCAGGTGCTAAAGATTTCTTTGCATTAGGCCTTGACATGATTATTAGGTAACGTGTTGATACACATGCTTATGAGGAGGCAGCCAGTATCCTTTGTTTGGATTCTTCAAACTGTCCTTTTTTATACGATAAAGTAGATAGGGCAGGCTAAATGTGAGCAAAACATTCTCTGTTCTGAAATCTTAAAACTAGCCTTATCGGTAAATGACATGCAATCATTTTGAAACACTTATTTGAAAATCTTCAAAATAGAATGATAGAACATGAAATCAAAATCAGTTGAACTTTTTGATATAAAAACATTCACATAACTTTAGTGTAAAAAAAATATGTTAAAAACATAGTGTGTTTATGTAAAAAGAAAATAACACGGGAACATATTGTTACATGTCAAGACATGAAAAAAATAATTCCAGTATTGAGACAAAATAGTGCACAGGCCATCTTTGAGTCACAAGCTCAAACATATGAGTTTTTTGTATGCCTAGAGCGCACTCCATTGGGGAAGTATTTATAGGTTCCTTTTTTGTTGTATGTGGGGCGGGCATAAGTGTGGGGAGGGAAGATGGAATAATGTACAAAGCTTAAAAGTGACAAGGACGGAGAAAGGTTACGGTTCTGTGCCTTGATGATTGTTAAATTGATTAGTTTTGTTAATTTTTTTTTCCTTTGAAACTTTTTTGAAAAATTTAAGTGCTTTGTAATTACCATTATTATTCATATAAGCACTCATATAAGCACACACATATGCACAACACATACTCAACATACTTGCATATGTATACACACACGCGCACCACCAACACACACCACACACACACACACACACACACACACACACCAACACACACACACACATACGTGTGCGTGCACAAGCATAAGCACACACGTAAGAACTTGTAAATACTTTTATTCCAGTTTTGTTGCAAAATAACTCACACATTATATTCAATTCACCAGCTTTAACCTAAGATTTTTTTTGTAAGTTTAGATATCAGTCCAGTTGGTCACTACAGTATCTGATTTTTTTTAAAATATAAAGTGATGGAGGGGAGGGAGGGATGGGGAGAGGATAGAGAGGGAAGGAAAGGAAGAAGGTGGGTGGGGTGGGGTGGGGGTGTTCACTGATTTTGTTGTTGTTATATTATATATATATGTTTTTTCTGTTTTGTTTATTATTTCTAATAGTGTAGTTATATACTTATTTCTTTAATCAGATATATTTTAAATAACCGTCTAAGCACCATATGTTTACACACTTTCACACATACATGCATGCATACTTGGAACTCTGTAACTTTCAGTCATGCACTAGTCTTCTTCTCTTACACACTCCCTTTCTTTTTTCTTTTTTTTTCTTTTTTTTATCGTCTAATATCACGATTAGTGGAAAGACGTTAAATGAATCACACACACACACACACACACACACACACACACACACACACACACACACACACACGGATAGAAACAGACACACACACACACACACACACAACACAACACACACACACACACACACACACACACAACACACACACACACACACACACATATATACACATGCGTGCTCACTGAAATACACACACACAAACACACAGAGATATACTGACTCATACACAGAAACGCACACACACACACACACACACACTCACACACACACACTCACACACACACACACACACACACACACACACACACACACACACACAACACACACACACACACACACACACACAGACGCACACACATACACGCAGACATACACATACACACATACACATACACACACGCACACACACACACACACACACACACACACACACACACACACACACACACCACATGCACATACACACATGCACACTCACATTCACACACATGTATGCAGTCTCTCTCTCTCTCTCTCTCTCTCTCTCTCTCTACACACACACACACACACACACACACACACACACACACACACACACACACACACAACACACACACACACACACACACACACACACACACACACACACACACACACACAGACATACCCACGCACACATAGACGTCCACGCGCGCACGCTTGTGTGTGTGTGTGTGTGTGTGTGTGTGTGTGTGTGTGTGTGTGTGTGTGTGTGTGTCTTTGTACTTTAATGCATGTCAGTTCGTGCACGTATTTCTAACAATAGTTTCACTTCGATCGAGAGATGTGTAGAAGACATGTGGTAGCAGTTGATTTTTAATAAAGTGAATCATGACATCGGGACAAGCCGCTCATTACGCAGCGTTGTTACATACTTACTTTGATGCCACAGTCTGCAGGCCTAACCATAAACATTTGATACAATGCCAGAATCCTGAAAATAAATTTATTTAACGGTTAAAATTTATTTGTTTTGCTACACACACAGAACAATCACCCGTGTGTCTTCTGTTGTGTTGTTTATTCTCGCTCGTGGTATCATCAGCTTTTCTTATTAGTTGGCTTCTGCTTTCTTGTATGCTGACAGTCAAGAAAAATACATGGGTTGGAAAACAACCAGAACTACCTTGATGCACTCTGTCGTTCTCCGCAAGCCAAGACAAAAACATAATAACAATAAGAATCGTTGCTCCTGGAAATGCCCCCCCTTGACATATTTCACTTGTGGTCTTTTGTTTCCGTACTTAAAACCTAAATGGGAGGTGGGTCACAAGGTCTGGATTCTGACAGAAAATAGGAAGACTTTACACCTTGTCCATGATATGCTAAACACTTCTCAGCAATTTTCCAATACAATCATGGCCTCTGGCGCTATCTATAATCCTACAGTGCCAAGTGACTTAAAAAATGAAACCCAGAATACATCTTTCCCAGACAGATGTATCAAAATGGAAAGTACAAAGTTTTTGGCCTGGTACAATTCGGTTATAAGCACAGACGTAGTGTCCTACACATACAAAGTCTACTCATCTATTGTTCTGATCTGCCTGGTCATTGGTGGGACTGGTAACATCATCAACATGGCGGTGTTTTCCAAACAAGGCCTCCGAGATCGTGTCAACTTGGTGCTGTTTTCCCTGTCCCTGTCTGATGAGGTGATGGTAATCATGAAGACGTTGCTATGTTGGGATGAGATGAAATTTCTGCTGACTGGAGAAAGGGGAGGTACCCCTCTGTCGGTGTTTCTGACCAATAATCAGCTCATTGTCTTTGGCGGTTCCACGTTTATGTCCATGCTCCTGTCCGCCATCATAGCCTGTGAAAGATGTTACTGTGTGCTCAGACCTCTGAAATACACGACTCTGATGCGCACAAGGACAATGGCGTGTATTATTGTCATTGCATGTGTTATCATTATTGGTCTATATTACATATCAATACTCAGGTATCATTATGTATGTGGTTTTGATCCAGACACTCTCAAGATTACATATAATTTCGTTCACAGTGAATTTTATAGGCGTCACAGAAACCTGGTTGACTACATAGGCAACATTGTCTTTGGAGCAGGTGTGACTGTCAGTGTGCTGATAGTGGTTGTAACAGTGACTGCTGTGACTGTGTGGAAACTTGGGCAGTCTGTGGCATGGCGTTCAGAAACATCGTCATCAATATCTCCAAAGGAAGTGGCGCTCACCAAAATGCTTGTTGGTACTTCTGTATTGCTCATCATTTGTCTTTTCCCTAACGTTCTTTTTCGTATCGCCCGTGCATTTCTAACTGACGTGAATATCGGACGACCAAATATGAATTTGTATTTAGTGTGTTTGTGCATCACTGAAGTGTTTCTTTTAACCAGTTCTAGCTCTAACATCTTTATCTATTACGTGATGGGCTCTAGATACAGAGAGACGTTCTGGACATTGTTCAAGATTAATAGGTGTGTCAGCCAAAGGGAAAACAAAATGAGAAATAACTAACTACTATGTTCCTGTAACTTCTACGTTTGACTTGCAGGAACACCCCAGAATATCACGAGTGTCGAAACCAAAATGTTTACAAAAAACGGATATACCACTGCCTCCCTCTTCTTCCCCTTAAATAGTTTCAGTTTCAGTTTCATCAAGGAGGCGTCACTGTGCGCGGACTAGTCCATATACGCTACACAATATCCGCTAAGTTCCTTCACATAGAATATCTAGGTAAGTGTTCGAAATAGTGATGACCTTCGTCAATCGATCTGCACAGTAATAGCACTGTATTAAAGATGCATTGCTGGGAACAGTCACACTCTTGACTTCGTGAGAACCAGACGTAGATGAAGTGCGTCATGAATTATGTTTAATGTTTTTCGCCAGACTTTGTATAAGGGTGAATTTCTTTTTCATGAAAAAAAAGTAAAATAAGGTGAACATAAGATTGACACAAAGTTATCATCCATTGACAAATAACTGATGATTAGAAGACAACAAACGATATTTTATAATTTCTGATTGTAATAGCACATCTGCACATAGTGACATATGTTCCTGTAACGTGCTGAGTACCACAAAAACACCTTTGGGAAATTGAAAGCAGGTTTTGCAAATTGTCACTTGCACATTCCAACTATAATGTTGACTTTAACTTTCGTCTGCATTAGTGAAAGTTTTCTTCGAATCAAGCATATGTTTGTTTTTCACGCATTTGTAACCAGATTAATTTATCAACGACAGTGGATTTGTAAATAAACATTAAGCACAAACGCTATGAAACTTGCCTTCCCCTTGGAATTTATAGTTTCACCTCTGTTTTGTTTTTCTTCTCAGAACTACTGGACCGCCACACGAAGAAGCAAACAAATTATAAAAGGAAATCAACGCGTTTCGACTCACAGGCCACTTTTCCTCTCTGTCTGGGTGCAAAATTGTGTGTGAAGGGGGAACAACCCAAAGTTCACCCACCATATGAGTTGTTGTGCATGTGATCGTTTGAACCTTTTCTGGCCTGGAAGCTATGGACGACAATGCTCCCAGGCATGCATTCAAACTCATCAGAATGTACACATATTGTTCTTCGTAGCGGGAATTTTATGACTTTTGTAATTATACAAACGATCATCTGTGTCCAAAAACAAGTTGTTTACCGAAGAAAAAAAACCATATACATACAAAACGAAGTTTGAGCTCTCCATATGATGTGGCTGTGAGGACACCCATACTTTACTAGAAGCAATTCATAAAAGGAGTATAGGTGTGCGCGCACCTACTACAGATATCTATCTGCTTGCACAAGAAGTACGGGTGCTTGAATATCCAAATCACACATAATTAATAACCAATTCATGTTCTATTAAACAAATTATTGATGAACGCACACTAGAACGCACACATCATCATCATAATCATGTGTGTGTGCGTGCATGCGTGTGTGCGCGCGCATGCGTGCGTGCGTGCATGCGTGTGCGTGCGTGCGTGCGTGCGCGCGCGCTCGTGTGTGTGTGTGTGTTTGTGTGTGTGTGTGAGTGTGTGTGTGTGTGTGTGTGTGTGTGTGTGTGTGTGTGTGTGTGTGTGTGTGCACGCATGTTTCCTTTCTGTCTATGAAGGATTGAATGTCATTTGAAGTGTGTGCCATGTTTCCAGTGGTTTCGGTCACCATCGGGACCTCGTTGAAAATGTTCAAACGATCGAGTAGGTCGAAGCTGCAGTGTGCACACGCAAGCTGTCCCAACCACAAATTCTCATCTAACATGGCTTTATCAAGCTGGGATTAAACCCAGACCCTTCGATCAAGAGAGCAATTCTTTCCTTACTGAGGAAAATAGTGCTCTGTTCATTCGAACAAAAGATTTGAATGAAATTTAAAGTCCGCTGTACATACTGGTCACTTCAGTCTTCATATATCCATTCTCCATCTGAACGATATAGCCCTTGCCGCTGCCTACTCCTCCACTCCACCATCCCTGGGCGATTGCCCCTGTCTGTCTTACTACCGAATTATGGACCTTAAATCTGAATGCATCCTGCAAACAATTTTTTTTCCAGTAAAAATTGACCTAAAAGAAAGACAGTGATGGACATAAAACACCACAAGATGGTTTCATGAATATCAGATGGTGACCAACGAAAATGTCCTTTTTTTTCTCTAGTATACCTACTGTCTGCAGATTTCATTCATGTTATATCAGGACCTCTCTTATGATGTTCGGATTTTTACAGAAAACAGGATGACTTCAAGCCTTGTTCATACCATACTGAACATGTCTCGGCAATTCACAACAATACTTGTAACCACTAGCTCTACCCGTAATTCATAAGTACGTGGTGACTGGCGACTTATCGTTAGAATAAATCTGCTTCAAAAGGCTGTGTCAAAATCGGCAGTACAAGGATGCCCCGGAGCAATGCTAGTCATGTTATATGTCTGGGTGTAGCGTCTTACGCATACAAGGTTCAGTCGCGTATGGCTCTCATCCTGTTGCTTATTGGTAAACCTGGTACCGTCATCAACATGGCGGGGTCTTTCTGTTTTAAGAAAAAGACCGTAGAGAGTATGTCGATTTGGTGTTTTTTCCACGGTCCCTGTTTGATGAGATATGTCATTCAGGAAGACACAGCTATGTGGGGATGAATTAAATATGTTTGTAGACTGAAGAAAAAAGGCAGGTGTTTCTTAGTGTTTCTTGCAGACAGTCAGGTTGCTGTAGTTCATGGTTCTGCATTTGTTTCAATTGTCCTGTCAGCCTTCATTTCCAGTGAGAGTAATTACTGTGTCCTCAGTCCATTGGAAGAATCAGACTATACACACAAGAACAAGGGTTTGTATTATCGTCTTCATGTGTATTATTATTTTTGGACTGTACCACATATCTGTATGCAGATATCACACTGCATGTGCATGTGATGCAAATACTCATAAGATTACAAATATCCTCATGGAAAATGAATTTTACATTCGTCACAAAGATCTGCTTGATTTTTTAGGCAACATTTTCCTTGCGGTCGGTGTAGCTTCTGGTGTGCTGAGAGTGATTGTGACAGCAACTGCAATGACTGTATGACTGCAGGCAGGCCGTGGCGTGGTGCACAGAAACATCATCATCAAAGTCAATAGGGGAGTTGGATCTGTCTAAAATGCTGTCTGGTACTTCCACACTACACATTGTTTCTCTATCTACCCACTCTCCTTGTCCTCATTTGCTCGTGAATTTCTACGAAAACCTGAATGTGTATTCAGTGTATGTGTATGGAGAAAAGAAAAAAAGATACACCTGAAGGGGGCGCCAGTGGGATGCAGAGAAGTACTTCCCTCAAGTTCAACATCCTCATCTATTACGTGATGGGCTTTTGATGCACAGAGACTTTCTGGACATTGTTTCAGGAGCACCCAGAGCAACAAAAAAGGGGGAAAAAACAAAAGGAAAAAGAAGGTAGCTGCAGGTCACGTGCAGCAGGTCTAAGCTTACAGCGTTCTATTAGTCGTCCAGGGACGCTGCACGCCTGACCATCACAGGTGTCAGAACTGAAGAAATGTGTCATGGGTAAGAAATGTTACCCCTTCACAAGCCTTCCGGCCAGTATGACATGTGTCTGTGGAAAGCGTTTCGCTACCACCCGTGGCATGAAGATCCACAGAACAAAGATGGGATGTGTGAAGACTCATCTGAATGAGCAGCATCGCACTGCATCAGCAGATAAGACGTCGGAAGACCAAGGCCAGGATTTAAACCACAGTGCCAAGGACATCCACGCTGTTGGTTCGGATGAGGAATTTGCACAGGCCCTCGATGCCAGGCGCCTGAAACTCAACCTGCCACGAGCAAACGAAACTGAAGATTGGGAGAAACTGGATGCAAAAATCGTCGAAAGACTCGATGCACTGATAGGGAAAAGCACCCTGGAACACAAACTAGCCACATATGGGGACATTGTGTATGCCACATGTAGAGACGCCTATGGAGCAAAACTACCCAAAGAGAAAACACCTCCAAAGAAATCCAGACGCCAAGAAAAGATGGACAAGATCAGGGTCCAAAAGAAAAACCTCAAGATGCAAATGAAGACCGCACTGCCAGCTGAAAAACAAGGCTTGGAAAAACTGTGGAAAGACCTGAAAGAAAAACACAGTGCCCTCAGCAAAGCGGAATCTGCGAGGAAGAGGAAGAGCAAAAAGAAGAAGACACAAGAGCGCTTCTTCAGAGACCCCTTCCAGTTTGCCAGAACACTGTTTGAGCAGCCAAAATCTGGGACCCTAAGTGTGGACAAAGGAGTTCTTGAGCAGCATCTGAGGAAAACATACTCTGACCCACAGAGCAAAGCACCACTCGACATTCAAGGTCTGGTGTGGCCAACCAACCCTGAGGAACAGTTCAATGGCAAGCCTCCAACGTTGGCGGAAATCAAGAAGGTGGTCGACAAAGCCAGAGCCAAATCATCACCAGGGCCAAACGGAATACCTTACCAGCTTTACAAGAAATGTCCCAAGGTGCTGGAGTGGCTCCAAAAGCTGCTGCGATCGGCTTGGAGAAACCAGAAGTTCAGCGGCCAGTGGATGACGGCAGATGGTGTGTACATCCCCAAAGAGCAAAACTCAAGTGACATTAGCCAGTTCAGGCCAATATCACTACTGAACGTCGAAGGGAAAATCTTCTTCTCTGTCATGGCAGCAAGGCTGACCAAGTACCTGATGGAAAACAAGTACTTGGATGTGTCAGTCCAGAAAGGTGGCATCCCAGGCGTGGCGGGCTGTGTAGAACACGCCACAATGATCTGGGACGCAATCCAAAAAGCAAAGACAGAAAAGAGAGACCTGGACGTAGTGTGGCTTGATCTGGCAAACGCATATGGATCTGTGCCCCATGAGATGATACAGTTGGCTCTTGAGATGTACCATGTGCCAAAGAACATCCGCGACATGCTCAAGAAGTACTTCAATGGCTTCTCAATGCGGTTCTCTACCAAGGAGTACACAACAGACTGGATCAACTTGGAAGTGGGTATTGCAATGGGCTGTGCAATTTCCCCAATACTGTTCGTGCTGGCAATGGAACTCATCTTGAAAGCAGCAACAAACAACGCGAGACAAACAGACCTTGGCGATGGATACAAGATGCCTCCTCTCAAGGCCTTCATGGATGACACTACAGTGATTTCATCCAGAGAAGACGAGACACGTCATGTGCTGGAGAGGCTGGACGACATAGTTGCCTCATCCAGAATGAAGTTCAAGCCAAAGAAATCACAGAGTCTCTCACTGAGGAAAGGAAAAGTGGCCGGATCTGTGGTCTTCAGTGTTGCCAACCAGGCCATTCCAACAGTCACAGAAGAACCAGTCAAGAGCCTTGGAAGATGGTATGATGATACGCTGAAAGACACACAAAGAGCAAAAGAAACCAAGCAGATGGCGGAGGAAGGCTTGGAGACCATTGACCAGTGTGGGCTCCCTGGCAAATACAAGGTCTGGTGTCTGCAGTTCATGCTGATACCAAAGCTGCTATGGCCTCTGATGATATACGACATCTGCACCAGCATAGTGGAGGCAATGGAAGCCAAAATCAACAAGTTCACAAGGAAATGGCTTGGTGTCCCACCCTGTCTGACTGACATAGCGCTGTACTGTCGCCAAGCAAAGCTGAAACTACCCCTGAAATCCATCCTGGAGGAATACAAAGCAGGGAAGATCAGACTTCAAAGCATGCTGGAGGACTCAGGAGACAAGGTGGTAGAAGCAATTAAGCCCCAGCTGAAGACAGGCAGAAAATGGAAAGTTCAAGAGGCGATGGATTCTGCAAAAGAAAGTCTCAAGATCAGAGAAATAACAGGACACACACAGACCAACAGACAGGGACTGGGGGTGACCAAAACTGAATGGTGGTCAAAGGCCAAAGGAAAAGCCAAAAGAGACATGATGATTCAGGAGATGAGAAAAGAAGAAGACCAAAAAAGACTCCAAAAAGCAGTCCAGCAGAGCCAGCAAGGGCAATGGACAACGTGGGAGATTGCACTCCAAAGAAGTCTCACTTGGAATGACATTTGGCACATGGCCCCTCTCAGGATCAGTTTCATTCTCAGATCTGCATATGACCTTCTGCCCTCAAATGCAAACCTGGTGAAGTGGGGGAAAACAGACGATCCTGCATGCCCCCTCTGCCATGAAAAACAAACAGTGGAGCATGTCCTAAGCTCATGTAAAGTAGCCCTGGCTCAAGGAAGGTACACATGGAGGCACAACCAAGTGCTCAAAGAAATTGTACAAGTAGTCTGGGCTAGTACCAACACCACAAAAGGGAAAATCAGGACTCCAAAAGCACCCGCAACATTCTTCACGGCAGGAGGCAGCAAATCATGGCCAAGAACAACAGTGCCACTCGAAACATGCAGGCAGAGTCTGCTGGACGGGGCAGATGACTGGGAGTGCACTGCAGACCTCCCAGAATGGAAGAGTCACCCAGAGATCATCAGCAAGAGTGGCATGAGACCAGACATAGTAGTCCACTCTAAGTCAACCAAGCAGCTGATCATGATCGAGCTCACGGTGCCATATGAGAACAGAATGGAGGCAGCTCAAATCTACAAGACTGAAAAGTATGCTGATCTGGCAAACAGCCTGAGGAGAGAAGGCTATCAGGTCAAAGTCCTCACTGCAGAAATTGGAGCTAGGGGGTTTGTAGGAACGTCTGCATACAGCCTCATGAAACAGCTCTCAGTTGCAGGGAAGGAAAAAACCAGAGCCCTGAAAGCAATGGCAGAAGCGGCAGAGAGGTGTTCAAGCTGGATCTGGTCAAGGAGGAACAAAAGTGAACTTCATAAGGCTTAATTTCCCTACAAATATCAGGTGTCCCTGTGGCTCAGTGGTTAAAGCGCGAGTCATTAAGTGGAAAATGAGCATGTCCAGAGGGTCATGGGTTCGAATCCCAGCCATGGCTCGTCCCAAGATGGGAAAAAAAGGGGCAGCAGAGGGACATCCGGAGTCATGAACCGGGTGTGGCCCAACCCCCCTAGAGTGTCAGGAGATAAGGGCCGAAACACTTGCTTGAAGGGGGTTCTCTTCTGAGGACTCTCTGCTGCCACGCTCTCCACGAGTTTCTTTCTACTATTGAAGCAGGAGTTCTCAGTGGCAATGATCTCTTTCAAGGGCCTGCACAGAAATGAATATTTATCAAAGATACATAGCTAGGAATATAATGTATTTAATCAGGAAACCGAATACAGTTTTAGATTCCTTTATGGATTAATTTTAAAGCCCTTTGGGGACATTTAGTTTTAGGTGTTGTGCTTTCTATGATATATTTATTTGTGTACTTTTCTTTAACAAATTAAACGCATACTGCCGCACACATCTGCAAAGCACACACACACACACACACACACACACACACACACACACACACACACACACACACACACACACACACACACACACACACGTGCGCGCGGCATGTGCACAAGAGATCCTTAAGTGCTGGGCTGAACATCATTCAGAGCTTGATCATTATAAAACCACAAGAAATCCAGCTCAGTTTAACTGTCTTACGTCAATCAATAACAATGACCACTCACAGAGACAGCAGTGAAATCACTCAGAAAAGAGAAGTCAACTGGGATAGACAACACATCTACAGAGCTGATACAGGCTGGGGGAGAATGAGTCAGCAAGCTCCTGAAATGTACCGGTATCTGGCAGACACAAGCATGGCTCTATGGATCCAGTCCTTGGTCATTACACAAACCAGAAAGGTTTCCTTCAGCTATGTCAAAATTGCCATACAGACAGCCTCATCGGGCGGTCTAGGAAAACAATGCTGAAGACTCTGCTCATTAGAAAAGATACTTACTGAAAAACAAACAGGTTTCATTACAGGAAGAAGCGCCAGCGAACACACCTTCAACTTCCCAATTTTGTTTTTGAGAAACTACAACACCAACAAGATCTATATTGTGTTTTAGCTGACTTTACAAAAGCATTTGACACAGGATCTGGCACACAGCCTTAAGGGCAAGCTTGAGGGAGTACAACATCGATAGGAACCTTGGCATAGGTCATAAAGCAGCAGTCTACTACAATGGCAGCCTAGGCAAATGATTCCGCACAAATGTCGGCATTACATTGAAACAAAGTAGTGAATACATGTGGAAAAATTATTGGCAAAAAGCAAGAACAGCTAGATAAATTGTATGAATGCCGTGTCACACAAACATTGCTGCCGACAGTTCTCATGTTCTTTTAAAAAAAAAACTACAATGTTCTACCCTCTGGTCTAGGATTCCAAATTCCAAAATTCAAAACATATAGAACTAACAACAATTTCGTTCCCATTTCCATCAAAATCCTGAATAAAAACTGAACTTTCAGTAAGATGCGGTTCAAAAAGCTTGTTTGTATATATGTGCGTGTGTACATTATTCTGTGTGTGTGTGTGTTTGAGTGGATGGATGGGTACGTGTGATTCGAGATTTGTGATTTGTTAAATGTAGATCCATAGACATGTTTTTTTATGACCATTCTTAATTCTCTTTGGAGAAAATAAAGTATTCTTGAGTTGACTTGACTTGACAGTTTGCAGACTATCAATGTATCCCATCCTGTCTATCATCCTGTACAATTGGATGAACAGTTCATCTTATTTCCTAACGGTTCAGTGTCGATTACTCTGTTGACTCGGGTTATTATTTCAATTGAGCACTTTCATTTTTTTCATTAAAAGTCAACCGACAGCCCTGAAACGGCTTAAGAGATCGGTTAGGCCATAAAATGAGATGAAACATGTGCAGAAACGTGCATGAATATATGAATATATAGACATTGTAAATGTAAATACGGGACTGAAATTATTTTATATGAACTGACTTTAAATGTAAGCACACGCTCAAGCATGAGCAAGCACGCACCTCATGCACGCACGCTCACGCACACACACAGACATTCACACACACACACACACACACACACACACACACACACACACACACACACACACACACACACATAACACACACACACACACACACACACATACACACACATACAAACACATACACACATACAAACACATACACACACATACAAACACACCCATGTGCGGCGCGCACGCACAACCACACAAGCGCACACAAATGATCAGATGTACAAACATTCATATGACGGGCGCACTTTGTGTTGATCCCCCTAAATCAAATTTTGCACTCAGATCGAAGGGTTAAGTGACCTGCCTGAAAAAAGACTCAATAAGTCGAAACGCGTTGTTTTTGTGTCAATTTCTTTGTTCCTTCGTTTGGCGATCTAGTTATCATGAGAAAAGAAAAGACGGAGATGACAACGTAAATCCCGTGGCGAAAAAAAGCTTCATGGTTTCTGCACTTTATACATATCTACAAATTCACTTTCTCTAATGAATTAAACTGATTATAAATGCATGGGAATCAATCATATCTTTGATCATATGAAACTTATGGAAACGCATACGAATTAAAAATCATCATTTCAGTTCAAATTTCAAATAACAATTTTATGTAATTCCATTCAATTTGTGTATGATACAAGAAATTCTTAAAGAACATGTGCTACTGTGCTAGAGTATTCATTATTATCAGAAAGTATATATGTTATGACTAACAAACAAGTAGGGTAACTCTTGCTTCCATGATGAAATACATAAACACCCATAACTCCGAATGAATCCTGCTTACGACATCCAATCGCTCAGCAGATATGACAGTACAGAGCACACAGAACAAACAAGGAAACACCTCCCGAAAAGGTTGTTTTAAGCTTGCCTATATAACCTGTACTCACTACATCTACACAGCATCAACAACTGGAGGAACGAACAAACACAAATGATAATTTATTCAAGACTGGCACAGTCTTTTTGATCTTGAATAGAGTCAGACAAGTACAAAAACGAACAGTAACAAATACAGGTAATCTCGATTTGATCTAAATGAAAGGAAATCTTAAATTAGGCAGGGAACAGTAAACAGTAACTAACAACCAAGTAAGGTAACTCTTGCTCCCATCATGAAATAAGTACACGCCCATGACTCTAAACGAATGCTTTACGACACCCAATCACTTAAAAGATATGACAGTATAGAGCACACCGAACAAACAAGGGAACACCCCCAAAAAGGATGTTCCAAGCTTGCCTATGTACCCGATACTGAATACACCACATAGCAACAACGACTGGAGAAATGAACAAATACAAATTAACATTCATTCAAGACTGGCACAGTCTCTTTGATCTTGAATATAGTCAGACAAGTACAGAGACGACCAATAACAAGTGCAGGTAACATCGATTTGATTGAAATCAAAAGAAATCTTAATGAGGCAAGGAGCATTTCAGCAAGAGTTACCTTACTTGTTTGTTATCTATTGTCTACTGTTTCCTGCCTCATTTAACATTTTCTCTGATTTGTTGTGTTATATTAATGAGTCATTTGCCTATTCATGCTTTATCTCATGCCATTCTTATGTTTGTCTTAAGTTACATTTTTTGTTAATGAAAAATTCACCCATACACTAAAGACGGTGGAGACCATTACACATGTATTTATGAGACATGTTCATCGACATCTGATTCGAAAGAAGTCAAGAAGAAGTATGTTCCTGGCAATTAACATGTGATTGAGTCCCTTGACTGTGGCGGTCGTTTGAAGATCATCACTAGTTCGATTGTCTTCTTTATTATCATATTTAAGTGGGGAAACCTTGGAGGTTGTGCTGTGCCCGTTCCTTGTAAACATTGTGTCACAGACACTCTGGATATTCAGGTGTAGAGTGTCCCTGCAAGATAGAAATAGATGTTGCAGAAACGTCACCGTAGGAGACAGTTGGTACTTATTTATTCTACGTTTTGTTTTTCCTTTAACTGGCACACGTCTTACTCTTAAACAATGTCGAGGACATCTCTCTATACCTACAGCCCATCACATAATCAATAAAGCTGTCAGAGCTAGAATTACTAAAAAGAAACACTTAAGTGATGTACAAACACGTTAAAAATAAATTCATATTTCGTCGTCCAATATTCACGTCAGTTACAAATGCATGGACAATACAAAAATAAAAACGTTGGAGAAAAGACAAATGGTAAGAAATACAGAAGTACCAACAAACATTTTGGTAAGCGCCATTTCCTTTGGAGATATTGATGATGCTGTTTCTGAACGTCATGCCACAGACTACCAGAGTTTCCATACAGTCACAGCAGTCGCTGGTGCAACCACTGTCAGAACACCAACAGTCACACCCGCTTGAAAAAAACAAAACAAACAACAACAAAAAACAAGATGCAAAGCAAATAAACGTACACTCAGTTTATCCTGAATACGCATGAGATATCCCATAAAGAGGAATAGCCGTCTTGGGCTGGTGTAACCGTTAGTAATGGCTGTTCTGGTAAACATCGGCCATCATCTGTGACCTATAATGAACATACTTACACATTTTCAGAAAGATCGGCCAAGAACTTTCTGAGATTTTCCATAAAGAAGAAAACCATTATGGGCCATTAGTAACGGCTATAACGGTAAACTTAAACATCGGACATCATCCGTGACCCACAATGAACATACCTACAAATTTTCAGAAATATCGGCCACGCACTTTCTGAGATATTCCATGAAGAAGAAAAACAGTTAGCGGCCGTTAAAGCCGTTAGTAACGGCTATAATGGTAAATTAAAACATCGACATCATCCGTGACCCATAATGAACATACCTATAAATTTTCAGAAAGATCGGCCATGTACTTTCTGAGATATTCTATTAAAAAAAACCGTTATGGGTCGTTATAGCCATTAGTAACGGTTATAACGGTAAACTAAAACGTCGGGCATCATCCGTGACCCATAATGAACATACCTACAACTTTTCAGAAAGATCGGCCAAGTACTTTCTAAGATATTCCATAAAGAAGAAAAACCGTTATCGTTCCCATTCTAAAGTACTCGCTGTTCTATAAGAACTGGGAGTACAAAGAAAAAAAAAAAAAATCAGCAACGAAAAAAGTTGTGTATGTAGTCAGACAGATCGTAGTGACGCATGAAAAATTCACTTTTAATGCAGTTGTATGTACTCTCCTGAGTTCAGATCAAAATCACATATATAAAATCATACTTGAGTTCACATAAACACACGCGCACGCACGCGCATGCACGCACACAACACAGATACACCACACACACACACACACACATACACATACACACACAGACACACACATGTGCACGCACGCGCGCTCGCGCACACACCCACACACGCCCACACACATACACACAGTCGGATGCGCGCGCACGCCCTTACACAGTTTCAAGCACTCACACGCACACACATACACACACACACACACACACACACACACACACGCGCGCGCGCGCGCGCGCACACACACAAAAACAGGCGCGCGCGCACGCTAACACACGTATACGGATAGAAACACGCGCACACACATACATGTTCACAAGCACGCACGCAACACACACACACACACACACACACACACACACACACACACACACACACACACACACACACCGCACGCACGCGCGCTCTCATACACACACACACACACACACACACACACACACACACACACGCACGCACACACACACACACACACACACACACACACGCACACACACACACACACACACACACGCACACACACACACACACATGGATCGAACACACACACACACACACACACACACACACACACACACACACACACACCATCACACAAACACATGCATACACACACAAACACACATACACACATGCACGCACAAACAAATACACACAGAAACACACACAGATATACTGACTCATACACACATACACACACAGACGCTATAGTAATTCACTGTGGTATCAATGATTTGAAAACGCAAGACGCATAAACAGTCAGCAAAGATTTCACAAAAGCAGTCAAACAAATCAAAGTGAAACACCCATCATCACACATTGTTGTGAGTCAGGCAACTGCAGTAGAAGATGCTGAATTGGATGCTAAACGTGAATTGTTCAATGCCCTTGTAAGAACAGAACTGCTGGCTGACAAAATTATTTCTTTCGTACCACACAATAACTTCTATGACTACGGGAGAGACGGGATGCATCCAACCACCAGAGGATCATCGATCCTGGCAGCTAACCTTGGCCGGCATCTACGAGACCTCCTTTGGGAAAAGCCCAAGAAACCATCTCGCCGCCTACCTCCCCATCCAGGGCGTTGGGGTACTCAGAGTAGAAAGAAACTCGTGGAGAGCGTGGCAGCAGAGAGTCCTCAGAAGAGAAGCCCCCTTCAAGCAAGTGTTTCGGCCCTTATCTCCTGACACTCTAGGGGGGTTGGGTCACACCCGGTTCATGACTCCGGATGTCCCTCTGCTGCCCCTTTTTTTCCCATCTTGGGACGAGCCATGGCTGGGATTCGAACCCATGACCCTCTGGACATGCTCATTTTCCACTTAATGACTCGCGCTTTAACCACTGAGCCACAGGGACACCTGATATTTGTAGGGAAATTAAGCCTTATGAAGTTCACTTTTGTTCCTCCTTGACCAGATCCAGCTTGAACACCTCTCTGCCGCTTCTGCCATTGCTTTCAGGGCTCTGGTTTTTTCCTTCCCTGCAACTGAGAGCTGTTTCATGAGGCTGTATGCAGACGTTCCTACAAACCCCCTAGCTCCAATTTCTGCAGTGAGGACTTTGACCTGATAGCCTTCTCTCCTCAGGCTGTTTGCCAGATCAGCATACTTTTCAGTCTTGTAGATTTGAGCTGCCTCCATTCTGTTCTCATATGGCACCGTGAGCTCGATCATGATCAGCTGCTTGGTTGACTTAGAGTGGACTACTATGTCTGGTCTCATGCCACTCTTGCTGATGATCTCTGGGTGACTCTTCCATTCTGGGAGGTCTGCAGTGCACTCCCAGTCATCTGCCCCGTCCAGCAGACTCTGCCTGCATGTTTCGAGTGGCACTGTTGTTCTTGGCCATGATTTGCTGCCTCCTGCCGTGAAGAATGTTGCGGGTGCTTTTGGAGTCCTGATTTTCCCTTTTGTGGTGTTGGTACTAGCCCAGACTACTTGTACAATTTCTTTGAGCACTTGGTTGTGCCTCCATGTGTACCTTCCTTGAGCCAGGGCTACTTTACATGAGCTTAGGACATGCTCCACTGTTTGTTTTTCATGGCAGAGGGGGCATGCAGGATCGTCTGTTTTCCCCCACTTCACCAGGTTTGCATTTGAGGGCAGAAGGTCATATGCAGATCTGAGAATGAAGCTGATCCTGAGAGGGGCCATGTGCCAAATGTCATTCCAAGTGAGACTTCTTTGGAGTGCATTCTCCCACGTTGTCCATTGCCCTTGCTGGCTCTGCTGGACTGCTTTTTGGAGTCTTTTTTGGTCTTCTTCTTTTCTCATCTCCTGAATCATCATGTCTCTTTTGGCTTTTCCTTTGGCCTTTGACCACCATTCAGTTTTGGTCACCCCCAGTCCCTGTCTGTTGGTCTGTGTGTGTCCTGTTATTTCTCTGATCTTGAGACTTTCTTTTGCAGAATCCATCGCCTCTTGAACTTTCCATTTTCTGCCTGTCTTCAGCTGGGGCTTAATTGCTTCTACCACCTTGTCTCCTGAGTCCTCCAGCATGCTTTGAAGTCTGATCTTCCCTGCTTTGTATTCCTCCAGGATGGATTTCAGGGGTAGTTTCAGCTTTGCTTGGCGACAGTACAGCGCTATGTCAGTCAGACAGGGTGGGACACCAAGCCATTTCCTTGTGAACTTGTTGATTTTGGCTTCCATTGCCTCCACTATGCTGGTGCAGATGTCGTATATCATCAGAGGCCATAGCAGCTTTGGTATCAGCATGAACTGCAGACACCAGACCTTGTATTTGCCAGGGAGCCCACACTGGTCAATGGTCTCCAAGCCTTCCTCCGCCATCTGCTTGGTTTCTTTTGCTCTTTGTGTGTCTTTCAGCGTATCATCATACCATCTTCCAAGGCTCTTGACTGGTTCTTCTGTGACTGTTGGAATGGCCTGGTTGGCAACACTGAAGACCACAGATCCGGCCACTTTTCCTTTCCTCAGTGAGAGACTCCGTGATTTCTTTGGCTTGAACTTCATTCTGGATGAGGCAACTATGTCGTCCAGCCTCTCCAGCACATGACGTGTCTCGTCTTCTCTGGATGAAATCACTGTAGTGTCATCCATGAAGGCCTTGAGAGGAGGCATCTTGTATCCATCGCCAAGGTCTGTTTGTCTCGCGTTGTTTGTTGCTGCTTTCAAGATGAGTTCCATTGCCAGCACGAACAGTATTGGGGAAATTGCACAGCCCATTGCAATACCCACTTCCAAGTTGATCCAGTCTGTTGTGTACTCCTTGGTAGAGAACCGCATTGAGAAGCCATTGAAGTACTTCTTGAGCATGTCGCGGATGTTCTTTGGCACATGGTACATCTCAAGAGCCAACTGTATCATCTCATGGGGCACAGATCCATATGCGTTTGCCAGATCAAGCCACACTACGTCCAGGTCTCTCTTTTCTGTCTTTGCTTTTTGGATTGCGTCCCAGATCATTGTGGCGTGTTCTACACAGCCCGCCACGCCTGGGATGCCACCTTTCTGGACTGACACATCCAAGTACTTGTTTTCCATCAGGTACTTGGTCAGCCTTGCTGCCATGACAGAGAAGAAGATTTTCCCTTCGACGTTCAGTAGTGATATTGGCCTGAACTGGCTAATGTCACTTGAGTTTTGCTCTTTGGGGATGTACACACCATCTGCCGTCATCCACTGGCCGCCGATCTTCTGGTTTCTCCAAGCCGATCGCAGCAGCCTGTGGAGCCACTCCAGCACCTTGGGACATTTCTTGTAAAGCTGGTAAGGTATTCCGTTTGGCCCTGGTGATGATTTGGCTCTGGCTTTGTCGACCACCTTCTTGATTTCCGCCAACGTTGGAGGCTTGCCATTGAGCTGTTCCTCAGGGTTGGTTGGCCACACCAGACCTTGAATGTCGAGTGGTGCTTTGCTCTGTGGGTCAGAGTATGTTTTCCTCAGATGCTGCTCAAGAACTCCTTTGTCCACACTTAGGGTCCCAGATTTTGGCTGCTCAAACAGTGTTCTGGCAAACTGGAAGGGGTCTCTGAAGAAGCGCTCTTGTGTCTTCTTCTTTTTGCTCTTCCTCTTCCTCGCAGATTCCGCTTTGCTGAGGGCACTGTGTTTTTCTTTCAGGTCTTTCCACAGTTTTTCCAAGCCTTGTTTTTCAGCTGGCAGTGCGGTCTTCATTTGCATCTTGAGGTTTTTCTTTTGGACCCTGATCTTGTCCATCTTTTCTTGGCGTCTGGATTTCTTTGGAGGTGTTTTCTCTTTGGGTAGTTTTGCTCCATAGGCGTCTCTACATGTGGCATACACAATGTCCCCATATGTGGCTAGTTTGTGTTCCAGGGTGCTTTTCCCTATCAGTGCATCGAGTCTTTCGACGATTTTTGCATCCAGTTTCTCCCAATCTTCAGTTTCGTTTGCTCGTGGCAGGTTGAGTTTCAGGCGCCTGGCATCGAGGGCCTGTGCAAATTCCTCATCCGAATCAACAGCGTGGATGTCCTTGGCACTGTGGTTTAAATCCTGGCCTTGGTCTTCCGACGTCTTATCTGCTGATGCAGTGCGCTGCTGCTCATTCAGATGAGTCTTCACACATCCCATCTTTGTTCTGTGGATCTTCATGCCACGGGTGGTAGCGAAACGCTTTCCACAGACACATGGATATTCCATTTGGTCCATGTTCATAGTCCGTTTGGGATTTGCAGTCATGATTGGTTGAGCACCGATGGATTCATCATTCTCTCCCCCTTTCGGTGAATCCTGGGAGCATCTTTTCCTTTTATTTTAGTAGCCACATGTTTAAGGCAAAGTGGGGAGCCAGCCCACAGAGCCCTTGGTTCTGGTCTTTCCCAGTGTCCTCCGGTCTTTCCCGGATGCTGTATCGGGACGAGAGGGGACCTTGGTGGAACCGCTATGAAATGCTCTAAGTGTTCGGGAGCATCTCCCTCAAGTCTCTATATTGGCTGAAATCTAGTCATGTAGTGGAGCCCAGTTATATACCTCCACCTCACTTGTTAACGTGACAATTTGAATTTTATTACTGAAGACTATTTAGTTTATTATTTTGCATTTCTGTTTCATAATTCTTGTTTTAAGTCTTATGGGTATCGTGCAGGTCCTTACCTGCTAATATATGTTAGGAAGGAATTTCTCAGTCACTTCACTTATTATATACATCTTTATTATGACAACAAGAAAGAGACCAACTATCAAGCTTCTCCAATGGAATTGTCGCTCCATAACAAGAAATGTATCATACTTGAATCAATATCTTGGAATAAATAAGTGTCATGCATTATTATTACAATCACTAAATGTCAACAGTGATAATCTACCACATTTACCAGGATTCTATCACCCCCCAGTTTATGAACAATGTGCGGACCGAATACAAACAGCTATCTATGTGCGTGAAGGCCTGGATTTTTGTGAAAGAACTCCACCAGTATCCAGTAACATCCCTTCTGCTTCATGCTGTGCAGCAATGGTTAAATTTACATCTTCTTTGATATTGAACATTGCCTCAGTTTACCTTCCTAAAGGACCTGATGATATGAATACAGAATGGCTAAAAGGGTTCCAAGATCAAAGAGACAAATGGGTTATTGGAGGAGATTTTAACGCACATGCTCCATTTTGGGATCATGGCTGCTCTTATGTTACAAGTAATAGATTATAAGATAACATAGCTGATTCTAATCTATATTTGCTAAACAATGGAAGCGTTACTCGCATTCCAGATATAGCCACCCATAACCCCTCAGCCATTGATTTAACCTTTACATCTCCATCACTTGTAGTAAACTCAATGTGGGAAACAGGAGATAGTCCACTGGGATCAGATCATATTCCAATAATAATATCGTTGAATGACATATTAGAACAGGAAATCTCAGAAGATATTATTCCAAAATATATTTACAAAAATGCAGATTGGTCACTTTTTCAAATCAATCTTAACAACACAGACATAGTGTTCTCAGCTAATGAAAATGTAGATGACCAATACACGCATTTTGTAAATATATTTTAGCAGCAGCTGACAAGTCGATCCCGAAGATAAAAAACACAAAGTCAAAGAAACATAATGGAAACATATGGTGGAACACAAAGTGTGAAACAGCCAATAAAAAGAAAAAAGAAAGATTCAAGATTTATTGTAAAAAGAGATCATCAAGTAATCATAAAGAAATGAAAGAGGCAGATAAAGAAAGTGTAAATATTATAGATGATGCAAAGTTGCAGCATTGGAATGAATTTTGTAACTCTGAAGTTAAAAATCATAAAGATATTGGTAAAGTGTGGGAGGAACTGAAAGCTATGAAAAATGGATTAACATCGCCACAGTACCCTATATAGATAGATAACAACAGTCTTCTTAGTGCTGATGAGAAAGCAGAAGCCTTTGTAAACATGTTTGCTGAGGTAAGCCGCACTGAAGGTCTAACAAGTACGGACCAAATATACAGAAAGAAAGAAGAAGGTATTAAAGCACAGGATGAATCTACAGCAGACAATAGTAACAATATCAATGCTCCTATAACTATCCAAGAAGTAAAAGAAGCCATTAGATCCATACCATTAAGAAAATCATCTATTGGTTTAGATGTAATATCTAATCAAATGTTAAGAAATTTGCCTGAACATTTTGTAGAGTTTCTTCATAAATTATTTCGTACATGTTGGAGCAATGGTGTTATGCCAAAAATATGGAAACAGTCGATCGTTGTTCCAACTCATAAGCAAGTAAAATGTACAAAGGATCCTAAGAATTATAGACCCATTGCATTAACTTCACATGCATGTAAACTTTCAGAAAGAATTGTTATGAATAGACTTGTACATTACTGCGAAAAATATAACATCATACCAATTAATCAAGCTGGTTTCCAGAAAGGTCGATCCACTACAGACATTTTAGTGAAATTATCAACAAATATAAAGAAACAGTTTGCTAGACGAAAATGTGTTCTTGCTACCTTTTTCGACATAAATAAGGCTTACGATCAAGTGTGGCATTTACAGCTATTGAACAAACTTAAAAACATTGATTTGACAGGAAATATATACAACTATGTCAGATGTTTTGTGAAGGATAGGGTAATAAGAACAAGAGTAGGAAAAACATATTCCACAAGTAGAACACTTTCAATGGGAATCCCTCAAGGATCAGTATTAGCGCCACTTCTCTTCTCGTTATTAATGTATGATCTGCCAAACAAATTATCAAAAAATGTTGTTCTTGTCCAATATGCAGACGATATATGCATATGGATGGATGTAACGTTAAAAAAGAAAACTTCACAACGAGATATAAAATTCGTCAAAAAGATCTATCAGGGAGAACTAAACAAGATGGTGGATTATATGAAGCTAAATGGATTAAGTCTGTCAACCGAAAAAACAAATATGATTCTTTTTAACAGTGGATCTAACCAAGAAAGTATGCCTGTTTTCTCATTGGATGATACTCCTCTTAAGTACGTAACAGAGATTAAATTTCTAGGAGTTTATTTTACATCTAAATTATCATGGAACTTTCATATTGAATATTTATTAACAAAAGCGAGAAAAACATTAAACTTTCTGAAAATTATTTCTAAAGAAAAGTGGGGGCAAGATCCAGCTACTTTGATTACTCTATGTAAATCTTTAATGAGATCAAAAGTAACTTATGCCCAAGAAATATTCTTCAATGCGCCTAAACATCTATTACAAAAACTGCAAAGTATTGAATGTAAGGCATTGAAATTAGCCCTTGGACTTGCTGTGCACACATCATCGTCACGTACATATTATGAAGCCCAGGTACTTCCTCTAGATGATTATAGTGATTTAACATGTTGTAAATTTGTCATTAAAAGTACAGCTAGAAAAACACATATCAAATCAGAAATTAAAATGAGATCAGATTTTGATTTTCCGAAAAGAGCAAAGTCTATAACTTCTCAAATAACTATAGCAACTTATACATCAAAAATACTGTCAGATTCTGGGGTTTCTTTAGAAAAGGAAGCTTTCTCTCCCATACCATCTTTTTGTCCTATTCCACCCTGGGAACTTAAAAAAGCCCATTTTGATATTGATCACACCAACATCAAAAAAGATGAAAATATTAATATGCTAACAAGTTATACTAAGTGTCATATTGACGAGAAATACACTAACCAGTTAAAAATATACACAGATGGTTCATGTATTGGTAAGCAAACGGGTTGTGCATTCTTAATCCCAGACTTGAGGGTGGAGAAAGCTTTTTACATTGGATGTAACATATCCATATTGACAGCTGAATTAACAGCAATACTCGTGGCTTTGAATTACCTTTTAAATTTCCCGAAAACAATATTTCAAGCTCTGTTTTGTGTAGATTCAAAATCAGTCCTTCAGGCGCTAAAAGATTTTCATTTGCATACTAGGCCTGAAATGATTATTGAGGTAAGCTGTTTGATCCATATGCTTATTGAAGGAGGCAGCCAGTTATCCTTTTGTTGGATTCCTTCACACTGTTCCTTTTATTATAACGATAAAGTAGATAGGGCAGCTAAATGTGGAGCAAAACATATCTCTGGTTCTGAATATCTTAAACTAGCCTTATCGGTACATGAGCAGTGCAATCTAGTTAAAACACATATTTTGAAAACTTTCAAAGATAGAATGATAGAACATGACAATCAAAATCAGTTTGATACTTTTGATATTAAAATCATTCAACATAACTTTAGTGTAAATAAAAATATACTTTCGTTGATGTATAGGTGGAAACTTGATGCTTTTAAAACAAATATGTTAAAAACATGGTGTTTATGTAAAAAGAAAATAACACGGGAACATATTGTTACATGTCAAGACATGAAAAAAATAATTCCAGTATTAAGACAAAATAGTGCACAGGCCATCTTTGAGTCACAAGCTCAAACATATGAGTTTTTTGTATGCCTAGAGCGCACTCCATTGGGGAAGTATTTATAGGTTCCTTTTTTGTGGTATGTGGGGCGGGCATAAGTGTGGGGAGGGAAGATGGAATAATGTACAAAGCTTAAAAGTGACAAGGACGGAGAAAGGTTACGGTTCTGTGCCTTGATGATTGTTAAATTGATTAGTTTTGTTATTTTTTTTTTCCTTTGAAACTTTTTTGAAAAATGTAAATGCTTTGTAATTACCATTATTATTCATATAAGCACTCATATAAGCACACACGTATGCACACACACATACTCAAACACACTTGCATATGTATACACACACCGCACACGCACACGCACACATACGTGTGCGTGCATAAGCATAAGCACACACGTAAAAACTTGTAAATACTTTTATTCCAGTTTTGTTGCAAGATAACTCACACATTATATTCAATTCACCAGCTTTAACCTAAGATTTTTTTGGTAAGTTTAGATATCAGTCCAGTTGGTCACTACATTATCTGAATTTTTTTTTTAATATAAAAGTGATGGAGGGGAGGGAGGGATGGGGAGAGGATAGAGAGGGAAGGAAAGGAAGGGGGTGGGTGGGGTGGGGTGGGGGTTTCACTGATTTTGTTGTTGTTATATACATGTTTTTTCTGTTTTGTTTATTATTTCTAATAGTGTAGTTATATACTTATTTCTTTAATCAGGTATATTTTAAATAACCGTCTAAGCACCATATGTGTACACACTTTCACACATACATGCATGCATACTTGGAACTCTATAACTTTCAGTCATGCACTAGTCTTCTTCTCTTACACACTCCTTTTCTTTTTTTTTTCTTTCTTTCTTTTTTTTCGTTTTCTTCTTTTTTTTTCTTCTTTTTTCTTTTTTTTCTTTTTTTTATCGTCTAATATCACGATTAGAGGAAAAACGTTAAATGAATCACACACACACACACACACACACACACACACACACACACACACACACACACACACACACACACACACGCGGATAGAAACACACACACACACACACACACACACACACACACACACACACACACACACACGATACACACAAAAACACAACACGACATACACACAACTCATCACACACAAACACATAACGTCACAAACACACACACAACACACTCACTACACAACACACACACACCACCACACAACACACACACACACACACACACACACACACACACACACACACAACGCACACACATACACCAGACATACACATACACACATCACACACACAACACCACACACACACACACACACACACATACACACACACACATCCCACACACACTCACATACATCATCACACATGCACACTCACATCACACCATGTATGCAGTCTCTCTCTCTCTCTCTCTCTCTCTCTCTCTCTCTCCCACACACACACACACACACACACACACACACACACACACACACACACACACACACACGCAGACATACCCACGCACACATAGACGTCCACGCGCGCACGCCTGTGTGTGGTGTGTGTGTGTGTGTGTGTGTGTGTGTGTGTGTGTGTGTGTGTGTGTGTGTGTGTGTGTTTTATAAGCATGTGTCTTTGTACTTTAACGCATCTCAGTTCGTGCATGTATTTCTAGCAATACTTTCACTTCGATCGAGAGATGTGTAGAAGACATGTGGTAGCAGTCGATTTTGATAAAGGGAATCATGACATCGGGACAAGCCGCTCATTACGCAGCGTTGTTACATACTTACTTTGATGCCACAGTCTGCAGGCCTAACCATAAACATTTGATACAATGCCAGAATCCTGAAAAGAAATTTATTTAACGGTTAAAATTGATTTGTTTTGCTACACACACAGAACGATCACCCGTGTGTCTTCTGTTGTGTTGTTTATTCTCGCTCGTGGTATCATCAGCTTTTCTTATTAGTTGGCTCTCTGCTTTCTTGTATGCTGACAGTCAAGAAAAATACATGGGTTGGAAAACAACCGGAACTACCTTCATGAACTCTGTCGTTCTCCGCAAGCCAAGACAAAAACATAATAACAATAAGAATCGTTGCTCCTGGAAATGCCCGCCCCTTGACATATTTCACTTGTGGTCTTTTGTTTCCATACGTCATACCCAAAATGGCAGGTGGGTCACAAAGTCTGGATTCTGACAGAAAATAGGAAGACTTTACACCTTGTCCATGATATGCTAAACACTTCTCAGCAATTTTTCAATACAATCATGGCCTCTGGCGCTATCTATAATCCTACAGTGCCAAGTGACTTAAAAAATGAAACCCAGAATACATCTTTCCCAGACGGATGTATCAAAATGGAAAGTACAATGTTTTTGGCCTGGAACAATTCGGTTATAAGCACAGACGTAATGTCCTACACATACAAAGTCTACTCATCTATTGTTCTGATCTGCCTGGTCATTGGTGGGACTGGTAACATCATCAACATGGCGGTGTTTTCCAAACAAGGCCTCCGAGATCGTGTCAACTTGGTGCTGTTTTCCCTGTCCCTGTCTGATGAGGTGATCGTAGTCACGATGACGTTGGTATCTTGGGATGAGATGAAATTTCTGCTGACTGGAGAAAGGGCAGGTACCCCTCTGTCGGTGTTTCTGACCAATAATCAGCTCATTGTCTTTGGCGGTTCCACGTTTATGTCCATGCTCCTGTCCGCCATCATAGCCTGTGAAAGATGTTACTGTGTGCTCAGACCACTGAAATACACGACTCTGATGCGCACAAGGACAATGGCGTGTATTATTGTCATTGCATGTGTTATCATTATAGGTCTATATTACATATCAATACTCAGGTATCATTATGTATGTGGTTTTGATCCAGACACTCTCAAGATTATATATAATTTCGTTCACAGTGAATTTTATAGGCGTCACAGAAACCTGGTTGACTCCATAGGCAACATTGTCTTCGGAGCAGGTGTGACTGTCGGTGTGCTGATAGTGGTTGTAACAGCGACTGCTGTGACTGTGTGGAAACTTGGGCAGTCTGTGGCATGGCGTTCAGAAACATCGTCATCAATATCTGCAAAGGAAGTGGCGCTAACAAAAATGCTTGTTGGTACTTCTGTACTGCTCATCATTTGTCTTTTCCCTAACGTTCTTTTTCGTAACGCCCGTGCATTTCTAACTGACGTGAATATCGGACGACCAAATATGAATTTGTATTTAGTGTGTTTGTGCATCACTGAAGTGTTTCTTTTAACCAGTTCTAGCTCTAACATCTTTATCTATTACGTGATGGGCTCTAGATACAGAGAGACGTTCTGGACATTGTTCAAGATTAATAGGTGTGTCAGACAAAGGAAAAACAAAATGAGAAATAACTAACTACTATGTTCCTGTAACTTCTACGTTTGACTTGCAGGAACACCCCAGAATATCACGAGTGTCGAAACCAAAATGTTTACAAAAAACGGATATAGCACTGCCTCCCTCTTCTTCCCCTTAAATAGTTTCAGTTTCAGTTTCATGAAGGAGGCGTCACTGTGCGCGGACTAGTCCACATACGCTACACAATATCCGCTAAGTTCCTTCAAATAGAATATCTAGGTAAGTGTTCGAAATAGTGATGACCTTCTTCAATCGACCTGCACAGTAATGGGACTGTATTAAAGATGCATTGCTGGGAACAGTCACACTCTTGACTTCGTGAGAACCAGATGGCGATGAATGTGCGTCATGAATTATGTTTAATGTTTTTCGACATATTTAGTTTAAGGGTGAATTTCTTTTTCATGAAAAAAAAGTAAAATAAGGTGAACATAAGATTGACACAAAGTTATCATCCATTGACAAATAACTGATGAATAGAAGACAACAAACGACATTTTATAATTTCTGATTGTAATAGCACATCTGCACATAGTGACATATGTTCCTGTAACGTGCTGAGTACCACAAAAACACCTTTAGGAAATTGAAAGCAGGTTTTGCAAATTGTCACTTGCACATTCCAACTATAATGTTGACTTTAACTTTCGTCTGCATTAGTGAAAGTTTTCTTCGAATCAAGCATATGTTTGTTTTTCACGCATTTGTAACCAGATTAATTTATCAGCGACAGTGGATTTGTAAATAAACATTAAGCACAAACGCTATTAAACTTGCCTTCCCCATGGCATTTATAGTTTCACCTTCGTTTTTTTTTTCTTCTCAGAACTACTGGACCACCACACGAAGAAGCAAACAAATTATAAAAGGAAATCAACGCGTTTCGACTCACAGGCCACTTTTCCTCTCTGTCTGGGTGCAAAATGTGGTGAAGGGGGAACAACCCAAAGTTCACCCACCATATGAGTTGTTGTGCATGTGATCGTTTGAACCTTTTCTGGCCTGGAAGCTATGGACGACAATACTCCCAGGCATGCATTCAAACTCATCAGAATGTACACATATTGTTCTTCGTAGCGGAAATTTTATGACTTTTGTAATTATACAAACGATCATCTGTGTCCAAAAACACGTCGTTCACAGAAGAAAAAACCCATATACATACAAAACGAAGTTTAAGCTCTCCATATGATGTGGCTGTGAGGACACCCATACTTTACTAGAAGCAATTCATAAAAGGAGTATAGGTGTGCGCGCACCTACTACAGATATCTATCTGCTTGCACAAGAAGTATGGGTGCTTGAATATCCAAATCACACATAATTAATAACCAATTCATGTTCTATTAGACAAATTATTGATGAACGCACACTAAAAACGCACACATCATCATCATAATCATGTGTGCGTGCGTGCATGCGAGTGTGTGCGCGCATGCGTTGCGTGCGTGCGCGTGTTTGTGTGTGTGTGTGTGTGTGTGTGTGTGTGTGTGTGTGTGCACACGCATGTTTCCTTTCTATCTATGAAGGATTGAATGTCATTTGAAGTGTGTGCCATGTTTCCAATGGTTTCGGTCACCATCGGGACCTCGTTGAAAATGTTCAAACGATCGAGTAGGTCGAAGCTGCAGTGTTCACACGCAAGCTGTCCCAACCACAAATTCTCGTCTAACATGGCTTTATCAAGCTGGATTAAACCCAGACCCTTCGATCAAGAGAGCAATTCTTTCCTTACTGAGGAAAATAGTGCTCTGTTGATTCGAACAAAAGATTTGAATGAAATTTAAAGTCCGCTGTACATAGTTGTCACTTCAGTCTTCATATATCCATTCTCCATCTGAACGATATAGCCCTTGCCCCTGCCTACTCCTCCACTCCACCATCCCTGGGCGATTGCCCCTGTCTGTCTTACTACCGAATTATGGACCTTTAATCTGAATGCATCCTGCAAACAATTTTTTTTCCAGTAAAAATGAACCTAAAAGAAAGACAGTGATGGACATAAAACACCACAAGATGGTTTCAGGAATATCAGATGGTGACCAACGAAAATGTCCTTTTTTCTCTAGTATATCTACTGTCTGCAGATTTCATTCATGCTATATCAGGACCTGTCTTATGATGTTCGGATTTTTACAGAAAACAGGATGACTTCAAGCCTTGTTCATACCATACTGAACATGTCTCGGCAATTCACGACAATACTTGTAACCACTAGCTCTACCCATACTTCATAAGTACGTGGTGACTGGCGGCTTATTGTTAGAATAAATCTGCTTCAAAAGGCTGTGTCAAAATCGGCAGTACAAGGATGCCCCGGAGCAATGCTAGTAATGTTATATGTCTGGGTGTAGCGTCTTACGCATACAAGGTTCAGTCGCGTATGGCTCTCATCCTGTTGCTTATTGGTAAACCTGGTACCGTCATCAACATGGCGGGGTCTTTCTGTTTTAAGAAAAAGACCGTAGAGAGTATGTCGATTTGGTGTTTTTTCCACGGTCCCTGTTTGATGAGATATGTCATTCAGGAAGACACAGCTATGTGGGGATGAATTAAATATGTTTGTAGACTGAAGAAAAAAGGCAGGTGTTTCTTAGTGTTTCTTGCAGACAGTCAGGTTGCTGTAGTTCATGGTTCTGCATTTGTTTCAATTGTCCTGTCAGCCTTCATTTCCAGTGAGAATAATTACTGTGTCCTCAGTCCATTGGAAGAATCAGACTATACACACAAGAACAAGGGTTTGTATTATCGTCTTCATGTGTATTATTATTTTTGGACTGTACCACATATCCGTATGCAGATATCACACTGCATGTGCATGTGATGCAAATACTCATAAGATTACAAATATCCTCATGGAAAATGAATTTTACATTCGTCACAAAGATCTGCTTGATTTTTTAGGCAACATTTTCCTTGCGGTTGGTGTAGCTTCTGGTGTGTTGAGAGTGATTGTGACAGCAACTGCAATGACTGTATGACTGCAGGCAGGCCGTGGCGTGGTGCACAGAAACATCATCATCAAAGTCAATAGGGGAGTTGGATCTGTCTAAAATGCTGTCTGGTACTTCCACACTACACATTGTTTCTCTATCTACCCACTCTCCTTGTCCTCATTTGCTCGTGAATTTCTACGAAAACCTGAATGTGTATTCATTGTATGTGTATGGAGAAAAGAAAAAAAGATACACCTGAAGGGGGCGCCAGTGGGATGCAGAGAAGTACTTCCCTCAAGTTCAACATCCTCATCTATTACGTGATGGGCTTTTGATGCACAGAGACTTTCTGGACATTGTTTCAGGAGCACCCAGAGCAACAAAAAAGGGGGAAAAAACAAAAGGAAAAAGAAAGTAGCTGCAGGTCACGTGCAGCAGGTCTAAGCTTACAGCGTTCTATTAGTCGTCCAGGGACGCTGCACGCCTGAGCATCACAGGTGTCAGAACTGAAGAAATGTGTCATGGGAAAGAAATGTTACCCCTTCACAAGCCTTCCGGCCAGTATGACATTGAAGCAGGAGTTCTCAGTGGCAATGATCTCTTTCAAGGGCCTGCACAGAAATGAATATTTATCAAAGATGCATAGCTAGGAATATAATGTATTTAATCAGGAAACCGAATACAGTTTTAGATTCCTTTATGGATTAATTTTTAAAGCCCTTCGGGGACATTTAGTTTTAGGTGTTGTGCTTTCTATGATATATTTATTTGTGTACGTTTCTTTAACAAATTAAACGCATACTGCTGCACACATGTGCAAAACACACACACACACACACACACACACACACACACACACACACACACACACACACACACACACACACACGTGTGCGCGGCGTGTGCACAAAAGATCCTTAAGTGCTGGGATGAACATCATTCAAAGCTTGATCATTATAAAACCACAAGAAATCCAGCTCAGCTTAACTGTCTTACGTCAATCAATAACAATGACCACTCACAGAGACAGCAGTGAAATCACTCAGAAAAGAGAAGTCAACTGGGATAGACACTGCATCTACAGAGCTGATACAGGATATGGGAGAATGAGTCAGCAAGCTCCTGAAATGTACCAGTAACGAGATCTGGCAGACACAAGCATGGCTCTACTGATCCAGTCCTTGGTCATTACACAAACCAGAAAGGTTTCCTTCAGCTATGTCAAAATTGCCATACAGACAGCCTCATCAGCTGGTCTAGGAAAACAATGCTGAAGATTCTGCTCAATAGAAAAGATTCTTGCCGAAGAACAAACAGGTTTCATTATAGGAAGAAGCGCCAGCGAACACACCTTCAACATCCCAATTTTGTTTTTGAGAAACTACAGCACCAGCATGATCTATATTGTGTTTTAGCTGACTTTACAAAAGCACTTGACACAGGATCTGGCACACAGCCTTAAGGGCAAGCTTGAGGGAGTACAACATCGGTAGGAACCTTGGCATAGGTAATAAAACAGCAGTCTACTACAATGGCAGCCTAGGCAAATGATTCTGCACAAATGTCGGCATTACATTGAAACAAAGTGGTGAATACATGTGGAAAGATTATTAGCAAAAAGCAAGAACAGCTAGATAAATTGTATGAATGCTATGTCACACAAACATTGCTCGCAACAGTTCTCATGTTCTTTAAAAAAAAAAAAAGCTACAACGTTCTACCCTCTGGTCTAGGATTCCAAATTCCAAAATTGAAAACATATAGAACTAACAATTTCGTTTCCATTTCCATCAAACTCCTGAATAAAAACTGAACTTTCAGTAATATGCGGTTAAAAAAGCTTGTTTGTATATATGTGCGTGTGTACATTAATCTGTGTGTGTGAGTGTTTGAGTGGGTGGATGGGTAGGTGTGATTCCAGATTTGTGATTTGTTAAATGTAGATCCATAGACATGTTTTTATGGCCATTCTTAATTTCTCTTTGGAGAAAATAAAGTATTCATGAGTTGACTTGACTTGACAGTTTGCAGTTGCAGTCCAAGTGTTTAACAAACTATCAATGTATCCCATCCTATCCATCATCCTGTACAACTCGATGAACAGAACATCTTTTTTCCTGACGGTTCAGTGTCGATTACTCTGTTGACTCGGGTTGTCATTTCAATTGCGCACTTTCATTTCTCATTTTAAGTCAACTGACAGCCCTGGAACGGCTTGAGAGATCGGTTAGGCCATAAAATGAGATGAAGCATGAAACATGTGCAGACACGTGCATGAATATATGAATATATAGACTTTGTAAGTGTAAATACCGGACTGAAATTATTCTATATGAACTGACTTTAAATGTAAGCATACGCTCACGCATGCAAGCACGCACGCATGCACGCACGCTCACGCACACACACACACACACACACACACACACACACACACACACACACACACACACACACGCAGTCAACACACAACACACACACACACACACACACACACACACACACACACACACACACACACACACACACACACATGTGCAGCGCGCACGCACAAACACGCAAACGCACACAAATAATCACATGCACAAACATTCATATGAAGGGTGAACTTTGGGTTGTTTCCCCTAAATCAAATTTTGCTCTCAGATGGGAGGGATAAGTGACCTGCCTGAAAGAAGGCAATAAGCAGAAACGCGTTGTTTTTGTGTTAATTTCTTTGTTCCTTCGTTTGGCTGTCTAGTTATCCTGAGAAAAGAAAAGACGGAAATGAAAACATTACTCTCATGGCAAAGACAAGTCTGATGGTTTCTGCACTTAAACTTAGCTACAAATCCACTACCTTTGATGGTTATGAACGAATGAAAATCAGTCATATCTTTGATCATATCGAACTTATGCCAACGCATACGAATGAAAATCATCATTTCAATTCGAATTTGCGAGTATATTTTAGGATGCATGTATGTAATTCCATGCAGTTTGTATGTGGTACTGGAAATCCTTAAAGAACATGTAATACTGCGCTAGTGTAGATAATGATTAGAAAGTATATATGATTTGTTGTAACTACCAAACAAGTAGGGTAACTCTTGCTCCCATAATGAAATACATAAACGCTCCGAGGATCGAGGGGTTAGAACAGCATATCCATCTCTGATAGGACAGGTTGAGTGCAAAAGTTTCGACTGAGATACTAGCGGAAGTGAAGGACTGGCTCGAGTCAACTCAAAACTTGGAATGGAACAAATTGCGCATGCACCAGAGAAGTAAGTTTGAGAAACTAATGTCGAGATCGAAGCGTGACAAGAACGATCACATTCCAGTTGTACCTGTGACTGAAGAAGAGATGGGTTGTGAATCTATCAAAACGTGAACTTTCTGACTCTGAACAGCGAGTGCTGGAAAAGGGACTCAGTTTTGCTGTGACCCCGGACAAACTCCCCACCGTGGACTACATCACATGCATCGAAGCCGCCTGCAGACAGATAGGCCTGCAGACAGAAGAGGCGTCCCATCTGAGGTCGGAATGTGTCAACATCCTGAAACAAGCACAATTGCCGAAACCCAGCATTCCTGTTGAGGAGAGGCGTGCGTTGGCCCGACTTAGGAAAGACGACACGATTTTGATACTCCCGGCCGACAAGGGTCGGTCCACGGTCATCATCCCCAAGTCCATGTACTATGACAAGGCCAGCCAACTGTTGGATGACAGAAAAACCTACCAGCCTCTCAAGAAAGACTCCACCAACAGGTATGCCACCAAGCTCAAGGATCTGCTCAAACGTCTCATGGAGGCGGGAGGACTTTTTCTTGACCTTTACAGAAAACTGTACCCATCAACCACTGATGTCCCCAAGTTCTATGGCCTTCCTAAGGTGCACAAGAAAGACGTCCCTCTCCATCCCATTGTCGCTTCCAGAAGTTCCCTCATATATGAGACGGCGAGATTTGTGGCAGACATCCTGTATCCTTTGGTTGGCACGACGGAACACCACATCACCAACAGTGCCGACTTGGTTCAGAAACTGGCAGACTGCACCCTTTCTCCTGACGAGTGCCCGGTATCATATGATGTTTCGGCATTGTTTACCAGCGTCCCCATTGAAGAAAGCATCCACATCATCAAAGCAAGACTCCAGGCTGACGACACTCTGCCCCGGCGTACTACTCTCTCCGTGGACAGCATCTGTGAACTCCTGGCTTGCTGTCTCAACACCATTTACTTCACGTTCCAAGGCAACTTCTACCAGCAGACCACAGGAGTGGCCATGGGCTCTCCAATCAGCCCCATTGTAGCCAACCTCTTTATGGAGGACTTCGAGGAGAAGGCCCTGGCGTCTTACCCTTTTCCTCCATGCTATCGGGGCCGCTACATGGACGACAACATGGCCATCCTCAAGAGGGAGCAGGTGGAAGACTTCACTAACCATTTGGACAGTCAACACCCTGCTATTAAATTCACTCATGAGGTGGAGGAGAACAACTCGATTGCCATGCTAGACACACTCATTACACGGACAGAGGACAGCCTTTTCTTCAGTGCGTATCACAAACCTACCCACACCGACGAGAACCTACAGTTTGAAAGCCACCAGCTGCTGGAACACAAATTCGAGATGATACGCACCCTCACCCATCGGGCCAACACCATCTGCTCTACTTAGGATGCCAAAGACCAGGAAATGGAACACCTCAAACTGGTTCTCACCATATTGGGCTATGAGAAGTGGGCGTGGAACATCCCGGCAAGTAAGAAGATCACACCGCATCCTACCACCAAACAAGACCAAACCAGGCGTAAAGGACATGCCACCATCCCCTATGTCTGTGGTGTGACTGAAGCCTTGAGCTGGAAGATCAGGAAAACCGGCGTCTCCATACATTCCAAACCTATTAACACCATCCGCAGCCAGCTGGTCACCCCCAAGGACAAAACTGACAAACTGGAAAAGTCTGGAGTTATCTACCAAATAGACTGTCGTGACTGTGAAACTGAGAGAAACCTTTAAAAACGTTTGATGAAACACAAAATGGAAACATCACCAGTAGGCGCCCACCTACACGCCCAGCAACATCAGTTCGAACATGACAACATCAGCGTTCTCAACCGTGACAATAGATGGTTTCAGCGTGGGGGAAGGAGGCTATGCATATTGCCGCCAACAACCCCACACTCAACCGGAACCGGGGCAGATACACCATGCCATCGGTGTACAACACCCTCATTGTTCAGTCACATGATCAGGGTTCGACCCGTGGTCGTGTGCACTGAACTCCAGTTCACCCAGCAGCAACACCACCGCTGAAGAGACGGACGGAGGTCTGTCGAAAGCTCCATGTAAGTGCTATTCCCAGCTGAGTGACCTGTCTAAATCCAGTAGTCGTTACATAAACGCTCGTAACTCCAAACGAACGCTGCTTACGACACTCAATCGCCTAGCAGATATAACAGCACAGAGCACACAGAACAAACAAGGAAGCATCCCAAGAAAAAGGATGTTCCAAGCTTGCCTATATACCCCGTACTCAATACATCTACACAGCAACAATAACTGGAAAAATGAACAAATACAAAAGATCATTTATTGAAGACTGGCACAGTCTTGTTGATCTTGAATATAGTCCAACAAGTACAAAGACAAACAGTAACAAATACAGGTAATCTCGATTTGATTTAAATGAAAGGAAATCTTCATTAGGCAGGGAACACTTTACAGTAACTAACAAACAAGTAGGGTAACTCTTGCTCCCATGATGAAATTAATACACGCACTCTAAACGAATGCTGCTTACGACACCCAATCGCTTAGCAGATATGACAGCACCGAAGAAACAAGGAAACATCCCGCAATTTTTTTTCCAAGCTTGGCTATATACCGGTACTGAATATATCTACACAGTAACAATGACTGGAGAAATGAACAAATACAAATGAAAATTTATTCAAGACTGGCACAGTCTTGTTGATCTTGGAGATTGTCTGACAAGAAGAGAGGCGAACAGTAACAAATACAGGTAACCTCGATTTGATTGAAATCAAAGCAAATCTTAAATGAGGCAGGAAACATTTCAGAAAGAGTTACCCTACTTGTTTGTTATCCATTGTCTACTGTTTCCCGCCTTATTTAAGATTTCTTCTGATTTGTTGTTTATGATAACGTGTCATTTGCCTTTTTATGCTGTATGTCATGTCATTCTTATGGTTGTTGTATGTTACATTTTTTGAATGAAAATTTCCACCCATGCACTAAATATGGCGGAGACCATTAAAATGTATTTAAGA
>CM065735.1:17707185-17714685 GCA_033310375.1 Conus canariensis
AGACAAGCCTTGGCTTATCAATTCAAAACAAGATTTTGTGTCCTTTCTTTCTGACTTGCGTGATCATGACATGCTGGGACATGTTCAGAGAAAACGACCCAACTCTCGTCATTCTGTTCAGGCAATCATGTCTACATCTTTCTATGTATACCCTCTACCTGACTTTCCCATTGGCTGTGGCTGTGACTCACTGCCTGACTACATTGCCAACAATCGTTTTCTGAACACGCTGCAAAAAGATGAAAACAATGGTTTTGTTTACAACGACGGACTTTGTTTCTTTCGTTGTCTCGCTCTCCACCAAGGCGCTTCTGTACATTCCCTGAAAAAACAAACCAGGGCTCTCTATCAGCAGTGGGTAGGTTGTGAGGCACCCACCACACATTTTCCAGGCATTACTCTGTTAGAGTTGGAATCCGTTGAAGCCATGTTTAAGATCAATGTGGATGTGTTTGAATTTGATGAAAAGCAAACACCCCTGTGCCTCGTTCCTTCTCGTCGCAGTGATTACAAACATGCAGACACGCTTAAAGTGTTGGTGTACAAAAATCATTTTATGCACATCATTGAAATTGACAGGTTAGGACATGCGCTAGCTTGTTCCAAATATGGCAAACTCTGGCATACGCTTAGGGAGCTAAACAAACACGAGAACACGTGTCAAGGCAGTCAGACTCAACACATATACAAATGAGGTGTGTACACACCACCGGAATCGGTGTCGCAGCAACTCTGTCGTTATGGTATTTCTGTTGATCCTGATTTCGTTTTTCCTTACAGAGCTACTTTTGACTTTGAAGTGTTCTTCGAGACAGACGACTTACCACAAACAAAACAAGCACACTCCAGCACGACATACACAGCTAGACACGTTCCCCTCTCTGTCGCTGTCGCTTCCGATGTACCTGGGTTTGAAGAGCCTCGTTGTTTCGTGAGTGATGGGGACCCCCACAAACTTGTTGAGACCATGGTAAAGTATTTGGAAAAGATTTCAGAAACATCCTTTTCTCTTCTCCGTGAACATTTTTGAAGATATGTTTGAAACGTTAGAAGCCATCATTGATCCTACGCAGGGTGACGAGTCTGTAAACTCTCACCACATTCCTGCACGTTCCTTGAAAGAAAAACTGGAAGAGGGCCTCCACGAACTGCCTGTGGTGGGGTTTAATTCTTCCAAATATGACCTCAATGTCATCAAATCCTATTTGATTCAGAGGTTTATGGATATGACTGCTATGACAGACAATGTAGAGGAAATTAGTCCAACCCAGACGGGTTTGATCTTGCTGAGGAGCTGGGGGAAGAGGAAAAGGAGAAAGAGGAGGAGGAGGAGGAGGAGGGAGAAGATGAAGAAGAGGCGAGGGAGGAAAAAAGCAACAAAAAAGAAAAGTCAAAAAGCAAAACCCATTCAAGTTTGTGGTGAAACGCAACAATCAATATGTGTACCGCCAGTCAGAAACTCAAGTTTTTGGACATTTGCAACTTTTTGGCCCCTGGATTTTCATATTCAAAATACCTCAAAGCGTTTGGGGTGGAGGAACCAAAGGGTACTTTTGGTAAGAGTACATGACCAGTTTGGACAAACTGAAAGAAACCTCTCTCCCACCTCACGCCGCCTTCTTTAGCAAACTCAAAAATGAAAACATCACAGAGGAAGCGTACACTTTCTGTCAACACGTGTGGGAGGAAAAAATTATGACCAGTCTGCAAGATTTCCTGGTGTGGTACAACAATAAGGATGTGGCCCCATTCATGCAGGCTCTTCAAGCCCAGATTGACATGTATTCACGTTTAGGCATTGATCTTCTGAAAGATGGTATCTGTGTTCCAGGCATCACACTTAAATACTTGTTTCAAACCCTATCTCCTGATGTGTACTTTTCTCTCTTCAACGAAAAACAAGAAGATCTACATACACTGTTGCGTGACAATATTGTTGGTGGCCCCTCCATTATCTTTCACAGATATCACGAAAAAGACAGAACATTCATTCGTGACAATTTCGACAAACCTGTTCAGTCGGTTCGAGGCTATGACGCCAATGTGCTTTACCTGTGGGCTATCATGCAACCCATGCCCACACAACACCCAACTGTTAGAAGATGTGACACGGGCTTTAAGGCAGAAAGAACGGCCGTGTATGGTCAGCAAGGGAGAGAATGGTTAGAGTGGACGGCGCACACAAACAACATACACATGCAGCACAAGTACAATGGGAAAGAACACAGTTTAGGGCGCAGACACATCCGCGTCGACGGTTGGGACTCAAAGCATGACACTGTATACCAGTTTCATGGCTGTTTGTCTCAGGACATGACTGTCATCTCATTCTTGGCAAACACATTAACCCTGTGAACGGAAAACCGCTCAAAGATCTCAAGAGAAAACACACAAGACATTACCAGTATCTTCGTGAGGAAGTGGAAGTGACTGTGGTAGAAATGTGGGAATGTCAGTGGCAGGAAGAGAAACAGCACAACCCACACATCAGACACTTCATAAAAACACGTTTCCCATCTCTCAAACCGTTTCAGGGTATGTCTTCTGTCACAGAACAAGGTATTTTGAACGCTGTCAAAAATGACACTCTGTTTGATCTTATTGAATGTAACATTTGTGTGCCAGACAGTCTGAAAGAACACTTTTCTGAACTTCAACCTATCTCTAAAAATGCGACTGTTCGGGAAATAAAACATTGGTGAATACATGCGTGAATACGCAGAAAAGCACAAAATCCTGAGTCGACCACGTTGCACTTTGTTGGCTAGCTACTATGGAACAAAAATCCTTCTCGCCACTCCTTTACTCAGATGGTACTTGGAGCATGGGTTGAAAGTAAGCAACATCACACTGATCACTGAGTACACACCCAACTCGTGTTTCAGACAGTTTGGCGAACGCATGTCTGATGCGCGTAGAAAGGGGGACCTCGATTCATCCCAAACTATCTTGGCTGAAACGTTCAAGTTGCTCGGCAACAGCGCCTACGGCACAACTCTGACTAACATCGCCAAACACAGGAACATTCACTACGTCACAGCTGACCAAGTACCCAAACTGGTGAATGAAAGTCGGATTCAAACACTCACCGAGAGCTAGGAGGGGGTGTAGTAGAGGTGGAACTGAGCAAGAAAAAAATCAACTGGGCACTCCCTTTGCAGATTGGATACTTTGTCTATCAGTACGCAAAACTGCGAATGTTAGAATTCTATTACGATTTTCTGGACAAATTCGTGGACAGGTCAGACTTTCAACTGCTGGAGATGGATACAGACTCACTCTACATGGCGCTTAGTCGTGAGAGTTTTGAGGAAGTCATACAACCATCTTTGCGCGAACAGTTTTACAAAGAGTATAATCAGTGGTTTCCAGCTGAGGCGTGCTCAAAACACACAGCATTGTTCCAACGCACACACACTGTGGCACTAGCGTGGAACCCGGCACTCTGCCCTGACTGTCTTGACCATGTACAATACTGCCCTGACTGTCTTGACCATGTACAATACTGCCCTGACTGTCTTGACCATGTACAATATGACAAACGAACACCCGGTTTGTTCAAAACAGAATACACAGGGACTCGTTTGGGGACTGTGTTCAAAACCCTATTTCTGTTCCGGACAAGAGAAAAACAAATTCAGTTGCAAATGACTCAGCAAAAATCACAACACTCTCACCAAAGATGTTTATCAACGAGGAATCTCCACCTTTCCTACCCCTGTCTAGCATTCTCGGTGAAAAGTCATGTCTGGTAACGTTCCAGTGCTGTTTTCTCTGTCTGATAGCTGTTTGAAAACTCATTGTTCAAGTTATATGACGCTGTGGTGTTCAGTCCAAATATATTTTTGGGGAAACATTCCTCCACCTCCACGTTGGTGTTTTCTGGGTGATTCTTAAAACTATGAGGCCGATTAAAGCTAATGTTTGAATACTTCATTCATAGTTTTCTTCAGTTTCATAGTTTTAAGGGTCAGTGGATGGGGGAAAAACAACTACGTACGCTGTCTGTTTCATTTTACTTTTGGTTTTGTTTTTTTCCAGATGCGGTTCAGCCATGGTACTACCTAAAAGGTTAGCAGACAGAAAGAGAACAGACTCAATGCTGGGAACCAACACACACACACACACACACACACACACACACACACACACACACACACACACACACAAAGAAACAAACAAACAAAAGCACCATCCCTGCCACATCTGCTACCAAGACAAATAGTAACAGACAAAAAAAAAAAAAAGAAAAACCCAAAACAACAGACTTCATGGTAGGAACCAAGCACACAAATTAGCCCCATTTTCGAAGCTGTTGTGAATATCCACACCCCACCTATCACCACACCACAAAGACTCAGACACACATCTGCTCAGTCTCGCCCAACCCCACTCCTTGCCTAATGCGCCAATACTCGCTCAAAGACTCACACACTCACGCAAGACATGCACGCACTCGCACACATAAAGAGTAGAATGTCCTTGTCCCCTTTCAACAAAGGATGAGTGATGTTAGTGTCCTGAGTTTCACCTTTGGACGACCCGCTGTCACCCTGCTCGTCTCACCCCCAAACACTAATGTGTGCGCGCGCTGTGTGTTCAAGACCAAATTCAAACCATGATGAAACTGACAGAGAGAGAGAGAGAGAGAGAGAGAGAGAGAGAAAACAATTACTATGCCAGGTCGCTCCCACGTTTTCCTTCCACTAAGCACTGTGCAAACTGATCCGTTGATATTAGGCAGCCACGTGAAGCATCAGACAGGAGGCCATTTATAGAATGAACGATGCTCTCTGACCGATACACCATTTGGGCATTGTCCTTTATTCTCTCTTTTTTCTGGATCATACACAGCTTAGAGAGGACAACATCCATAAAAATACATTAATAAAAAAAAAGGTAATAGCAAAAACAAAAGAAAAAACAAACAAAAAAAACACACTTTAACAACGACAACAAAAGTATGGTTTAGCAAGAAAATATTGTTTTCACAACACATATGAGCATAACTGTTATACAAAGTCTGTGCAGACAGCAAAACTGCACACTGTTATTCAAAAGTAGACACCACACTGTACACACATCAGCCTTTCTTCAAGGCCATGATATAGGGATCCTCGCTGGGGCAGTAGTAGTCGCACTGTGAAGAGTACGGTTCCGTTCTGGGACTGCATGGCTCTGTCACAGTGGTGTAGGACTCCACCACAGGGGTGTGTGATTCCACCATCACACCGTCCATCGTTCCGACGTCAGGGGAGATGGGCACCAGGGCAGCTGGGTCTTCTTTCGTCCCCTTCCTTTTGTTTTGGGTCCCACAACACCAGCTTGGACTGTGGCTGTCTTCACAATGTTCAGTCTATCCGTGTTGTTAGGGCTCTGCTCAAACATGGGGGAGGTTGGTGGGAAGTCGTCAGGTTGTTCACACTGCCTGAGATATCCAGCAGGAGTCCCCAGAGTCGAAGGGTGGGATGGAGTACAGGGAGGTATGGTTACACCCGTGGGATTGTCGGTACAGGATGGTGGTGGTGCTGCTGCTGATATTGGGGTAGTTGTGTTTGAATTGTCCGCAGGCAGAGCTGATGTTTGGTGATTGAAGTCTGCCACCAGTTTATTCTTCAGTTTGACCAGTCTTTCAAACTCTCGCAGTTCCAGCAACAATCCTCGCTGCACTCTGACCAGACGACCACCTTTGATTTTGGTTGGTCTCTTGTAATGGTGCACATATATTCTGACCGCCCTTCGCCAAGTTTTGACAGTGGCAAAAATGTTGTGTCCCAGTGGGTAGAGTGTAGACTCTGGCTACTTGTTCTTCATGGTACTGGTTGTTGAAGACGTTGTTAGCGCGAGTGGAGTAGAGAATGTAATAATGACAAAATGGTTGAGGCCTCTCTTATATAGTTCCTGTGTGTATGTGTTTACAAGGGCTGGTTTAAACCCGCTCAGACCACCTCAAACTGGATATTCAAACAAACCAATCAGGAAAACGAGCGGTTATCCAATCAACAGTTCAAGATTCTGGTTGTGTTTGATTTAAAATGCATGAACGATAAGACTGACGACTTTGTTTTGAAACTCTAGGGATTTTGTTTCGTCCCAAATTTCGGCCTTCAAACTCAACCAGTTTAAACCTTCTGACACTTTATACGATGACACAAGATGAGACCATGTGGAAGAAAGATGGTATCTGTCGAGTCTCGACCACAAGTGGTCTCCAAGAGTATGAAAGAAGCATGTGACACATTCTCCTTCCGCAATCTGTACATTTTGCTCAAACTCGGCGCGATACATTGGTAACAACTCTGTGACAAACAGATTGATAAGAGTCAAGCGCATCTGAGCTTTCATTTTTTTCAATCCCAACTTTAACTTCCTCCAGAATCTTCTCCATTGTGAGTCGTAGTGAAACGTGTGTTGTATGTGACACACTCACTACGTTACAACGCTTTTAAAAGACCTTTTCTGTGAATAGAATGAATAAATGATCTCACTTTTTGATCACTGGTCCTCAGTTTATGGGGTGGAATACCGACAACACTTGGGGAAGACTGTGACCGCGACTTTTTCTTAAAATGAAATACAGCACATAGTACCCACAGGCTGAGCTGGTCAAGTCTTGAATAAGTCTTTGGTTAAAATGATAACTGAAACTGTGTTTCAACATAAACTTTTCCATGTCTGGATAAAACGAAGGAGGTAGACCAAAACTATCAAAATATTCTGCTTTACCACGACCATCAAACCAAACACTGACCCAATGTTCTCCCGGCCCATAGCTGTTGTCGGTGTTGATCACCAATGCGATAGGTCGTTGGGTGGTGACATAGAGTGTGAGTTTGTTCCTGGGATATATCCCCCAAAGACACGCCGAGCGTGAATGTCTTTAGTCAACACAGTGGCAATGTCCACACTGTTCATGTTGAAAAGTCTGTCAACACTTGGCGGGAGCGATCAATTTCGATCATACTGTCCAACTCTGCATACACAATCGCATGGACAGGCTCACCCAGAGCTTGAGAGAACTTCATTTCCAGATGAAGTGCGTCACTCCTGACCAGTTCAAACTGCTGGTGTCCATCCAGCAAACTCGGAGTCAGATCAAAAGCATACGGGGTGTATCCTCGGTCATACTCTTGATACTTGATGGCGTTTCCAGCATCTTTGTTCACCACCCCTGTGCCCAGCATCAGACTGTGGTAGGCCCTCACAAACCGCCGATGTTCAAAATCTGGAGTCAGGGCCTTGGCAGGAATTCGGCGCCTGTCCATATACAGACACAGGAATTTAAGTTGGCATGTTGAAAATGGAATGGATTTCTGTTGTACAGCCCATTGAATGCTGCGCTGTTTACAAGAGTGACTACGATCTTGTTTGGGGTCTGATTGAGAAAGAGGTTGTCTTGGACAGCGCTTAAGTTGCCTTGGGGGATAGCGAAGGTCTTCTGAACGATTCTCTTTAGAGGGTACTTGCATGTACCCCTTTCCAGCGCCTTTTTGTGAGCCA
>CM065735.1:17722185-17724685 GCA_033310375.1 Conus canariensis
CAGACAGAATAATAATGATTAACTAAGACAGCTTCTTTTTAATTCAGTTCCCTTTTACAAACACCAAAAAAACACCCAAAACCAATAATTTTACTGGTTTTCCAATTTCAAGCCATAGTAGTACTTCTATTTGTTTCCAATTTTTTGAATGTCATTTAAAATGTGTACCATGTTTCCAATGGTTTCGTTCACCCTCGGGACCTGGTTGAAAAAGTCCAAACGATCGAGGAGGTCGAAGCTGCAGTGTGCACACACAAGCTGTCCCAACCACAAATGCTCGTCTAACATGGCTTTATCAAGCTGGGATTAAACCCAGACCCTTCGATCAAGAGAGCAATTCTTTCCTTACTGAGGAAAATAGTGCTCTTTGATTCGAACAAAAGATTTGAATGAAATTTAAAGTCCGCTGTACATAGTTGTCACTTCAGTCTTCATATAATCCATTCTCCATCTGAACAGATATAGCCCTTGCCGCTGCCTACTCCTCCACTCCACCGTCACTGGGTGATTGCCCCTGTCTGTCTTATTACCGAGTATGGACGTTAAATCTAAATGGGTCCTGCAAACAAATTTTGTTCCATTGCAATTGAACTTAAAGGAAAAAAGGTGGCAGAAATAAAACACTACAAGATGGTTTCAGGAATATCAAATGGTGACTGATGAAAACGTCGTAGAGCTCAAGGGAAATGAGGTATGAGTTTTTCATTTGGTCACTGTTGCTACAGTGACCACAACATGTGTAATCAAGGTCTAAACAAATATTGACAACATGGACTTGGTGCTTTTAGAAATTCGCATGTGTGCGGGCGCACAGGTGCGTGGTTGAACGCACACACCCCACCACACACACACACACACATGCACACACACACACACACACACACACACACACACACACACACACATACACACACGCACACACACACACACACACACACACACACACACACACACACGCACACACACACACACACACACACACACACACATTCACGCACGCACGCATGCATGCATGCACACACGCACGTACGTACTCACACACACACACACACACACACACACACACACACACACACACACACACACCACACACACATTGGAAGTAGGAAACATGCAAAGATCAGCAGATGTTAACAGATTAATCGGCTAATCATTTTAATATCTAGGAATGGTTTAGGGAAAACCAAACACACACACACACACACACACACACACACACACACACACACACACACACACACACACACAGAGAAGAGAGAGAGAGAGAGAGAGAGAGAGAGAGAGAGAGAGGAGAGAGAGTTTTGTCGTTGTTGTAGTTGGTTTTGAACACTTAAACGTAACATACATGCGGTCACATTTGAGCGTTGGTCTGCATTTGTGTGACTGTGTGTTGAATCAAAACTTGTTCTGGGTATTCATGACTGAAGTGCCTCGGCCAAAGAAACGAAGGTTTATCCAAACATTTGAGTTCAACAAAACAAGTCGCAAGCATCTGACAAGCTGCTCTAAACTGAGGCGATGCTGAACAGTATCTCTGCCACTGCAGTCTGTATATCTGCAATGGATAAGTTCAGTTCAGTGGTTTATTTAACGTCTGTTCACCATTGGTTCTGGTGTTGTCATTCCTAGTGTAAATGTGAAAAAGAATTATCATCTTGGCAAAGGTTTTTCCATATTTGCAGCAGAATTATATGCAATATTGATGGCTTTGAGCTACATTTATGATGCCCCTATGCCTTTTCATAATATTCTCATATGTGTGGATTCTAAATCTGTCTTGCAATCTCTAGAACATTGGGATAGTAAGGTTCAGAAAGATTTACTTTTTGACATTCATCACCTCATACACTGTTTAAGGATTCATGGAATATGTATTGACTTCTGCTGTGTTCCCTCTCATAGTGGGTTGAAATGGAACGAAGCAGCAGATATTACATATGGATACTGAGATATCATTATATATGTGGTTGTGATCCAGACACTCACAAGATTACATATAATTTCGTTCAAAGTGAATTTTTCAGGAATCACAAAAACCTGGTTGACTACGAAGGCAACATTGTCTTTGGAGCAGGTGTGACTGTCGGTGTGCTGATTGTGGTTGTAACAGCAACTGCTGTGACTGTGTGGAAACTCGGACAGTCTGTGGCATGGCGTTCAGAAACATCGTCATCAATATCTCCAAAGGAAGTGGCACTGACCAAAATGCTTGTTGGTACTTCTGTACTGCTCATCATTTGTCTTTTCCCTTGCGCTCTTTTTCGTATCGCCCGTGCATTTCTAACTGACGTGAATATCGGACGACGAAATATGAATTTGTATTTAGTGTGTTTGTGCATCACTGAAGTGTTTCTTTTAACCAATTCTAGCTCTAACATCTTTGTCTATTACGTGATGGGGTCTAGATACAGAGAGACGTTCTGTGCATTGTTCAAGATTAAGAGGTGTGTCGGCCAAAGGAAAAACAAAATGAGAAATAACTAACTACTACGTTCCTGTA
>CM065735.1:17729685-17739685 GCA_033310375.1 Conus canariensis
GAGATCTCTCCTTTTCCAATTGTTTGTTATACTATTCATTTTATTGATTCTTTTATTCCAGTTTTCATCAATGTTCTTTGCCATTTTATTGGTATCAAAATAAATTCCCAAAACTGTAATTCTGTTTACTGTTGTGAATGGGAGATCTGAGTCTTTTTTTTCATAGTTCCCATTAGTAAAGCTTTTGTTTTCTGAACATTCAATCTTAATCTAGAAAACTTTTCAAAGGATGACAAGATTTCTAATGATTTAAGTATTATTATCTTGTCAGTCTTGGAGAAACAATGTTGTGTCATCCGCCATTTGTTTGATCTTAATACTAGAATTTCCATTCCCAGAATGTGGGTAGGCATCCTTCAGTCTCGGAAGACAATGGAGTTGCGCTCTAGGTGTCTATTCTGGTACAGCGATGGGTGTGGCTGGCCAGTCCAACGCGGGAATGACAGTCCCTGTGGCAGAGGGCACAGATGAAGCCTGACGCTGGTCTGTCTGCCTGGGCTGCAGCCTTTTTTCTTATTCTCTTTTCCCCGTGCTGCTGAGCGAGTGTCTCTTCGAACTTGGACAGACCTTTCTGCACAGTCTGTCTCCAGGCTGACCGTTAGAGGGCTGTTGCTTCCCAGTTGTTCTGGTCGATGTTCAAGGCTTTTAGATCCCTCTTGCACACGTCTTTGAATCGCAGCTGTGGTCTGCCTGTGTGACGTTTTCCCTGCACAAGTTCTCCATAGAGGAGGTCTTTAGGGATCCGTCCTTCGTCCATGCCTACGACATGGCCGAGCCAGCGCATACATCTCTCTTTCAGCAGCATGTACATGCTGGTGCATCTGGCTCTTTCCTGGACAGTGTTGTTTGGGACCTTGTCCTGCCAGGTGATGTTCAAAATGCGTCGGAGGCTACGCATATGAAACGCATTGAGCTTTCGCTCTTGATGAGCATGCAAAGTCCAAGACTCGCTGCCATACAGGAGGGTGCTCATGACGCAGGCTCTGTAGATCTGGATCTTTGTGTGCTCAGTCAGCTTGCTGTTGTTCCATGTTTTCTTTGTCAGTCTGGTCGTGGTGGTAGCTGCCTTGCCAATGCGCCTGTTGAGCTCTGCTCTTCTGAGCAGAACAAATTTTTGAACGATCTCAAGGCTCTACTCTATCTTGTCAAAGAGGGAACTGTTGTCAACCCATTCAAAAAGACAAGCCCAGAGCTTCAAACTGGACACTGGTGAAGTTGTGGACCCGGTGATTGCCAACAACTTGAAGGAAGCTCCCAACATAGGCAAGGCCATGTTTGCAGAGTTTGTGCAGGACAGAATTGAAACCTGGTCCACACCCTTGTCTGATATTATCCCAAGGGCCAATTTGTACACCTTCAGCAATCAGCCACCTGTGGACTTGAAGAAGGGAGCTGACAAGTTGGGACTAGCAAAGGCAAATGCAGCACTCATCACAAGGTTGTTTCTGTCCCTCCAAGGACGACCGGATAGGGATATAGGTGACTTTTTCAGGTATGAGAATCAACGTGAGCCACCTTCCTTGAGTGACAGGGGAAAACTGATGACAGGTACCAAATCAGCTCTTCTTGGCTGTCTTCCTGGTATGCCTAATCCTGGACGTTCCCCTGCAGCCAAAGAAGCCTCTGTGGTTGTGCTGGATATGTCAACCATCATTCACATCGTCAAGCCCCAGCGTGCCACTGTGTTTGGAGAGTATGCATACATGCACTTGCTACCCTTCCTAGAAAGCCAGATGACTAACAAGACCACCAGAATAGATGTTGTCTCGGACACATATCAGGATGCAAGTATCAAATCACAAATTCGTGCAAAACGGGGTGAATGTGAAGGGCGACGAACAAGAGTCTCTGCAAAGATACCTATTCCAAAAGGAGTGACTGGCAGAAATTTCTCAAAGAGTCTGAAAACAAGAATGAACTGTTTCAGTTCCTCAGCAAGCTTCTGGTGCAAAGGATCACTGACACAAAATATCGTCTCTTCACCACGAAAGATGACCTTGTACTCGGTAACAGACCAACTGATGTATCGGCCTTGTCTCCCAGCTCTCAAGAAGAAGCTGACACCCGGATGATGCTGCACCTGCACCATACTGCTGAGCAAGGACACACTAGGGCCTACCTCAGGACAGTGGACACTGATGTGGTGGTTCTTGTCATCTATCATTTCCATGAACTGAACTTGTCAAAGCTGTGGATCGGATTTGGGTCTGGAAAAACATTCAGAGACATTCCCATTCATCACATCTCTCAACAGCTTGGACCTCAGCGCTCTGAGGCTCTCCTCTTCTTCCATTCATTCACGGGGTGTGATGTAACATCGGCATTGTTTGGGATTGGGAAAAAGACAGCCTGGATTGCGTGGGCTCTTCTTCCTGAGGTCACTGACCTTTCGTCGCTGTCACCCAGGATCCAGGCAGCTTCACACTTGACTCTCTGCACATGCAACGTCTGGAGCATCTGACTGTGCTGATGTACAGCAAAAACTACCGATCCACTTCTGTCAATGAAGCCAGAAAACTGTTGTTCACCTGCAACAACTCTATTTCTTGTTTTAAACTAAGATACTGTTTCTGTACCCCTACATCAGAGGGATTGCTGGCTAATGCCTTTTCTTTTTCCACATGCTGTGCATTCAGACGATACACACGATTTTTTCTTTTGCATGCAAATGATTTTCCATACTCAGTACAAAAAGTACGAATTTCAACTTACAGAGTTCCCACCTACGTATGTAAGAAACATCATTTGTAGCATCATTGAGATGCTTATCTAATAAATCGTTTATATCTTCAACAAACTTTGTATCGTTTACAAAACTATTTTTAAATCTCCAGTATTCTGGACCTCTCTCAAAATGACCGTTTTTCAATAATGTTATGAGAACTTTGTGATCTGAATGCGCAACTGTCGTGAGTTCACACGAAACACACAAGGGTAGCATTTCCTCTGACACAAAACAGTAATCCAAACGTCCAGCAATAAAAGGGTTATTCTTACTCCAGGAGAAATCTTTTTCTTCATTATGAAAAACTCTCCAGATGTCTGTCAGATTCAAATTTCTTACCACATTATATAACTCTCTAACCTCTGACTCATGATGAAATTGACCCATAATAATATAAAGACTGTTCTTCATAACACAATTAAAATCAGCAAGCAACAACAGATTTTGCTCAGTATATTTAGCACACGTTTCCTGTAATTTTGTCATAAAAATTGCTTTATCTTTCGTATTATTTGGAGCATACATATTTGCCAGTTGAAAGTCATATAGTTCGCTTTTGACTGACACAATTATGATTCTCTCTAAAGCCAGTTCAACATTTACGTTACCATATTTTGTTTTATATTAGAATCCTTTGACTCCTTTTCGTACCCTCATTGTGAAATGATTTTCCTACCCACTGTTTTTCCCATAGCAACGCATCATTCTCAGTTAAATGGGCTTCGTGTAAAAAGGCAATATGAATTTTATTACTTTTTAAATAACGAAAAACAGCGGCTCTTTTGAATTTATTCCGGAGACCTGTTACATTCAAAGAACAAATACGTATTTTGTCCATTGGAAGCATTATACCCATATTACACAACACTTTTTTTTCGAATTCCATACTCAATGCCCGTTAATCAAGCGAGGCCGAAAGCATGAGATCTGTCCGAAGAGTTAGGGCGTCTACCCACACTGGTCGCTTACCTCAGTGTTGGTACTGCGGGGAGTCTGATGGGTGGATTTACCACTGTCCTTTTTCGGGTGCTTACCCCTCCCCGCTACCTCTTTAGGGCTGAACCCCTCCTTGGATCGCCGGCGTTTAGGGGTCTCCGACCTGTGCCGGGACAGGCTCTCCAGCAGCAGGGAGGCAGAGAGCATAGCATCGCTGGGCCTGCCTCTGGCTGCACGGTCCTCCCGTCTGTTGCAGTCGTCGGGCTGCTCGCTGTCCGTCGGCGCGGTGTCACCCACTCCGGGTGTGTCCTCTCTGTCCTCGGCTGGAGTCTCTTTAACAGAAAACTGGCACAGAGGATCCCAGCGCTTATGGCTGGATTGTCTGCACTCACGGTAAACAACCTCTTTGTTGCACACTGAGACATGGTGGTTCTGTCCCAGGCAATTAGAGCAAATGAAGGTATTTTTAAACCAACGTTTGTTCTTTGTGACAGATTTTAGCCCAGAAGAGACTTACTTTGAGGAACTTGTCCAGAAGAACATCAGGGACGGTGATGAACATGAAACTCCGCCCCGTTAAAAAAAAACGGATAAGTTTTCCATCTGCATCCCTCGCTCTCTCTGTTTTGAGTGAAGAGCGCAACTCGCACCCTACCTTTGCCAGAAAATGTTCGATCTCAGAATCGGCCACTGATATAGGTACTTTGACGACCCACACATTTGTTGTTGGCTTCTCCTCCCCCGTGTCACTCTTCAAAATAAAAGGGTTAGTATTAGCAAGTTGTACTATTGTCCCTCTTACCCTCATACCCTGAGTCAGGAGCAGAGGCAGTGCTGCATAAAATTGATACAGCGTTATACCGATTTGTATGGCAGAAAAAAAAATTCAGTAACAGGAAAGCATTCGAGAAAGTGAAGAGGAAAGTAATGGAATCTAATGCAGACGAAGGTGGTCTGAACATGATCAACATGCTTCAGATCCAGAAGTTTCTGAACTTACAATGGATGGGTAAGTCATATAATGCTAACGAAAATGAAAAATGGAGGCTGATCCTATCGTGGCATTCAAATAAACTAGCGAATGGGGATGATTTCTTTAATGTGAACACAAGGAAAAAGAATATGCAGGGTATTATTAGAATTGAAAATGATTTCTGGAAAGACAAATTTGCATGTTATATAGATAACAAAACTATAAATCAACAAAGTGAAATAAACAGTGGTAATTTTCAGTCGCAGCTTCTTTTCAACAACTCTTTGATTAAATACAAAAATAAAGTACTTTTCTTTCCAAACTGGCACACTAGAGGAATTGAACGGATGAAAGATATAATCCATCAGAACGAACATAGATTTCTGTCACTTGAGGAAGTACAGAATATGATTGAACGAAGCAAGGCTGACATTATTTTTTAATATAATGTCCTTATTAAGTCTATTCCCAAATAGTGGATTCAATGGATAGAGAGAGGAGATCCATGCACAAGCCAACAGGATTGTGATGCAAACATTTTAATACAAAACCAAAGAACACCAGGAAAATGTTATCCAAAGACAATGGAACAAATTTACCAACGGCCCATTACTTCTGGGAAAGGAAATTTGAGTACACTCTAGACAAACAGGCCTGGCCTAGGACTAAAGAAACCACCAAAGAAGTAAGACTTAGAGTCCATCACTGGAAAGTGTTACAATATAATATTTACCCAACAAATATAATGTTAAACAAAATGAAAAAACGAGAAAATAATCAATGTTCATATTGTGTTAATACGGTGGATTTTATTGAGCATTTTTTCTATGATTGTCCAATTGTTAAGAAGTTTTGGAATTTCATCGAGCAAAGCATTTATGCAGACAAAAATATTAGACTAAGGTTGCCAGTCACTGACTTTCTGTTTGGTGTAAACAGTTCAATCTGCCTATGTGGAAAATATGTTTACACCAATCTCATTCCATTAGTTGGGAAAAAAATGTCTATCAGTATTTTAAAAAAGACACGGTCTGCGTTCTCACTGCAATCAATTTTTGAAAAAGAATTCAACATAATGAGCTAGTTCATACTCACCTCATCTTCCAGGTCCTTTTGGCCCAGTCCACGCGCCCCCCCCCCCCCCCCCCTTCCCACCTCCGCCTCCTCCAGCGCCCGCTCTCCTCTTTCTCTGCCCTGTTTTTCTCTTTTGGCCTGTGTCGGTTCGTCAGTAGTTGGCTCTCTCTTATATGGTTATTCATTATCACTTTTAGTTCATGTTTCCAAGTTTCAGTTGATTGTTTCATTCATTCTTTCAATTATTAACTCATCTCATTTCCTTTCGGGGGATGGGGTGGGGGTGGGGGAAGTTCGTGATTCACTGTATCTTTGCCTATTCTTTCTATAACTACATATATTTGCGGAGAGGATTTATAAATGTGTATATCCTTTTGACTATTTACCCATGATTTTGTACACTCGCAAATCTGTACGCGCACGCGCGCATGCACTCACACGCACGCGCACACACAATCACACACACGCACACACGCACACACACACACACACACACACACACACACACACACACACACACACACACACACACACACACAGATACTGGTTGTCTCACTACCGGTCTTTCCTCACGTCCTCCTTGCAGCTCCATCTCCCCCCCCCCTTCCCCCCCCTCCCGTTTCTTCTTCACTGTAATGATGGCGTTTCTGGGGAACTGGCAGGTGCGAGACTACTTTTGATCGTAGTATGAAAAACCTTATTTATCCTTTCGTTCCATGTTCGCTCGTTCCTTCGGTCATTCTTGGATGTTTTCGTTTTTCGTTCCAAGGAGGGCTTTCGGGGAACGTTCGGGTACATGGGAGAGAACGGAGGAGGCGAAAGGAAATATTTATGTTGTATTCTATGTATTCAACCTGGTCACATCTAGGCCTGAAGATTATTGTTTCACATTTGCTCAACAACTGTACATTTTTTTAAAAATACTTTTTAAAAATTTCTTTCCTCATTCTGTCTTCCATTCCACAGTTCCTTCTTTCTCTCTTCTCCCTTCTTTCATCAACATGATCTTTCTCTTTGCTGTACATTTCCGGATGCAAATTACTACATATTTTTTGTTATTAATCATATTTGTACATGTTTGACAATATTGTAGTAAATAATCTGTGAAACATATTAGAACTGAGTTGTCTTTTGTTTCGGTTTGAATGGAATTGAGTGAGAGTTCAATGTATGCCGAGGAAAGTTGTTTTTTTTTTTTTTTTTTTTGTTGCTGCTGTTGTTGGATATACAAACACATACACAAACAAACAAAAATCCTAGACACAATCCTCTGAGTTCTTATAAACTACAAGCACATAATGGGAAACCAACGCACCCGCTCACTCCATTTACACGCCCTCCCCTCCCCACCCACCCACACACCCACTTTCTCTCTTCTTTTGATTTAATGATACACATACACATGCACATATTAAATCCAGGTATCTTATAATTCTAATTATCAATTTTCAAATGATACTTCATAATTAATCCAGTTAGTGTTAAATTTTGGCAGATTCAATTGCACAATTGCTATGTATTTTTCAAGAATATATCTTCTCTTTAGTATTTTTAGAAATACTGTTAATAAAGGCTTACATTTGCTTATATGACATGAATACATGTTTCCAGAAACATTGTCTTTAGTGGTGTTGCACAGATGATTTGGAGAGTATTTCTCAATATTCTCAATAATTGGGTATGAAAAAATCAACATGTCTCTCCATCTGTGTGTTGTTTGTCTCAGTCTTTTTATCCATGTTAATTTTAATGCAGTGATGAGAGCATTTATGTCATGTAGATTCAACCCACCATCCTGTACATCTTTAATAACTGTTTGTCGACTAATTCTATCTTGTTTCTTTTTTATTCCATACAAACCAGTAGCATAAGTCTTGTAATTCTTTAACGAATGTGTCAGGTGGATTTGGAAGCATCAACCATAGGTAAGTTAGTTTTGACAGAATTAATGATTTCAAGACAGCAATTCTTCCCAAGGGGGTAATGATTCTCTTAAGCCAAATTTTAAATAGTGCCTTAACTTCTATCATTCTATCGTTGTAGTTTCTTTTTTCCATGTGTGTTAAGTCCTGAGTAAACCAGATTCCTAATATTTTGAATTCTTTTGGATTCTAGATCATCTTTAAATGTTCCATATATCTTATTTCACTATGCTTTTGTCTTCCAAGCCAAATTACTTGTGTTTTCTCTATGTTTAAGAATAAACCTGATGTTTTCCCAAACCTATCAAGAATCTGGATAGATTTTTCAAATGATTTCTTATTCCCTGTGTTCATCAGTTGAGTGTCATCAACAAATTGTGATATCTTGTGTTGTTTCTCCCCGATTTGTATACCTTCAATACTATTTTCTTCTTTGATCATTATGGATAATATTTCTGCACACAATACGAAGATATATGGTGAGACTGGATCTCCTTGCCTACAACCCCTTTCTATTGAGAACCATGATGATGTTTGGCCATTTACGATAACAGTAGACTTAATGTTTTTGTAGAATACTTCTATCCATTTACATATATCTTTACCTAGACCTACAGCCTCTAGCACTTTGTGCATAAAATCCCAATCTAACGAGTCGAACGCCTTTTCGAAGTCTAAATTAATTAGCATCCCTGGGATTTTTTTTATGTTAAGATGGCGTATTATGTAACAAATTAACCTAATGTTACTACCTATATATCTATTTGGGACAAATCCTGTCTGGTCTTCACTAATCAGTGATGGGAGAACTTTTTAAAATTCTATTGGCAATACAAGTCGAGCCAATTTTGTATATAAGGTTTAAAAGTGAAATAGGTCTCCAGTTTTTTACATATTCTTTTGGTTTTCCTTCTTTGGGTATACAAATTATAATACCTTCTTTCTGGGTGTTTGATAGTTCACCTTCTCTAAAACTTTCATTTAAAGCTCGGGTTACAAACACACCAATTTGTTTCCAAAAACATTTGAAAAACTCAGCTCCAAACCCATCTGATCCAGGGCTTTTTCCGTTCTTCATATTTTTCAATGCAATCCCTGCTTCTTCTATTGTTATTTCACCTTGTAATGATTTAGTCTGTTCTTCTGTTAATTTCGGTATCTTATTCACCAAATCTTCAATATTGCATTTCACAGTTGATCTTTTTCGGTATAGATCTTCATAAAAGTGTTTTACTCTAACTTTTATATCTTCTGGTTCGTCCAGTGTATTACCTTGTCCATCCAGTAGTTTTACAATTTGTTTGCTAATGAAGTTACGCTTTTCTAAACTGCAGAAATATTTACCAATCTTTTCCCCATCTGCAACCCATCTTGCTTTTGATCTTAGTAGTACACCATTCATAACCTTTTCTCTTAGCAATATTAATTCTCTATTACTCTCTTCAATTGTCTTCAAATCCTCCTCTGATTTAAGTGCTTTACTCTAAATATCTTTAATAGTTTGCATAAGGCTGTTTTCTTTGCATTGTGATTCTCGTTTTTTAATTGTAGCATACTGGATGGATTTTACTCTTATCTTCATTAGTAAGAAGTCAAGAAAGACCCGATCAGACACTGTTAGTTTAGGGTCTGGGCTTTTCGACTGGTTTTCATCTTGGCTATTGTCAGCATTAATATCACTCCCTTCATCTTTATGATGTTTTGATTTCACATTTGCATTCATAGATGAAGTATTTGTCTTGAAGTAAAATGAAGTCAAAGGGTTCATCACTTCTAAAATTATTTGAATGCCCAAATAATACCATTTCAACAAATATATTTAAAGAATCCGCATGCTGACATTTTCCTTTTATTGTTGCTTGAAGTTGTTGCCAAAAATGTACCGCATGTTCACACGACCAGAATAGATGCTCAATGTTTTCTCTTTCTGTATTACAAAATGCACAGTGATCATTCGGTTCAATTCTCATATTTGACAGTACAATATTTGTACCCAACATACGGTGTATAATTCTTATCTGAAACGATTTGAGTTTTATTTCTTTTATTTTTTGTACCTTTTAAAAATGACACCCCATTCCAATTGCTGTTCAAGTTTTTCATTCCACTTATTGCAATAAGCAGAGTTTATGTTGTCACACAGAAGGGCATCATAATAAACACGTGCCCCTCTGCTGACTGAACAGATAAGTTTCCATAATCTAGACCTTTCTTCATTCTTGTTATTTGTCATTGTTACTGCAGTTTTCCGAATATATGCGTTTACTTCTCTCAATAATCCGGTATATGAGATAAAGTCAATGCAAAATACATATTTGTTATTGAACTCTCTATATGCCAAAAGCGTACCATTTTCTTTTATAATGTGTC
>CM065735.1:17744685-17757185 GCA_033310375.1 Conus canariensis
CTAACCAAAATGCTTGTTGGTACTTCTGTACTGCTCATCATTTGTCTTTTCCCTAACGTTCTTTTTCGTATCGCCCGTGCATTTCTAACTGACGTGAATATCGGACGACGAAATATGAATTTGTATTTAGTGTGTTTGTGCATCACTGACGTGTTTCTTTTAACCAATTCTAGCTCTAACATCTTTGTCTATTACGTGATGGGCTCTAGATACAGAGAGACGTTCTGGACATTGTTCAAGACTAATAGGCGTGTCGGGCAAAGGAAAAACAAAATGAGAAATGACTAACTACTACGTTCCTGCAACTTCTACGTTTGACGTGCAGAAACACCCAAGAATATCAGGAGTGTCGAAACCAAAATGTTTACAAGGAACGGATAAAGCACTGCCTCCCTCTTCTTCCCCTTAAATAATTTCAGTTTTCGTTTCACCAAAGAGGCGTCAGTGCGTGCTGACTAGTCTATATACTCTTCACCACATCCGCTAAGTTCTCTCAAGTAGAAAAAAACTAGGTAAGTGTTTGAAATAGCGATGACCTTTTTCAGTCGACCTGCAGAGTAATGGGACTGTATTAAAGATGCATTGCTGGGAACAGTTACACTCTTGACTTCGTGAGAACCAGATGTAGATGAACGTGCGTCATGAATTATGTTTAATGTTTTTCGCCATACTTAGTTTAAGGGTGAAATTCTTTTTCATGAAAAAAAAATGTAACATAAGGTGAACATAAGAATGACACAAAGTTATCATCCGTTGACAAATGACAGATAATTAGAAGACAACAAACCGTATTTTATCATTTTTGATTGTAATAGCACATCTACACATAGTGACATACGTTCCTGTAACGTGCTGAGTACCACACAAACACCTTTGGGAAATTGAAAGCAGGTTTTGGAAATTGTTACTTGCACATTCGAACTATAATGTTGACTTTAATTTTCGTCTGCATTAGTGAAAGTTTTCTTCAAATCAAGAATATGTTTGTTTTCCACGCATTTGTAACCAGATTAATTCATCAGTGACAGTGGATTTGTAAATAAACATTAAGCGCAAACGCTATGAAACTTGCTTTCGCCATGGGATTTATTGTTTCACCTCCGTTTTTTCCCCTCAGAATTACTGGACCGCCACACGAAGAAGCAAATATATCATAAACGAAATCAGCGCGTTTCGACTCACTGGGTCTTCCTTCAGGCAGGTCACTTTTCCTTTCTGTCTGGATGCAAAATGTGTGTTTAGGGGGAACAACCCAAAGTTAACCCATCATATGAGTTGTTGCGCATGTGATCGTTTGAACATTGTCTGGAAGCCATGGACGACAATGCTCCCAGGCATACATTCAAACTCATCAGAATGTACACATATTTTTCATCGTAGCGGAAATTTTATGACTTTTGTAATTATACAAACGATCATCTCTGTCAAAAAACACGTCGTTTACAGAAGAAAAAAACCCATATACATACAAAACGAAGTTTAAGCTCTCCATATGATGTGGCTGTGAGGATACCCATACTTTACTAGAAGCAATTCATAAAAGGAGGATAGGTGTGCGCACACCTACTACAGATATTTATCTGCTTACACAAGAAGTACGGGTGCTTGAATATCCAAATCACTCATAATTAATAACCAATTCATGTTCTATGAAACAAATAATTGGTGAACGCACACTAGAACGCACACATCATCATCATCATCATCATCATGTGTGCATGCGTGCATGTGTGCACGCGCGTGTGTGTGTGTATTTGTCTGTGAGTGTGTGTGTGTGTGTGTGTGTGTGTGTGTGGTGTGTGAGTGTGTGATTGTGTGTGTATGTGTGTGTGTGTGTGTGTGTGTGTGTGTGTGTGTGTGTGTGGTGTGCGCGCGCGCGCGCGCACGCATGTTTCCTTTCTATCTATGAAGGATTGAATGTCATTTGAAGTGTGTGCCATGTTTCCAATGGCTTCGGTCACCATCGGGACCTCGTTGAAAAAGTTCAAACGATCGAGTAGGTCGAAGCTGCAGTGTGCACACGCAAGCTGTCCCAACCACAAACTCTCTTCTAACATGATTTATCAAGCTGGGATTAAACCCAGACCCTTCGATCAAGACAGCAACGCTTTCCTTACTGAGGAAAATAGTGCTCTGTTCATTCGGACAAAAGCTTTGAATGACATTTAAAGTCTGCTGTACATATGGTCACTTCAGTCTTCATATATACATTCTCCATCTGAACAATATAGCCCTTGCCCCTGCCTACTTCTCCACTCCACTGTCCCTTGGTGATTGCCCCTGTCTGTCGTATTACCGACGTATGGACCTTAAATCTGAATGCATCCTGCAAACAAACGGTTTTTTCCAGTACAAATGAACCTAAAAGAAACACAGTGACGGACATAAAACACCACAAGATGGTTTCAGGAATATCAGATGGTGACCGACGAAAATGTCCTTTTTTCTCTAGTATATCTACTGTCAGCAGATTTAATTGATTTTGTATCAGGATCTGTCTTACGCTGTTCGGATTTTTACAGAAAACATGACTTCAAGCCTTGTTCATACCATACTGAACATGTCTCGGCAATTCTCGACAATACTGGTAACCACTAGCTCTACCTGTACTTCATAACTGCATGGTGACTGGCGGCTCATCGTTAGAATAAATCTGCTTCAGAAGGCTGTGTCAAAATCGACAGTACAAGGATGCCCCGGAGCAATGCTAGTAACGTTGTATGTCTGGGTGTAGCATCTTACGCATACAAGGTTCAGTCGTGTATGGCTCTCATCCTGTTGCTGATTGGTAAACCTGGTACTGTCATCAACATGGCAGTGTCTTTGTTGTTGTTGTTGTTTTTTTTGTTTTTTTTTAAAGAAAAAGGCCATACAGAGTATATCGCCTTGTCATTTTTTTCCATGGTTCCTGTCTGATGAGGATGATATTGTTCATGAAGACACAGCTATGTGGGGATGAGTTAAACTGCTTTGCTGACTGAAAAAAAAGGCAGGTGTTTCTTAGTGTTTCTTGCGGACAGTCATGTTGCTGTAACTCATGGTTCTGCAGTTGTTTCAATTGTCCTGTCAGCCTTCATTTCCAGTGAGAGAATTATGGTGTCCTCGGTCCACTGCAAGAATCAGACTATGATGCACACAAGAACAATGGTTTATATTATCGTCTTCATGTGCATTATTGTTTTCGGACTGTACTGTATATCCATATACTATTATCATTATGCATGTGCATGTGATGCAAATACTCATGAGATCACAACTATCCTCATTCCAAATGAATTCTATATTCGTTTCAAATGCCTACTTGATTTCATAGTGTCACAGGCACGATCGGGGCATCTATCGCTTGTATAATGATGTAAGGGACCAGGATTACCTCCCCTATAGTTTGTTCGGTCAGTGAACTCTTTTCAGTTTTCGAGGAGACGAGCCCCGACCACTGCCGCTGTTAGACGCGCTGTCGCTCACTGTCCAGAGCATGATTCTTTTTTAATCCCCTCCTAGAAGGGATTATTTTGCTCTGATGTCAGACCTTGACCGGGACGAGGATCCACCCTGGTGAGCGCTGCGGGCTGTCTCTGAGCTGCCTCCCACTTCCCTGAGTGGTAGCAGCTGACATTTTCCCCCGCAGTCGCCTGACCAAGTTTGGTGGTCCTTCTTTTGAGAGCTGTGTACCACCGGGCCAGCTTCCTTCACTACGCCTCAGTGAGAAGGTGTTGAACTACACCCTCCACCTCCTTCCCTTGGTGCCTAGTCACAGGAGTGGGCTACTTGGAACTCAGTGACCTATTTTCTCCTCTGTGCACAGCACATAAGATTGGACTTTGTGTCATTGTGTGTTCTCTTCTGCGGTACGGACTACCGCCCGCTTCCTTCCCTCTTCACGGCAGGAATAAGGTCGGATTATATATTTCTTTAAAGTATTTGTGCACAGGTTTTTTCCCTGACAGCGCCTTTCCAGAACTGGTCAAAGATTGATTCGCAAGTTGCTTTTGTGTCAGCAACTTATATTCGTGATGCATGACTATTTTATGTTTCAGGAAAATTATCATTATTTTTCAGGATAAGTCTGGAGCTCGCTTGTAATGTATGATGACATGTTTTGGGAAAATTGATGTATTTCTGATTGCGTGAAGTATCCGAATTTTTTATGTGTTGTGTAAAAGCCTGTGGGAGTTGTGAAATCTGCTGATGTTCTCCCATTGAGAGAGGCCTATTAGTCTAATTAGTAACAGCTAATATATCCGAAAGATTGACAGTATATTTGTGTCTTTGACAGCAGGAATATATATGTATGTATGTATATTATATATATATATATATATATATATATATATAACACACACATTGATCTGTCTTCTACATTTTGTTTATGGGACAGTCTTCTGCTGAAAAGAAAGTGTTTTACGTATTCTTTTGAACTGGCAGGCGGATGGAATCTGCCTAGTGCCACCTGAGGGAGATTGATTTATTTGTTCACCCATATTTGATGTGACATCCCTAGTACAGTAGAAACAGTTATAACATAGTATGATAAGGAAAGTCCTTTTCCCCCTCATCCTCAGGGTGCACTAAATGTGTAAACTCCTCCGTACCTGACTGGTCTGTTATCGCAAGGTGTGAGTGAGAGAGAGTGAAATTATTAGTTATACAAACAACATACACGCCTTCTGAACACACAAGGAGACAGACTACATATATTTCCACATACACCTCTCACTTTCCCTTCCGTGACACATAGGCAACGTTTTCTTTGGAATTGGAGTAACTTCTGGTGAGCTGGTGGTGACTGTGACAGCAACTGCAATGACTGTATGACTGTAGGAAGGCTAATCAACCACATTACATAAACAAATTGACTTATCAGAAAAGATTTTATTATAGTCACTTTACCTTGAATAGAAAGATCTCTCCTTTTCAAATTGTTTGTCATACTATTCATTTTATTGATTCTTTTATTCCAGTTTTCATCAATGTTCTTTGCCATTTTATTGGTATCAAAATAAATTACCAAAACTTTAATTCTGTTTACTGTTGTGAATGGGAGATCTGAATCTTTTTTCATAGTTCCCATTAGTAAAGCTTTTGTTTTCTGAACTTCAATCTTAATCTAGAAAACTTTTCAAAGGATGACAAGATTTCTAATGATTTAAATATATCCTGTCAGTCTTTGAGAAACAGTGTAGTGTCATCCACCAATTGTTTTATCTTAATACTAGAATTTCCATTCCTAGAATGTAAAGGAACTTCAGCGCCTGCAATCGAACTATTTCGAATCTTAATGGCTAGTAGCTCGACGGCTAGCACAAAGGCTAATGGTGAGAACGGACAACCTTGTCTTATTCTGCTGTTCACATCAAAAGGGTCGGAAATCCAACCTCCGTGATTTACAGAGGTCATGTTTCCGTTTGTCAAAATAGATACCCATTTTTCAAAATCTGGTCCAAAACCAAAAACGTCAAACACTTGTCAAGAGGCACATCAGGGACGGTGATGAACACGAACCTCGCCCCGTTAAAAAACGGGCAAGTTTTCCGTCTGCATCCTTCGCTCTCTCTGTTTTGATTGAAGAGCGCAACTCGCACCTTACCTTTGCCAGAGAATGTTCGATCTCTGAGTCGGCCACTGATATGGGTTCTTCAGAATAAAAGGGTTAGTATTAGCAAGTTGCACTATTGTCCCTCTTACCCTCGTACCCTGGGTCAGGAGCAGAGGCAGTGCTGCATAAAATTAATACAGCGTTATACTGATTTGTATGGCAGAAAAAATTCAGTAACAGGAAAGCATTCGAGAAAGTGAAGAGGAAAGTAATGGAATCTAATGCAGACGAAGGTGGTCTGAACATGATCAACATGCTTCAGTTCCAGGAGGTTCTGAACTTAGTCAACATGCTTCAGTTCCAGGAGGTTCTGAACTTACAATGGACGGGAAAATTATATAATGCTAAAGAAAATGAAAAGTGGAGGCTGATCCCATCGTGGCATTTAAATAAACTGGCCAATGGGGATAATTTCTTTAATGTAAACACAAGGACAAAGGATATGCAGGGTATTATTAGAATTGAAAATGATTTCTGGAAAGACAAATTTGCATGTTATCTAGATTACAAAACTATAAATAAACAAAGTGAAATAAACAGTGGTAATTTCCAGTCGCAGCTTCTTTTCAACAACTCTTTGATTAAATACAAAAACAAAGTACTTTTCTTTCCAAACTGGCACAATAGATGAATTGAAAAGATGACAGATATAATCCATCAGAACGAACATAGATTTCTGTCACCTGAGGAGGTACAGAATATGATAGGGCGAAGCAAGGCTAACATTTTTTTTAATATAATGCCCTTATTAATTTTATTCCCAAAGAGTGGATTCAATGGATAGAGAGAGGAGATCCATGCACAAGCCAACAGGATTGTGATGCAAAACAGTTTAGTACAAAACCAAAGAACATCAGGAAAATGTTATCCAAAGACAATGGAACAAATTTACCAATGGCCCATTGCTTCTAGGAAAGGAAATTTGGGTACACTCTAGACAAACAGGCCTGGTCTAGGGCTAAAGAAACCACCAAAGAAGTAAGACTTAGAGTCCTTCACTGGAAAGTGTTACATAATATTTACCCTACAAATATAATGTTAAACAAAATGAAAATACGAGAAAATAATCAATGTTCATATTGTGTTGATATGGTGGATTTTATTGAGCATTTTTTCTATAATTGTCAAATTGTTAAGAGGTTTTAGAATTTCATCGAGCAAAACATTAACGTAGACACAAATATTAGACTAAGGTTTTCAGTCACTGGTGTTCTGTTTGGTGTGAACAGTTCAGTCTGCCCACTGGAAAATATGTATACATCAATCTCATTCTATTAGTTAGAAAAATGTCTATCAGTATTTTTAAAAAGACATGGTCTGCATTCTCATTGCAATCAATCTTTGAAAAAGAATTCAATATAAGGAGCTAGTTCATACCTCATCTCATCTTCCAGCTTCTTCCAGTCCCGTCCACGCACCCCCCTCCCCTCCCCACTCCGCTTCCTCCGGCGCCCGCTGTCCTCTTTCTCTGCCCTCTTTTTCTCTTTTGGCCTGTGTCGGTTCGTCAGTAGTTGGCTCTCTCTTATATAGTTATTCATTATCACTTTTAGTTCATGTTTCCAAGTTTCAATTGATTGTTTCATTCATTCTTTCAATTATTAACTCATCTCATTTCCTTTCGGGGCATGGGGTTGGGGTGGGGGAAGTTTGTGATTCACTGTACCTTTGCTTATTTTTTCTATAGCTACATATATTTGCGGAGAGGATTTATAAATGTTTATATGCTTTTGATTATTTACCCATGATTTTGTACGCTTGCAAATCTGTATGCGCACACGCATACACTCACACGCACGCGCACACACAATCACACACACGCACGTACACACACACACACACACAACATACACATGCACGCACGCACACACGCACGCGCGCGCGCGCGCGCACACACACACACACACACACACACACACACACAGATACTGGTTGTCTCGCTACCAGTCCTCCTTGCAGCTCCATCTCCCCCCCCCCCCCCCCCCCCCCCCCCCCACTCTCCCGTTTCTTCTTCACTGTAATGATGGCGTTTCTGGGGAACTGGCAGGTGCGAGACTACTTGTGATCGTAGTATGAAAAACCTTATTTATCCTTTCGTTGCATGTTCGCTCGTTCCTTCGGTCATTCTTGGATGTTTTCATTTTTCGTTCCAAGGAGGGCTTTCGGGGAACGTTCGGGTACATGGAAGAGAATGGAGGAGTGAAAGGAAATCTTTATGTTGTATTCAGTGTATTCAACCTGGTCACATCTAGGCCTGAAGATTATTGTTTCACATTTGCTTAACAACTGTACATTTACTTTGTTATTTCGTTTGTCTTTACATAGCAACGAGTTCTTTTTCGTTTTTGTGTTCTTTCTTTCTTCCTCTTCTTTCCTCCTGCCTTCCTTTCTTTCGTTCTTTTTCTCTGTCTGCCTGTCTGTTGTTGTTTTTTTGTATATGCAGCACAGTATCAGAGTGAGTGTGCCAGTACACTACACATTAGAACATAAACAAACCCAGCCACATTGTATCAAACGCCAAAACACTAAAATCAGCAAAAATATGTCCATTTGTAAGAGAACATACAGAATATGCATGGTGTGTAAGACTGGTTGTTTAAAAAAGAAGAAAAAGAAAAAGTGAAAGAGAGGAGCAAACAGAAAAAAGGGGGGAAAAAGCTAGTTGTGGAAACTGTTTCTGTTTTTTTCCGCTTTTTTTTTTTTTTTTTTTTTGCAGATGAAGAGGACAATGTGAAGCACCAAAAAATGAAGAGGTGGATGTCGGCCTTAGGAGGAAAAAAGTCACTGCCTTAGGTGCTCCATTGATCCGACAACTGATGCCACAAAAAAAAGGCAGCAGGCAGGCTGTGGCGTGGTGTACAGAAACATCATCAAAGTCTACAGGGGAGTTGGTTTTGTCTAAAATACTGTCTGGTACTTCCACACTGCTCATCATTTCTCAATCTACCCACGTTCCTTTTCCTCATTTGCTCATGAATTTCTAACAAAACCTGAATTTGTATTTATTGTGTATGTATGAAGAAAAAGAAAAACATACACCTGAAGGGGGCGCCAGTGGGATCCAGAGAAGAACTCCCCTCAACTTCAACATGTTCATCTAGTATGTGATGGGCTTTTGATGCGCAGAGACTCTGTGGATATTGTTTCGGGAGCACCCAGAGCAACAAAAAAAAAAAAGAAAAAAAGGAAAAGAACGTAATCGCAGTTCACATGCAGCAGGTCTAAGTTTACAGAGTTCTATTAGTCGTGCAGAGAGGCTGCACACCTGAACATCACAGGTGTCAGAACTGAAGAAACGTGCCATGGGAACGAAATGTTATCCCTTTACAAACTTTCCGGCCACTATGACATCTGAGCAGGAGTTCTCAGTAGCAATGATCTCTTTCAAGGGCCTCCACAGAAGTGAATATCAAAGCTACATAGCTAGGTATATAACGTGTCTTGTCTGATAGGAAACCGAATGCAGTTGTAAATGCTTCATGGATTAGTTTTTCTAAAGCTCTACGTGGACGTTTAGTTTTGGGTGTTGTGCTTTTTCTGATTTATGTATTTGTTTACTTTTCTTTTACAAATTAAACTCATACTTCTGCGCACATGTGCATAGCACACACACACACACACACACACACACACACACACGCGCGCGCGCGCGCGCGCGCAAGCGTGCGTGCGTGCGTGCATGTGTACAAGAAATCCTTAAGTCCTGGGCTGAGCAAAACTTGATGATTATAAAACCGCAGAAAATCCAGCTCAGCTTAACTGTCTTACGTCAATCAATAACAATGACCACCCACAGAGGCAGCAGTGAAATCACTCAGAAAAGAGGTCAACAGGAATAGACAATACATCTACAGAGCTGATACACGTTAGGGGAGAATAAGCCAGCAAGCTCCTGAAATGTACCGGTAACAAGATCTGGCGGACACAAGCATGGCTCTACGGATCCAGTCCTTGGTCATTACACAAACCAGAAAGGTTTCCTTCAGCTATGTCAAAATTTCCGTACAAATAGCCTCATCGGGCGGTCTAGGAAAACAATGCTGAAGACTCTGCTCAATAGAAAATATTCTAACCAAAGAACAAACAAGTTTCATTACAGGAAAAAGCACCAGCGCGCACACCTTCAACTTCCCAATTTTGTTTTTGAGAAACAACAACACCAGCAAGATCTATATTGTGTTTTAGCTGACGTTACAAAAGCATTTGACACAGGATCTGGCACACAGCCTTAAGGGCAAGCTTGAGGGAGTACAACATCGATAGGAACCTTGGCATAGGTCATAAAGCAGCAGTCTACTACAATGGCAGCCTTGGCAAATGATTCCGCACAAATGTCGGCATTACATTGAAACAAAGTGGTGAATACATGTGGAAAGATTATTGGCAAAAAGCAAGAACAGCTAGATAAATTGTACGAATGCCGTGTGACACAAACATTGCTGCCAACAGTTCTCATGTTCTTTAAAAAAAAATACAATGTTCTACCCTCTGGTCTAGGATTCCAAATTCCAAAATTCAAAACATATAGAACTAACAACGATTTCGTTCCCATTTCCATCAAACTCCTGAATAAAAACTGAACTTTCAGTAAGATGCGGTTCAAAAAGTTTGTTTGTATATATGTGCGTGTGTACATTATTCTGTGTGTGTGAGTGTTTGAGTGGATGGATGGGTACGTGTAATTCGAGATTTGTGATTTGTTAAATGTAGATCCATAGACATGTATTTTATGGCCACTCTTAATTTCTCTTTGGAGAAAATAAAGTATTCTTGAGTTGAGTTGACTTGACTTGACAGTTTGCAGTTGCAGTCCAAGTGTTTAACAAACCATCAATGTATCCCATCCTATCTATCATCCTGTACAACTGGATGAACAGTTCATCTTATTTCCTAACGGTTCAGTGTCAATTGCTCTGTTGACTCCGGTTATCGTTTCAATTGAACACTTTCATTTTTCTCATTTCAAGTCAACCGACAGCCCTGAAACGGCTTGAGAGATCGGTTAGGCCATAAAATGAGATGAAACATGAAACATGTGCTGACATATGCATGAATATATGAATATATAGACATTGTAAATATACATACCGGACTGAAATTATTCAATATGAACTGACTTTAAATGTAAGCACACGCTCACGCATGCCAGCACGCACGCATGCACACACGCTCACGCTCACGCACATACACAGACACACACACAGACACACACACACACACACACACACACACACACACACACACACACACACACACATACGCACACACACATACAAACACACACACATGTGCGGCGCGCACGCACAAACACACAAGTGCAGACAAATGATCACATGTACAAACATTCACATGAAGGGTGAACTTTGGGTTGTTCCCCCTAAATCAAATTTTGCATTCAGATCGAAGGGAGAAGTGACCTGCCTGAAAGAAGACTCAATAAGTCGAAACGCGTTGTTTTTGTGTCAACTTCTTTGTTCCTTCGTTTGGCGATCTAGTTATCATGAGAAAAGAAAAGACGGAGATGAAAACGTAAATCCCGTGGCGAAAACAAGTTTCATGGTTTCTGCACTTTATACATATCTACAAATCCACTTTCTCTAATGAATTAAACTGATTATAAATGCATGGGAATCAATCATATCTTTGATCATATGAAACTTATGCAAACGCATACGAATTAAAAATCATCATTTCAGTTCAAAATTCCAAATAACAATTGAGGACGCCTGTATGTAATTCCATTCAATTTGTCTATGATACAAGGAATTCTTAAAGAACATGTGCTACTGTGCTAGAGTATTCATTATTATCAGAAAGTATATATGTTATGACTAACAAACAAGTAGGGTAACTCTTGCTTCCATGATGAATACATAATCACCCATAACTCCGAATGAATCCTGCTTACGACATCCAATCGCTCAGCAGATATGACAGTACAGAGCACACAGAACAAACTAGGAAACACCTCCCGAAAAGGATGTTTCAAGCTTGCCTATATACCCTGTACTCACTACATCTACACAGCATCAACAACTGGAGGAATGAACAAACACAAATGATAATTTATTCAAGACTGGCACAGTCTTTGTGATCTTGAATAGAGTCAGACAAGTACAAAAATGAACAGTAACAAATACAGGTAATCTCGATTTGATCTACATGAAAGGAAATCTTAAATTAGGCAGGGAACAGTAAACAGTAACTAACAAACAAGTAAGGTAACTCTTGCTCGCATGATGAAATAAGTACACGCCCATGACTCTAAACGAATGCTTTACGACACCCAATCACTTAAAAGATATGACAGTATAGAGCACACCGAACAAACAAGGAAACATCCCCAAAAAGGATGTTCCAAGCTTGCCTGTGTACCCGATACTGAATACATCCACATAGCAACAACGACTGGAGAAATGAACAAATACAAATTAACATTCATTCAAGACTGGCACAGTCTCTTTGATCTTGAATATAGTCAGACAAATACAGAGATGAACAGTAACAAATGCAGGTAACGTCGATTTGATTGAAATCAAAGGAAATCTTAATGAGGCAAGGAACATTTCAACAAGAGTTACCTTACCTGTTTGTTATCTATTGTCTACTGTTTCCTGCCTCATTTAACATTTTCTCTGATTTGTTGTGTTATATTAATGAGTCATTTGCCTTTTCATGCTTTATCTCATGCCATTCTTACATTATAGACGGTGGAGACCATTACACATATATTTATGAGACATGTTCATCGACATCTGATTCGAAAGAAGTCAAGAAGAAGTATGTTCCTAGCAATTAACATGTGATTGAGTCCCTTGACTGTGGCGGTCGATTGTAGAGCATCACTAGTTCGATTGTCTTTTTTATTATCATATTTAAGTGGGGAAAACTTGGAGGTTGTGCCGTG
>CM065735.1:17762185-17774685 GCA_033310375.1 Conus canariensis
CGCAGCGTTGTTACATACTTACTTTGATGCCACAGTCTGCAGGCCTAACCATAAACATTTGATGCAATGCCAGAATCCTGAAAAGAAATTTATTTAACGGTTAAAATTGATTTGTTTTGCTACACACACAGAACAATCATCCGTGTGTCTTCTGTTGTGTTGTTTATTCTCGCTCGTGGTATCATCAGCTTTTCTTATTAGTTGGCTTTCTGCTTTCTTGTATGCTGACAGTCACGAACAATACATGGGTTGGACAACAACCAGAACTACTTTCATGCACTCTGTCGTTCTCCGCAGGCCAAGACAAAAACATAATAACAATAAGAATCGTTGCTCCTGGAATACCCGCCCCTTGACATATTCACTTGTGGTCTTTTGTTTCCGTACTTAAAACCTAAATGGCAGGTGGGTCACAAGGTCTGGATTCTGACAGAAAATAGGAAGACTTTACACCTTGTGATGATATGCAATTTGCCAATACAATCATGGCCTCTAGCGCTATCTTTAATCCTACAGTGCCGTTTTACTTACAAAATGAAATCCAGAATACATCTTTCCCAGACGGGTGTGTCAAAATGGAAAGTACAAAGTTTTTGGCCTGGAACAATTCTGTTATAAGCACAGACGTAGTGTCCTACACATACAAAGTCTACTCATCTATTGTTCTGATCTGCCTGGTCATTGTGGGCCTGGTAACGTCATCAACATGGTGGTGTTTTCCAAACAAGGCCTCAGAGATCGTGTCAACTTGGTACTGTTTTCCCTGTCCCTGTCTGATGAGGTGATGTTGATCATGATGACGTTGGCATGTGGGGATGAGATAAAATTGCTGCTGGCTGGAGAAAGTGCAGGTACCCCTCTGTTGGTGTTTCTGACCAACAATCACCTCCTTGTCTTTGGCGGTTCCACGTTTATTTCCATTGTCCTGTCCGCCATCATAGCCTGTGAAAGATGTTACTGTGTCGTCAGACCTCTGAAATACCAGACTCTGATGCGCACAAGAACAATGGCGTGTATTATTGTCATTGCATGTGTTATCATTATTGGTCCATATTACATATCGATACTCAGGTATCATTATGTATGTGGTTTTGATCCAGACACTCTCAAGATTACATATAATTTCGTTCAAAGTGAATTTTACAGGCGTCACAAAAACCTGGTTGACTACATAGGCAACATTGTCTTTGGAGCAGGTGTGACTGTCGGTGTGTTGATAGTGGTTGTAACAGCGACTGCTGTGACTGTATGGAAACTCAGACAGTCTGTGGCATGGCGTTCAGAAACATCGTCATCAATATCTCCAAAGGAAGTGGCACTTACCAAAATGCTTGTTGGTACTTCTGTACTGCTCATCATTTGTCTTTTTCCTAACGTTCTTTTTCGTATTGCCCGTGCATTTCTAACTGACGTGAATATCGGACGACCAAATATGAATTTGTATTTACTGTGTTTGTATGTCACTGCAATGTTTCTTTTAATCAATTCTAGTTCTAACATCTTTATTTATTGTGTGATGGGCTCTAGATATAGAGAGACTTTTTGGACATTGTTTAAGAGTAAGAGGCGTGTCAGCCAAAGGAAAAACAAATTGTAAAGTAACTACGAACTGCCTCTACTGTGACGTTCTTGCAACTTCTATGTTTATCTTGAGGGACACCCCGCTCCTGAATATCAGGAGTGTCGAAACCAAAATGTTTGCAAAGAACAGATATAGCACTGCCTCCCTCTCGTTTCCCCTCAACTAGAATAATTAAGTAAGTGTTTGAAATAGTGACGACCTTCTTCAATCAACCTGCACAGTAATGGAACTGGATATATTAAAGATGCATTGCTGGGAACATTCACACTCTTGACTTCTTCAGAGCCAAATATAGATGAAAGTGTGTAATGATGTAATGTTTAATGCTCTTCGCCATCTTTAGTTTAGGGGTGAAAAGTTTTTCATTAAAAAACCCCCACGTAAACGAATGTAAGAATGACACAAAGTTATCATGCATAGGCAAATGGCAGATGATTAGAAGACAACAAACCATATTTTATTATTTCTTATTGTAATAGCACATCTACACATAGTGTCATACGTTCCTGTGACGTGCTGACTACCACACAAACACCTTTGGGAAATTGTAAGCAGGTTTTGCAAATTGTTGCTTGCAGATTCAAACTATAATGTTGATTTTAATTTTTGTCTGCATTGTGAAAGTTTTCTTAAGATCAAGCATATGCTTGTTTTTCACACATGTGTAACCAGATTAATCCACCAGTGATACTGGATTTATAAATAAACATTAAGCGCAAACGCCATGAATCTTGCCTTCGCCAAGGGATTTATGGTTTCACCTCCGTTTTTTTTCCTCCAGAATTACTGGACCGCCACACGAAGAAGCAAACACATTATAAAACAAAATCAACGCGTTTCGACTCACTGGGTCTTCCTTCAGGCAGGTCACTTTTTCTTTCCGTCTGGGTGCGAAATGTGGTGCAGGGGGAACAACCCTAAGTTCACCCATCATATGAGTTGTTGTGCATATGATCACTTGAACCTTTTCTGGAAGCTGTGAACGGCAATGCTCCCAGGCATGCATTCAAACCGTCAGAACTTACACATATTGTTCTTCCTGGAGGAAATTTTATGACTTTTGTTACTATACAAGCGATCATCTTCTGTCCAAAAATACGTTGTTTACAGAAGAAAACACCCCATACACATACAAAACGAAGTTTTAAGCTCTCCATATGATGTGGCTGTGAGCACACCCATACTTAACTGGGAAGCAATTTATAAAAGGAGTATAGGTGTGCGCACACCCACTAGAGATATCCGTCTGCCTGTACTAGAAGTACAGATCTTTGAATATCCAAATCACTCACAAATCAATAACCAATTCATGTCCCATTTAATAAAGAATTGGTGAACGCGTGTGCGTGTGTGTGTATGTGTGTGTGACTTGTCAGTACAACCTTGAGTTAATCTGACAATAAATTGGTTTCAGTCATTGTGTGTGTGTGTGTGTGTGTGTGTGTGTGTGTGTGTGTGTGTGTGTGTGTGTGTGTGTGTGTGTGTGTGTGTGTGTGAGCATGCATGTCTCCTTTCCAATGAACTAGTCTTCTATGAAGGATTGAATGTCATTTAAAGTGTGTGCCATGTTTCCAATGGTTTCGTTCACCCTCGGGACCTCGTTGAAAAAGTCCAAACGATCGAGTAGGTCGAAGCTGCAGTGTGCACACGCAAGATGTCCCAACCACACATGCTCATCTAACATGGCTTTATCAAGCTGGAATTAAACCCAGACCCTTCCATCATGAGAGGAATGCCTTCCTTACTGAAGAAAATAGTGCTCTGTTGATTCAAACAAAAGATTTGAATGAAATTTAAAGTCCGCTGTACATACTGATGGCGGAGGAAGGCTTGGAGACCATTGACCAGTGTGGGCTCCCTGGCAAATACAAGTTCTGGTGTCTGCAGTTCATGCTGATACCAAAGCTGCTATGGCCTCTGATGATATACGACATCTGTACCAGCATAGTGGAGGCAATGGAAGCCAAAATCAACAAGTTCACAAGGAAATGGCTTGGTGTCCCACCCTGTCTGACTGACATAGCGCTGTACTGTCGCCAAGCAAAGCTGAAACTACCACTGAAATCCATCCTGGAGGAATACAAAGCAGGGAAGATCAGACTTCAAAGCATGCTGGAGGACTCAGGAGACAAGGTGGTAGAAGCAATCAAGCCCCAGCTGAAGACAGGCAGAAAATGGAAAGTTCAAGAGGCGATGGATTCTGCAAAGAAAGTCTCAAGATCAGAGAAATAACAGGACACACACAGACCAACAGACAAGGACTGGGGGTGACCAAAACTGAACGGTGGTCAAAGGCCAAAGGAAAAGCCAAAAGAGACATGATGATTCAGGAGATGAGAAAAGAAGAATTAAAAAAGACTCCAAAAAGCAGTCCAGCAGAGCCAGCAAGGGCAATGGACAACGTGGGAGAATGCACTCCAAAGAAGTCTCACTTGGAATGACATTTGGCACATGGCCCCTCTCAGGATCAGCTTCATTCTCAGATCTGCATATGACCTTCTGCCCTCAAATGCAAACCTGGTGAAATGGGGGAAAACAGACGATCCTGCATGCCCCCTCTGCCATGAAAAACAAACAGTGGAGCATGTCCTAAGCTCATGTAAAGTAGCCCTGGCTCACGGAAGGTACACATGGAGGCACAACCAAGTGCTCAAAGAGATTGTACAAGTAGTCTGGGCTAGTACCAACACCACAAAAGGGAAAATCAGGACTCCAAAAGCACCCGCAACATTCTTCACGGCAGGAGGCAGCAAATCATGGCCAAGAACAACAGTGCCACTCGAAACATGCAGGCAGAGTCTGCTGGACGGGGCAGATGACTGGGAGTGCACTGCAGACCTCCCAGAATGGAAGAGTCACCCAGAGATCATCAGCAAGAGTGGCATGAGACCAGACATAGTAGTCCACTCTAAGTCAACCAAGCAGCTGATCATGATCGAGCTCACGGTGCCGTATGAGAACAGAATGGAGGCAGCTCAAATCTACAAGACTGAAAAGTATGCTGATCTGGCAAACAGCCTGAGGAGAGAAGGCTATCAGGTCAAAGTCCTCACTGCAGAAATTGGAGCTAGGGGGTTTGTAGGAACGTCTGCATACAGCCTCATGAAACAGCTCTCAGTTGCAGGGAAGGAAAACACCAGAGCCCTGAAAGCAATGGCAGAAGCGGCAGAGGGGTGTTCAAGCTGGATCTGGTCAAGAGGAAACAAAAGTGAACTTCATAAGGCTTAATTTCCCTACAAATATCAGGTGTCCCTGTGGCTCAGTGGTTAAAGCGCGAGTCATTAAGTGGAAAATGAGCATGTCCAGAGGGTCATGGGTTCGAATCCCAGCCATGGCTCGTCCCAAGATGGGAAAAAAGGGGCAGCAGAGGGACATCCGGAGTCATGAACCGGGTGTGGCCCAACCCCCCTAGAGTGTCAGGAGATAGGGCCGAAACACTTGCTTGAAGGGGGCTTCTCTTCTGAGGACTCTCTGCTGCCACGCTCTCCACGAGTTTCTTTCTACTGATCACTTCAGTCTTCATATATACATTCTCCATCTGAACGATATAGCCCTTGCCCCTGCCTACTCCTCCACTCCACCGTCCCTAGGTGATTGCCCCTGTCTGTCTTATTACCGAAGTGTGGACGTTAAATCTAAATGCATCCTGCAAACAAATTTTGTTCCATTACAAATGAACTTAAAAGAAAAAGAAAAGTGGCAGAAATAAAACACTACAAGATGGTTTCAGGAATATCAAATGGTGACCGATGAAAACGTCGTAGAGATCAAGGGAAATTAGGTACGAGTTTTTATTTGGTCACTGTTGCTAGACAGATCACAACATGTGTAATCAAGGTCTGAACAAATATTGACAACATGGACTTGATGCTTTTAGAAATTCGCATGCGTGCTGGCGCACGGGCGTGCATACACGCACACTCACACACACACACATGCACAACACACACACACACACACACACACACACACACACACACACACACACAATACACACACCACATACACACACACACACATACATACATGCACGCACGCACGCATACATGCACGCGCACACGCACGCACGCACGCACGCACGCACGCACCACACACACACACACACACACACACACATTGGAAATAGGAACATACAAAGATCAGCAGATGTTAACAGATTAATCCGGCTAATCACTTTAATGTCTAGGAATGGTTTATGGAAAACCAAACAAAAGGAGAGAGAGAGAGAGAGAGAGAGAGAAGAGGAGAGAGAGAGAGAGAGAGAGAGAAGAGAGAGAGAGAGAGAGATTTGTTCAACAAAACAAGTCACAAGCATCTGACAAGCAGCTCTAAACTGAGGTGATGCTGAACAGTATCTTTGCCACCACAGTCTGTACATCTGCAATGGACATGTAACAGAAGTGTCTGAACCTTAGAAGTTCAAACAATTGTTGATTGTTGCGAACGAAGAGATTTCATCTTTTTTTTCTTCAGAAGTAGCGCCCATGGTGTTTTAAGCTAACTTTTCCCATGCAGTTTCTTCCTACCTGTAAGCTGAGAGACCACAAAAAGTGCCTTGCGCTTTTCTTACCACACTACTCAAACGTTGAGGACAGATTGGAAACGACGCCTTATTTGGTTTCTCTACTCAAGACAACACAAACAAATCATAGCTAACGTCGATCCTTTTTTTTCTCTAGTATACCTGCTGTCAGCAGATTTAATTGATTTTATATCAGGATCTGTCTTGCAATGCTCGGATTTTTACAGAAAACAGGATGACTTCAAGCCTTGTTCATACCATACTGAACATGTCTCGGCAATTCACGATAATACTCGTAACCATTAGCTGTACCGTTCTTCATAAGTACGTTGTGATGTTGTGACTGGCGGCTCATCGTTAGAATAAATCTGCTTCAGAAGGCTGAGTCAAAATCGGCAGTACAAGGATGCCCCGGAGCAATGCTAGTAACGTTATATATCTGGGTGTAGCGTCTTACGCATACAAGGTTCAGTCGCATATGGCTCTGTTCCTGCTGCTGATTGATAAACCTGGTACCGTCATCAACATGGCGGTGTTTTTTTGTTTTTTGTTTTGGTTTTGTTTTGTTTATAAAGAAAAAGGCCATACAGAGTATGTCGCCTTGGCATTTTTTTTCCCATGGTTCCTGTCTGATGAGGATGATATTATTCAAGAAGACACAGCTATGTGGGGATGCGTTAAATTGTTTTGCTGATTGAAGGAAAAAATGCAGGTGCTTCTTAGTGTTTCTTGCCGACAGTCATGTTGCTGTAATTCATGGTTCTGCATTTGTTTCGATTGTCCTGTCAGCCTTCATTTCCAGTGAGAGAATTACTGTGTTCTCAGTCCACTGCAAGAATCAGACTGTGATGCGCACAAAAACAAAGGTTTGTATTATCGTCTTCATGTGCATTATTATTTTCGGACTGTACTATATATCCATATGCAGATATCACACAGCATGTGCATGTGATGCGAATACTCCTACGATTATAAATATCCTCATTCAAAATGAATTTTACATTCGTCACAAAGATCTGCTGTTTTTTTAGGCAACATTTTCTTTGGGGTTGGTGTAGCTTCTGGTGTGCTGAGAGTGGCTGTGACAGCAACTGCAATGATTGTATGAATGTAGACAGGCTGTGACATGGTGCACAGAAACATCAAAGTCTACAGGGGAGCTGGTTCTGTCTAAAACGCTGTCTGGTACTTCCACACTGCACATGGTTTCTCTATCTACCTACTTTCCTTTTCCTCATTTACTCATGGATTTCTAACAAAACCTGAGTTTGTATTTGTTGTATGTGTATGAAGAAAAAGAAAACCATACACCTGAAGGGGGCGCCAGTGGGATCCAGAGAAGAACTTCCCTCAACTTCAACATGCTCATTTATTAAGAGATGGGCTTTTGATGCGCAGAGACTTTGTGGATATTGTTTCAGGAGCACGCAGAGCAACAAAAAAGAAAAAAAAAAGGGAAAAGAACGTAATCGCAGGTCACATCCAACAGGTCTAAGCTTACAGCGTTTTATTAGTCGTGCAGGACGCTGCGCACCTGAACATCACAGGTGTCAAAATTGCCATACAAACAGCCTCATCGGCCGGTCTAGGAAAACAATGCTGAAGATTCTGCTTAACAGAAAAGATTCTTGCTGAAGAACAAACAGGTTTCAATACAGGAAGAAGCACCAGCGCACACAACTTCAACTTCCCAATTTTGTTTGAGAAACTACAACACCAGCAAGATCTATATTGTGTTTTTTAACTGACATTACGAAAGCATTTGACACAGGATCTGGCACACAGCCTTAAGGACAAGCTTGAGGGAGTACAACATCGATAGGAACCTCGGCATAGGTCATAAAGCAGCAGTCTACTACAATGGCAGCCTAAGCAAACGCTTCCACACAAATGTCGGCATTAGACAGGGGCTGTCTACTTTCCCCCCACCATGTCTAACAATTATCTGGAAGGACTAGTGATTGTTGTACTGGAAAATCATCTTGGAACCATGAACATTGCAGGCAGGACCGTTACCAACCCACGCTTTGCCAACATCATCGATGGCTTCAGCGGACAGGAAGAAGAGCTTGCTGAACTAGTAAAATGCTGGAACAAAACATCTGCAGGAGATGGCATGGAAATCGGAGTGGAAAAGGACAAATTGATGATAAACGTCACCAACGGCATAACGAGACATCAAAGCAATTAGTCAAAACCTAGGACAGTAAGCAGCTTCAAGTCCTGGGAGGAGCTGTGAATGGTCCAGCCAACAGCGCTCTCAGAACTTAGCACCATCTGGAGCAAAAATAGCACCATCCAGTTTTAAAATAGGAATCTTGTGTACGCTAGAGATATCAATCTTTATCTATGCTCATAAAACGTGGACGCTGACAGCTGATTTAGAAAGAAGAATACGGGCATTTAAAATGAAATTACCGCAAAATCCTACTCAAAGTTCCTGTCACCAGTGAGGAAGTGTGCGAAAGAATCGAGGCAGCCCGTTGGTTCCTTTGAAGGTCGAGTTGTTGAGGCGTTGGGATTCTGATAAACACTACCCTGCCTCGACACAAACCTTGATCTGTGATCTCTTCCAAACCACACTGTGGCTGTCCACTTCACAGCTCTGCATGCCTCATACTTAAAACTACTAGGTTCCGTCCAACATCAGTGGCTCCAACTCCGTCTTGGGGTGTTTCAAAACACCTCTATGTTCAACCTGCATGCACCCGCCATGCCGATCCCAACCCAACCATACACTAAGACAAAATATAACCACCATTTAACGCTGTTCTGAGAAATGGAATGTCCTGGTTAAGACCATGACCGTGCCTTCAACTGAAATATACGGTCAAGTTCGAAGAAAATCCCAACTTCGTATCTCATTATAGAATCCATAAACTTTTCCACATGCACACTTCAGAAACAAACCCAACCCAGGAGTTGTGTCAGACTCCTCCAAATTTCCATGCACTCCTCGTGGACTTTCAAAACACCCTTTATCAGTTTTGATCTTGTTTCCTCCCACAAGGATTACTCCAATTTACCAGATGTTAGTCCGTGTCTGTTTCTTCTAAGCAGTCTTGTTCAAAACAAACAAATACAAAACAGAGCAAAACAAAACCAAACATTCCTTTTGACAGGATTGTTTTGGCTTGGACGCTAGCTGTGGTGTCCCAATCCAAGAATGTGCGTGTTCCCTATTCCGCTCCGAAGTGATTGCTGATGTTTCATCAGTCACTTGGAACTTCTCACATTCTTTTGATTCTTTTGCTCACTGAAAAGTGACAGATGCAACACTGCTCTTTCTTGAATTCAGACAAACAGACCACATCTCCAGGTCACATGAGGGAGCTTTAATTCTAGGTCCTAAAACAAACCTGGCGTTACAATGGATCTCTTCCTTCTGTGATGTTGTGGGCAACGAGGACGCCGACAAAATCTCAAAGCGAGGCAGCAATCAAGAGTAAACTGTCCATGAAATATCATATGGAAAGGTCAAGATCTATCTGAAAAGCTACTTCAGAAACACAGGATGACAGCATATGCGGATAGAACTTGAGAAGGATGGAATCCACTATCTTGAAAGGGTGTGACAGGTCAGACATCCAACAGGGCACTGTCAGCTCTTGTCACATCTCTTCAGACTGAAGACGGGACATTGTCACATCCTGTCAATGTCCTCAGACTGAGAACAGGACATTGTCAGCTCATGTCACATCTCATCAGACTGAGGATCTCTCACACAGATGAGTGCCCATGAGGCATCAGTCCACAGACACCTGTCGAATAATTTCAGCCCCACCTCACCTTTGACACTCTCTGACAGGGAACATGGCCCAGTGCAGTGGACCTGGGGGAAAAGCTGTGGGGACCAGGGAGGTCGCTGAGGCAGACGGCAGACTTCGCCCACAACTCCAGTCTAAGTAGGCTGTTCTCATGGTCTTTGAACTGTAGAGTTGTGAAGTCTGGAAAAAAATAGGCAATTTATCCGGTAGCAAAAACAAGAAATCCTAGCATTTCGAAGGACTATAAACCTTTTGCATTGACATCTCTGGTAATAAAAGGTTTGGACGCCTTGTCCTTCAGATTCTTCTTCCAACAGCCAAACAGCTTTGTGATCCATACCAATTTGCATACAAACAGATCAGAAGTACAGATAATACAATAATCACTCTTTTAAACATTGTATGCATCCATCTTGAAAACAAAGATTCTTTCGTTCGCACCCTGTGTATTGATTTCTCATCAGTTTTGAATACTCTTCAACTACACATTATGGCTTAGAAAGTCCACTTTGAGGGAAAATATTCATCAGCAAGAACCACATTTACTGGTGTACCTTATGGCACCGTTCTCTCCCCTGTGCACCTAACTCTTTGTACAAATGATTGTACTGGTTCTTTTGTCACTCCTGTCATGAAGTACTCAGATGATTGTGCTTTAGAAGACCTGTCTAATTCAGATACTATGTATTTGCAAGAGATGGAACGTTTTCGTACGTGGTGCAGAGAGAACTGTCTAGATTTGAATGTTAGTAAGATGAAGGAGATGGTAATTGATTTTAGAAGAAACCCAGCTCCTGTCCCTCACTTGTACATCAAAAACAGAAAGTGGTACGTGTAAGTGAATAAAGTATCTGGGTACTGTTTTAGATGATAAACTGATTCATAATGCAGATACTAAATTCATCTACAAAAATGCCAATCTAGAATATACTGTCTTCTGAAACTTCGGTCTCTCGCTGTTAAAAAGGACATCTTAGATATGCTTTATATCGGTGTTTTGTAGAATCAGTGTTGTCCTTTGGCTTCTTATGCTGGTTTGGAAATCTTAGCGTGAAAAACAAAAACATTTAAAACAGAGTGGTGAATACATGTGGAAAGATCATTGGCAAAAGGCAAGAACAGTTAGACACATTGTATGAATATTGTGTCACACAAAGCGCTGTGAACGTTGCTGCTGACAATTCTCATGTTCTTTCAAAAAAAAAAACTACAATGTTCTACCCTCTGGTCGAAGATTCCAAATTCCAAAATTAAAACAAAGAGAACTAAAAACGTTTCGTTCCCAATTCCATTAAACTCCTGAAACAAATCTAGTTGCAAAGCGAGAGGACTGCAGGCGGAAATCTAAACAAATCTTAAATAAATGTTAGCGAACCGCCCAGAGAACGTGGACAAACGAGTCACAAGACGAAACAACTAGTTTCGACCTCTTAGGTCTTCATCAGGTGAGACATTAACGAATAAAACAATGAAAATTCACTTAGCTTTGATCGCTTCAGATCACTTGGTAGGGTTCAGCGCAAGGAAGAAGGCGTTGAATGAGAACGAGGCTGTTGGAAGGGAAATAGTGAGCGAGTCAAAGTCGTTTGTTAAGAAAGAATGCGAGGGCCTTCAGTCCATCAGCATGAGGGATGGAAGTGTAGAGAGAGACAAACGGCCCCCCAACCAACCACACCCTCCCACAGCTACACTAGTCAGACTTGCAGAATTAGTCCTCACCCTCAATACTTTTGAATTCAACAACCACACATTCTCACAAATCAGTGGTGTTGCTATGGGAACCAAAATGGGACCATCCTATGCCTGCCTCTTCATGGGACACCTAGAACACCGCCTACTAACCTCTTACACAGGCCCAACACCAGAGCTCTACAAAAGATACATAGATGATGGATTGGGAGCCACATCCATGCCAGAACATGACCTCCAGAATTTCCTCAACTTTGCACAGACCTTCCATCCATCCATCCAGCTGACCTACACCATTTCACAGTCAGTTAATTTCCTGGACATCACTATCTCCCTCAAAGATGGACTGCTTCAAACCTCAGTCTTCTACAAACCTACTGATGCGCACTCATACCTGGACTACACATCTTCCCACCACCAGTCCACTAAAAATAGCATTCCATATTCTGAATTCCTTCGCCTACGCAGACTGTGCTCTAGCGAAGAGGATTTCACTATACAAGCAGCCAAAATGTCTGATTTTTTCACCAACCGTGGATACCCTAGTGCCGTCATCAGTGATGCTCTCAGCCGCACTGCAGCTAAATCCAGAACATCTACTCTGGAAACTAAACCTCCCAAAGAGACAGACAGACCCACTGCCTGCCTTCTCTTCCATCCTCACAATCTGCCCATCTGCAGGATCCTGAAGTCTAACTGGCACATAGTAGAAAACCATAAACCTGCCTTTGAGACCACACCAATGATCACTTTCAAACGTGACAAAAACCTCAACGACCTACTGGTGCGCTCTAAGCTGAACAAAATCTCAACACCTAAGCCACCAGGTACTTTCCCCTGCTCAAAACCCAACTGCAAAATCTGCTCTCTCACCAAACCAGACACCATCCTACATGGCCCCACAGGCTCTTTCACTATTAAACGCACTTTCTCCTGCCAG
>CM065735.1:17779685-17792185 GCA_033310375.1 Conus canariensis
CCATCATCGGTGACCTATAATGAACATACTTACAAATTTTCAGAAAGATCGGCCAAGAACTTTCTGAGATTTTCCATAAAGAAGAAAACCATTATGAGCCGTTAGTGTCGGCTATAACGGTAAACCTAAACATCGGACATCATCCGTGACCCACAATGAACATACCTATAAATTTTCAGAAAGATCGGCCACGCACTTTCTGAAATATTCCATGAAGAAGAAAAACCGTTACGTGCCGTTATACCTGTTAGTAACCGCTATAACGGTAAATTAAAACATCAGGCATCATCCGGCTATAACGGTAAACTAAAAAGTCGGCATCATCCGTAACCCATAATGAACATACCTACAACTTTTCAGAAAGATCGGCCACGTACTTTCTGAAATATTCCATAAAAAACCGTAAACAGAAAGGTCGGGCATTATTCGTCACCCATAATTAACATACTTGTTGATTTTCACAAAGATGGGCTAAGTACTTTCTGAGATATTCAATGAAGAAGAAAAACTGTTACAGGCCGTTACAGCCGTTAGCAACGGCTATAACAGTAAACTAAAACATCAGGCATTATTCATGACCCACAATGAACATACCTACACATTTTCAGAAAGATCGGCCAGGTATTTTCTGAGATATCCCATACAGAAGAAAAATTGTTACAGGTCGTTACAGCCGTTAGTAACGGATATAACGGGGTAAACTAAAACATGGGGCATCATTCATGACCCATAATGAACATACCTGCTAATTTTCACAAGGATCGGCCGAGTACTTTCCGAGATATTCCATAAAGAAGAAAAACCGCTACAGGCCGATAGAGCCGTTAGTAACCGCTATAACGGTAAAGTAAAACATCGGGCATCATCCGTGACCCATAATGAACAGACCTACAAATTTTCAGAAAGATCGGCCCAGTAGTTTTGTCTGGAGCGAGTGGAACACATTTTGACCACGGACGGACGCACGCACACACAGACACACACAGACACACACAGACAGACAGACAGACAGACAGACAGACACACACACACACACACACACACACACACACACGCGCGCGCGCGCACGCAGACACACACACACACAAAACCCTGTCCGGCGTGCACGCACAAAAACACAAACGCACACAAATAATAACATGTACAAACATTCATGAGAAAGGTGAACTTTGGGTTGTTCCCCCTAAATCAAATTTTGCACTCAGATCGAAGGAATAAGTGACCTGACTGAACGAAAACTTCAATAATTCGAAACGCGTTGTTTCGAGTTAATTTCTTTGTTCCTTCATTTGGTGTTCTAGTTATCATGAGATGAGAAAAGACGGAGATGAAAACGTAGATTCCATGCCGAAAACAAGTTTCATGGTTTCAAGTTTCTATGCTTGTGAAAAGTTTACCTTGACAGCCAATAGACAAAGAAGAATATAGGCTTTGAAAAGAAATGCCACCACAAAATCCTACACAAAGACCCTGTAACCAGCGAAGAAGTGCTCGAAAGAATCGATGCAGCCCGCTGGCTCCTTTGGAAGTCTGCTGACAACAGTAGTGAAATGAACATTGAAATGGCATGGTCTCATGTCTCGGTCTTCCGGCCTCACAAAAGAAGACAGACGAAGACGGAGAGGGTTGTCAGTCCATGTAATGCCTGACCACTCCAGAGTTCAGGAACTCATGACGATTTACTTTCTTAACCGACTCTAAAGCTAGTCTTGGAAAGCCCATCATTCCAGCTGTAAAAGAGGCTGAAATAGACTACTGACAGTTTCGTCGTCATGTCCAACAAATTGAGAGTTTTTGGCAGGAAACTCTGAATATTCTTCAAGTTGATGCGGCATTGGGATCCAGATAAACACTACTCCGCCTCGACTGAGGCCTGATCTGTGATCTCTTCCAAACTATGGCTGTTCTTGTCACAGCTCTGCAAAACTCTTACTTAAAAATACTAGGTTGTATTCACCATCAGTGGCTCCAACACTGTCTTCCAGCATTTTACAAAACCTCGATGTTCAACCTGCATGCACGAGTGGGAACACACACCATTCCCACCACAACCTAACCATACACCGAGACAAAATGTAACCACCATCTCATGCTATTCTGAGAAAAAGAAAACCCTGGTGAAGACCATGGCTGTTTCTTCAACCGAAATTTACGGTCAAGTTCGAAGAAAATCCCACCTTCAATTGTCAGTTTCGAAACATAACCTTTTCCACATGCACAATTCAGAAACAAACCCTACCCAAGAGTTGTCAGACTCCTCCTAATTTGCTTAACCCCCCCCCGGGACTTTCAAACACCTGTTATCAGTTTCGATCTTGGATCCTTCTGCAACGATTTCACTAGTTTACTGGATATAAGACAAGTAGACAACTCTGTCAGCGAATTTTGTCATTCCACAAAATAACGGACGTAAATCTGGCGGGGCTTTCGGTGCTTCTGCCTTCATTGCTGTTACTCCTCAGCAGCCTTGTTCAAAACAAACAAATGGAAAACAGAGCAAAACAAAACCAAAACATGATGGCTCTGGCTTGGACATTTAATGGTGTTGTCCTAAATCAAGACTTTTCGGGTTCGCTTTTTCCCTCGTTTTGGCGATTGCTGATGTTTCATCAGTCACTCAGAACTTTGGAAATTCTTGCGACTCCAGTGCTTCCTGAAAAGTGACGGGTGTAACATTGTTCTTTCTTGGGTTTCCAGCTGTGTCCGAGTCTTCAGTTCAGCCAGACAGACCACATTCTCCAGGTCACAAACGGGGCTCAAACTTTGGGTTCTAGAATGCACCTGGTGTTACAAACTTGTGTGCAGCTAGGACGGTGACAAACTCTCAAAGCTAGGCACCAGTCAGAAGCAAACTGACCATAAAATATCATATGGAAAGGTCACACCCACCTCAAAAGCTGCCTCAAAAGACATGGAGACAGCTCCTGTAGATAGGACTTGAGAAGGGTGGAATCTACCACCTTGAAAGGGTGCAGCATATGATAATCTTCACACTGAGGACAGGACAATGTCGGCTCCTGTCACGTCTCAGACTGAGGACAGCACATCGTCAACTCCTGTCACATATCTTCACACTGAGGACAGGAATTTGTCATCTACTGTCACATATCATCAGACTGAGAACATGACTTTGTTACTTCCTGTGAAATCTCCTCGGACTGAGAACAGGACATTGTCAGCTCCTGCCACATTTCTTCAGACTGAGGGCAGGACATTATCATGTCCTATTACGTCTCTGCAGACTGAGAGCATGATATTGTCAGTCCCTGTCAAATCTCCTCAGACTGACACCAGCCCCACCCCACCTTTGACACTCTGACAGGGAACATGGTCCAGTGCAGTGGACCTGGGGGAGAAGCTGTGTGGACCAGGCAGGTCGCTGAGGCAGACGGCAATTCCAGAATGCTCCTAAAGCAGGACTGGGAACGTAGAAGAGGAAGAAAAAGGTAGTCAAGGATTAATATAGCAGACCATTATACTAGAAATGACATTTCAGATTATATGTAGACTGGAAATCTAAAGTACAAATTAATATGTTATTTCTTTTAAATCACACAACCAAACCAACCAGCCAAACAACCAACCAACTGATCAACCAACCAACCAACCAACCAACCAGCCAGCCAGCCAGCCAACCAACCAACCAATCAACGAACTTACCAACCAGCGAACCAGCCAACCAACCTACCCACCTACCTTTGGCGAGAGGACTGAAACAACCAAACAAATAACATTCCGCAAATCAGTGCGTACCCTCTGTTCAAGGTGAAGACAGTGTCACACATTCTACATTCACCCATATGTTAAGAAAAAAACAAGACGTGAGATTCGTGTTGGTTTTCATCTTCATGTGGCGTGTCTTGGGTGATTGACACCTGACGGGGCCCTCTCTCTCCATGTGTGATTACAGCCGATGTTCTCCAACTCGGAAGCTCGCCCTGGTCGCAGACACGTAGCCGTTAGGCTGGGTGGTATCCCTTCCGCCCTGGCTGTTGACTCGGTAAGGAATTCCTCCGCCCAGTGATGCCGTGTCAAGAGTGGAGGAAGCTGGTTGTGAAGTCTTGTGGCGCCCCAACGGCCTTCAACATTCTGGGATAGGTGACAGGTGATAGGTGTTATGAACAAATCAAAGCCATTGGTCCCTTATTAAACACTCCCTTATTAATATAACGTCAGGCATTACACAGCTAAGCTGATCCAGAAACATGATGCGCTAGTTTGCAGTTGCAGTCCAAGTATTTTACAGACTATCAGTGTATTCCATCCTGTCTATCATCCTTTACTACTGGATGAATGGTTCAGCTTACTTCCTGACGGTTCAGTGTCGATTACTCTGTTGACTCGGGTTGTCATTTCAATTGCGCACTTTCATTTTTCACATTTTAAGTCAACAGACAGCCCTGAAACGCCTTGAGAGATCGGTTAGGCGACAAAATGAGATGAAACATGAAACATGTGCAGACACGTGCGTGAATATATGAATATACAGACATTGTAAATGTAAATATAAGTATTCATTATAATAATAATAAATACCAGACTGAAATCATTCTATATGAACTGACATTGAATGTAAGCACACATGTGCAGACACGTGCGTGAATGTATGAATATACAGACATTGCAAATGTAAATATAAGTATTCATTATAATAATAGTAAATACCAGACTGAAATCATTCTATATGAACTGACTTTGAATGTAAGCACACGCTCACGCATGCATGCATGCACGTACGCACGCGCACACAAACACGCAACGCACACACACACACACACACACACACACACACATGTGCGCACGCACACACACACACACACACACACACACACACACACACACACACACACACACGTGCGCACGCACACACACACAAGCACACACAAATAACCACATGTACAAAAATTCATATGAATGGTGACCTTGGGGTTTTTCCCCTAAATCAAGTTTCGCACTCAAATAGAAGGGATAAGTGACCTGCCTGAAAGAAGACAATAAGTCGAAACGCGTTGTTTTTGTGTTAATTTCCTTGTTCCTTTGTTTGGCTGTCTAATTATCCTAATAAAAGAAAAGACGGAGATGAAAACGTTAATCCTATGGCAATGACAAGTTTCATGGTTTCTGCACTTAAAGTATATCTACAAATCCACTATCTCTGATGAATTAAAGTAATTATGAACGCATGGAAATCAGTCATATCTTTGATCATATGAAACTTATGCCAACGCATACGAATGAAAAGCATCATTACAGTTCGAATTTGCAAGTAACAATTTTAGGACGCCTGTATGTAATTCCATTCAGTTTGTATATGATACAGGAAATCCTTAGAGAACATGTACTACTGCGCTAGTGTAGATGTACTGTTATGATTAGAAAGTACATATGGTTTGTTGTAACTAACAAACAAGTAGGGTAACTCTTGCCCCAATGATGAAATACATAAACGATCTTAACTCCAAACGAACGCTGCTTACGACACCCAATCGCCTAGCAGATATGACAGTACAGAGCACCCAGAACAAACAAGGAAGCATCTCCCCAAGAACAGGATGTTCCAAGCTTGCCTATATATCCCGTACTCAATACATCCACACAGCAACAATAACTAGAGAAATGAACAAAAACATATGATCATTTATTCAAGACTGTCTTTTTGATCTTGAATATACTCAAACAAGTACAAAGAGGGACAGTAACACACACATGTAATCTTTATTTGATTAAATGAAAGGGAAACTTAATTAGACAGAGAACAGTAGACAGTAATTAACTAACAAGTAGGGTAACTCTTGCTCCCATGATGAAACTAATACATGCCCATGACTCCGAACGAATCCTGTTTACAACACCCAATCACTTAGCAGACATGACAGCACAGAGCACACAGAACAAACAAGCAAGCATCCCGCAAAAAGGACGTTCTAAGCTTGGCTATACACTCGGTACTGAATACATCTGCACAGCAACAACGACTGGAGAAATGAACAAATATGAATGAAAATTTATTCGAGACTGGCACGGTCTTTTTGATCTTGAATGAAGTCTGACAAGTACAGAGACGAACAGTAACAAATACAGGTAACCTCGATTTGATTTAAATGAAAGGGAATCTTTATCGAGGCAGGGAACATTTCAGCAAGAGTTACCCTACTTGTTTGTTACTTATTGTCTACTGCTTCCTGCCTCATTTAAGATTTTCTCTGATTTGTTGTGTTATGATAATGTGTCATTTGCCTTTTCATGCTTTATCTCGTGCCATTCTTATGTTCGTCTTATGTTACATTTTTTTAATTTAAAAAATCCACCCATACACTAAACACGGTGGAAATCATTAAAATATATTTATGAGACACGTCCATTGACATCTGATTTAAAAGCAGTTAAAAATATGAATGTTCCTGGCAATTTGCCTTCAATTCCGGTCCTTGACAGTGCTGGTCGACTGAAGATCTCACTACTTTAAATACCTTTTTTATTATCATATTAAGGGGGAAAATTGTGACAATGTGCCATGCCTGTTCCTTGTGAACATTTTGGTTCTAACAGCTCTGATATATTCAGGTGTGAGGCGTCCCAGCAGGATAGAAGATGAAACTGCAGGCACATCACCGCAGCAGGCAACTTTATCGTCACTTATTTTACGTTTTATCTTTCTTTGGACCTACGCTATTCTAACTCTTAAACAATGTCCAGAAAGTTTTTCTAAATGTACAGCGCATCACATAATAAATAAAGACGTTAAATCTAGAATTAATTAACAGAAACACTTCAATGGTGTACAGACACTGTAAATACAAATTCATATTTCGTCGTCCGATATTCACGTCAGTTAGAAATGCACGCGCAGTTAGGAAAAGAACACCGGGGAAAAGACAAATGATGAGCAGTACAGAAGTACCAACAAACATTGTAGAAAGCGCCACCACTTTAGGACATATTTAGACGATGTTTCTGAACGCCATACCACAGACTGACTGAGCTTCCATACAGTCAGAGCTGTTACAACCACTATCAGCAAACTAGCAGTCACATCTGCCCTAAAGAAAATGTCGCCTATAAAGTCCACCAGGTCTTTGTGACGCCTGTAAGATTTACTTTAAACGAAGTTGTATGTAAGCTCCTGGGTGTCTGGATCTAAGACATGATACCTGAGTACACACACGCACACACACACACACACACACACACACACACACACACACACACACACGTACAAATACAGGCGTGTGTGAGTGCGTGCACGAGCACACATATTCCTGAAATTCATTTGATTGTATCTAAAATTATCATTTCTGTCGTTGTATGTATTTATTATACATCTTTATTTTATTATATGTTCACATACCTCTTAATTATGGACTCAAGCCTGGTATGAACTACATTTGGGTTTTGAGTTTCGAATCTCTTCTCTCTCTCTCTCTCTCTCTCTCTCTCACACACACACACACACACACACACACACACACACACACGCAGACACACCAACACACACACACACACACACACACACACACACACAAAAGATGGCGACAGCGATCAGAAGCTAAACGTCGGGTCTGCTAGCTTATAGCATTTCTGCAGGCTCTGTCTCAGAAATGACCAAAACTAGGAGCCGGGGAGGTCTTCTTTCGTGCCCAGTACGAAATGCAAGTCAAGAAAGAAAGACAAAACCAAGTAAGTCGGCGCTTCGAGAATGTTCAAATCTGAAGCGAACCGGTCAACAGTCAAATGCTGACATTCCTGGCATTGGAACGGACAGCACCGATGACATTCCAAATCTCAGCTCCTTCACTTCTTATGCCATGAGGGACGTGAAAGAAGAAATCGGTGAGTTGAGGAAAGTAATTGAAACATTATGCAAAAAAAAATAGTATCCCTCGAAGATACGGTACGTGAGCAAAACAACACGATTGCTCAGCTCACAACCGTAAAGTGCAATTCTGAACCACGTTCTAAATTTGTTCAGACGAATCCAGAACAAAAAATGGTAAAGGAGAGCGCAAAACAAGACCTTACCTACGCTCAGGTGACAGCACAACGCCCGGTTTCAACATCAAACGGGAAAGAAAAAGAAGAAGATAAAAACCTAAAGCCAAAAGAACGATCTAGAACACAGAAGACAACTTCTCATGACGTCAATCCCAATGATAGCATCATCACGTCACAGACTGCTCAGAATCGAGCAAACAAAAGACACAACTTGGAAAGGAAAGTGAACAAGGCTAATGAAGATCTCCCATCTGTTCTCGTCCTTCATGATTCTGTTTTGAACGGTGTGAAGTGCACCCGACTTGGTCGATCTTATGGTTTCAAAACCGTTTCCAAAAAATCTTCCACTGCAAAGGACTTACTGCCCACGCTGAGACAAACCTTGTCGTCAATGGATACAGAAGTCGATGCAATTGTTATTCATTGTGGTCTCAATGATATTCAACAAAAAGACGTTGCATCCTCTAGCAAACTCTTTGCGGACACCATTAAAACCATCGCTAAAGAGCATTCACACGCCAGCATTGTGATCAGTAAAGTGGCTCCTGTTTCTAACCCCGAAATAAACATAAACCGCGAAATGTTCGACGCGGTTATAAACTCTGAACTATTCAAAGTTCCCAAAGTGTCCGTCATCAGCCATGAGAATCTCCTTGCCAGCCCCAGAACACTGAAAGACGGAGTCCACCCGAACCAGAAAGGAGCCAGTGTACTTGCTGGTAACTTAGGGCGACACGTTCACCAGCTTTTCTGGAAGAAACCCTCTGGCAGCAAGTCCAGGAATCCCAGTCTACACCGTTCTTCATGGAGAACACGATACCTCCCTCCTCCAGTCTTCTCGTCACACAGATATCATGATCTATCCTTTTCTCCTGTACCAGGGCCCTGGCGGAACTTCTATGATGTTCTACAAGACTGGTGAATGATCTTCATAAAACTTAACAACACTCCTCCGTCAAAAAAGTCAGTAGTTGTGCTATAATGTCTAGCGACTGAAATGATAAATTGATCGTCTTTGTGAGATATATTTGCCTGGTTGCCATTTTGATTTTTTTCCTAGTCTGCTACATCGCATAGTTTCCTCAATTCCCCCCCCCCCCCTTTTTTTTTTCTTTTTTTTTTGTGCGTTACACATTACCATTTTATTCCTCTTCTAGGCCTTGCCTTTTGTGAAAGTGTCCTCTATTGCGTTACTGTTTACTGATTAGTTCATTGTTGGGGAATTGTCTTTTTATTTTTCATTTGAATAATCTTCATTTTGCAATTGTGCCTCCCTTGAATGTCCATTGTAAAATTTTGATGGCAAACAAGACTGACATTAATATACTACAATGGAACTGCCGGTCGATTAACAAGAATTTGGTAAATCTTCAACAACATCTTGAAGCCAGCTCTTACATTGTCCTTATTCTTCAATCACTAAATGTGTCTAAAAAACGACTTGCCATGGCTGGATCGTTTCTTTTACCCACCTGTGGTACAAGAAACTGGTGACAATGAGAAAGTCTCTGCAGCCATTTATATATATGACCAGTTATATTACCATCCTCTTTAGTCACCTATACCTCCTGGCACCTCAGACGTGTATTCTTGTGCAGCTTCTGTTCACTTTGACAATTCTCTAGTCTTAAACATTGTCTCTGTGTACTTTCCAAAAGGATTCGTTGATAGCAATTCAGACTGGCTACATAATATACTACGCACAAAAAGTTAAGGATCGGTATGTGAAAACAGGTGCATAATAAACTCAGTTCGCTACTGTTATTTATTTCTTAGTCCAGCCAAATTGTCATGAATTCTTGTTCAGCTGTAAGTGGGCGATGTTGTGTTAGTGCGAAAATTGCACGGGATTCTCTACTACTGAGCTGGGCCGCAAACGGAAAAGCGGAAACTTGCGAAAAATGACCTTGTTTTGGACCGTTCTGCCTGAACACATTGCACTTGCCAGATGGAAAAACCATTATGCACGTGCAAGCACTGCTGTTTATGTGTGAGATGCTGTCGCTCGCTTGGCTATATAAGAAGACATTCCACCAGTAGTAGGCCTGATCTGACAATGCCTCCACGACGAAAATTAAGCGAGTTGGATAGGGGACGAGCTGTTGCATGGTTCCAAGATGGTGTTCCCAAGCGAGAAGTGGCCAGGCGACTTCATGTGTCCATCTCGGTCATTGTCTGACTGATTCAACGCTTCACAGCCACTGGGATTCTCCATGAAAGATGCAGATCTGGTCGACCAAAGAAGACAACCCCACGTGACGATCGTCTCATTGAACGACAAGCCCTGCAGACAAGAACAGCCTCTTCCAGCATAATTCAAAGGCAGTTCAGGGTGGCTACTAACATCAACATCCGCCAGCAGACCATACGGAACCGCCTACATGGGTTTAATCTCCGTTCTCATCGCCCAGCAGTATGGCCACGCTTAACTCCAGCCCATAGGGCAGCACGCCGCGCCTTCTGCGCACGTCACGTGAGGTGGACACGTCAGCAATGGTCCCAGGTCCTGTTCAGTAATGAATCACGCTTCACATTTCACGACAACGACGGCCGACTGAGGGTCTGGAGGCGCCCAGGGCAACACTTTACTGATGCCACTGTCCAAGAAAAGGTGGCCTTTGGTGGAGGTTCTGTAATGGTCTGGGGGGCCTTCAGTCTTCACCACAGAACACCCTTGTATCATGTACAGGGTAACCTGACTGGCATCTGATACCGGGATGAGATCCTTCGACCGCTGGCTGTGCCTACACTGCAGCAGATGGGACCGAGGGCTGTCTACCAGGATGACAATGCTCGCCCCCACAGGGCAAGGGTGGTCAACGACTTCCTGCAGCAGTCTGGAGTCAACAGAATGGAGTGGCCAGCATGCAGTCCCGATCTCAACCCGATTGAGAACCTCTGGGATGAGCTGGATCGCAAAGTGAGGAGCCACCCCCCTCCCAGGGATGCCCAACACCTCTACCAGATGCTGCAGGCTGAGTGGCAGGCGCTTCCACAGAGGATCTTCACCAACCTGGTCAACTCGATGAGGACTCGCTGCGTCGAGTGCCAGAACAGCCATGGTGGTTACACGCATTACTGAGCTTTTGGGAGCATCAGTATGCCCTGTCTTGTGATTTCAATGACTTTGGGAAATCAAATTTGGATACGTACCCACTTTAATCAAATGTACACACCAAACGATTGCTCAAGATTGAAGGCAATTGTGTATCGTTATCACTAAAGAATGGAATTAAATGTTGGCCAAACTTCAACGCATTGACTTTCTTATTTTGACAGGTATGAATGTTTGTGAAAGTGATCCTTAACTTTTTGTGCGTAGCTTATAAACTTTCAAAGTACTAAATGGTTAATTGCAGGGGACTTTAATGAACATGCTCCTTTCTGGGATAGAACTTGCACGAAAGTCAGCTCAAACCGTTTAGTGGAGAACATATCAGACTCTCCACTTGTTCTGTTAAATGATGGAAGTATCATGAGACTGCCTGATATCCCTAGTCACAGATCATCTGCAATTGACTTGCCTTTAATCTCCCCATCAATGGTCCCGAGCTGTACATGGCAAACTTATGATAACACTTTAGGGAGTGATCATATTCTCATAGTTATTTCTCTGAGAGGATTTGTAGTGAGCCAAGATGACAATAAGGATAAAACCCCAAAGTTTGATTTCAAGCGAGCTGACTGGGCCAAATTTCAATCTGTGCTATCTTCATATGATGTCAATTCTTTTGATAAATCTGACATAGAATCTATGTACAGTCATTTTACTATCTCACTACTGTATGCAGCGGGTGAGGCAATTCCGATTCTTAGTCAATCAAAATCTCCCAAACACACGGGTAAAGTGTGGTGGACAGAATCTTGCAGAAACGCTGTTGATAAAAATAAAAGCACGTTTAAACTGTACGCAAAAGTAAAAAAGGTTAAAGGGAGCATACCAGTTAGAACTGCCAAGAATCAAAGGAGTAAAGTAATTGAAAATGCTAAACGCAAGTACTGGTCATCATTTTGTTTTAATGAAATAAGTGAACATAAAGATATCAATAAAATTTGGAAAAAGATCCATGAAATGAAAAACGGAATCCATTTACCTGCATATCCAATCATAATAGGTGCTGAAAAATTTCCTTCGGCATACCAAAAAGCAGAATCATTTGCTGACATGTTTTCCAAAAACAGCTCCTTCTGTAGTTTATCAGACAAATGCAGAGCTATGAGGGAAAATCAATCTAACAAAGAAATGTACGCTGATCCTGACGAAAATAATTATCATTATCTAAATGCTGATATTACTTCTCAGGAATTACACTCTCCTATTTCTTCATTGTCTAATAAGAAAACGTCTGTCGGTTTAGATGCCATTTCTAATGAAATGTTAAAACATATACAACAAAATTTTGTTTTACTTCTACATGAAATTATTAATAAATGTTGGATTGAAGGGAACATACCTTCCATATGGAGAGACTCAATTATTGTTCCCGTTTTAAAGAATGGAAAATCAA
>CM065735.1:17799685-17804685 GCA_033310375.1 Conus canariensis
CATTCACGGTTTCACGTTTATTTCCATTGTTCTGTCCGCCATCATTGCTTGTGAGAGGTGTTACTGTGTCCTCAGACCGCTGAAGTACCAGACTCTGATGCGCACAAGAACAATGGCGTGTATTATTGTCACTGTATGTATTATTATTTTTGGTCTGTATTACATATCGACATCCAGATATCATTACGCATGTGGTTTTGATCCAGACACTCTCAAGATTACATATACCTACGTTCAAAGTGCATTTTACAGGCGTCACAGAAACCTGGTTGACTACATAAGCAACATTTTCTTTGGAGCATTTGTGCCTGTTGGTGTGCTGACAGTGGTTGTAACAGCGACTGCTGTGACTGTATGGAAACTCAGGCAGTCTGTCGCGTGGCGTTCAGAAACATCGTCATCAATATCTCCAAAGGAAGTGGCGCTCCAAAATGCTTGTTGGTACTTCTGTACTGCTCATCATTTGTCTTTTCCCTAACGTTCTTTTTCGTATCGCCCGTGCATTTCTAACTGACGTGAATATCGGACGACGAAATATGAATTTGTATTTACTGTTTTTGTGCATCTCTGACGTTTTTCTTTTAATCAATTCTAGCTTTAACATCTTTATTTATTGTGTGATGGGCTCTAGATATAGAGAGACTTTCTGGACGTTGTTCAAGAGTAAGAGGCGTGTCAGCCAAAAGAAAGGCAACATGTAAAATAAGTGGCTACGAACCTTCTGCTATGGTAATGTTCCTGCAACTTCCACGTTTATCTTGCAGCGACACACCTGAATATCAGGAAACCAAAATGTTTACAAAGAAACCCAAGGTTCACCCACATATGAGTTTTTGTTCATGTGATCATTTGAAGCGTTTCTGGAAGCCGTGTACGACAGTGCTTCCAGGCATATATTCAAACCGTCAGAACTTTCATATATTGTTCTTCTTGGCAGAAATATTATGACTTTTGCTATTATACATACACCATCTTCTTCCAGATATACGTTGCTTAATCAAGAAGAAATAAACATGCACATACAAAACGAAGTTTAAACCTTTGTATAATGCTGTGGTTGCGAGCACAAAGATACCTTACTAGAGGCAATCCAATATAAAGAGTATGGTTGTGAGCACACCTACTGTACTTATTTTTCTACCTATAAAAGAAGTACACGGGTGCTTGCATGTCCACATCATTCACAAATAAATGACCAAATCGTGCCCCTGCCTTACAACGCATGGGTGTACGCACACTAGACAGTAAAGAACGTCTTTTTTCGATTGGTACAAAAAGCTAATTTAAATCCAGGACTTCACACATTCTGTCCTTGAGCAAATGTCTAAGCACAACAAAGGATGCATTCCTACAATTGTCATCATCATCTTCATAATAATAATGATAATAATCATCATCGTCGTCATCATCATCATCATCAGCAGCAGCAGCAGCAGCATTGGCAGCCACAGCAGCAGAAGCAACAACAGCAGCAGCAATAACAGTAACAGCATCATTATCATCATTATCAGCAGCGGCTTTATCATCATTATCATCATCATCATCATCACCATTATCATTAATAATAATAACAATAATAATAATAATAATAATAATAATAAAACAATTACATTAATGATGCTGATAGTGATAATCATAATCATAATAATTATAATAATTAATACTGATAGTGATAATAATAATCATAATCATGACAGTAATAATAATGATAATTATAATAATAATTATAATAACAATGATAATAATGATGATGATGATGATGATGATGATGATGATTATCATCATCATCATCGTCGTCGTCGTCGTCATGATCAATATTATTATAATTATTACTATCATATCATATCATATCATATCATATCATATCATATCATATCATATCATATCATATCATATCATATCATATCATATCATCATCATCATCATCATCGTCGTCGTCGTCGTCGTCGCCGTTGTCGTCGTAATTGAGCGCGCGTGCATGCGTGCGTGCGTGCGTGCATGCGTGCGTGCGTGCGTGCGTGCGTGCGTGCGTGCGTGTGTGTGTGTGTGTGTGTGTGTGTGTGTGTGTGTGTGTGAGAGAGAGAGAGAGAAAGAGAGAGAGAGAGAGTGAGACGGTTTGGGGGCTATATCTCTTGTGTTTCTGATCAATCGACATTTTTCATTTACTTAGCATCTAAAGAATAAGCTGTCGAAGTTTTGTCGCTGAGACATGTACTTCTTAGAGGTTTTTCGTCACTCGATTGGGACGCAATTTTTTTCGCAGTTTTTTTTTTTAAATGGTGCCATTTCTTGACATGAGATGTCCACAGCATGGCTTTTAACGTGCTTACTAAGTGATATTTCAGCTTTAACACTTTACTTGAAGCAAATGGTCAAAGTGATAGTGAAGAAATCGCTATGACAGTAAGTCTTTATAAATCTTTTCAGAATTCTTTTCGAATTTCAAATGTGACTTTGTTTTATCAGTTCCAATTATTATCTAGCGATATTTACAGCTTGATTTCTTTACCTAAAACAGATTATCAAAGTCATAGTGAGCAAATGGCTACGACTTCAAGTATCTGTAAGAATTTTTAGAATTCGTTTCGAACTTCGAAAGTGATTTGTTTCTGTAAGAATTTTTAGAATTCGTTTCGAACTTCGAAAGTGATTTGTTTCTGTAAGAATTTTTAGAATTCGTTTCGAACTTCGACAGTGATTTGTTTCTGTAAGAATTTTTAGAATTCGTTTCGAACTTCGAAAGTGATTTGTTTCTGTAAGAATTTTTAGAATTCGTTTCGAACTTCGACAGTGATTTGTTTCTGTAAGAATTTTTAGAATTCGTTTCGAACTTCGAAAGTGATTTGTTTCTGTAAGAATTTTTAGAATTCGTTTCGAACTTCGAAAGTGATTTGTTTCTCATCAGTTCCAAGTGATCAAAGTTAAAATATGGTCATTGCTCTGAGCATAGATATCTGTAAATATAATTTTCAGAAGTCTTTTCAAATGTTAACGGTGACTTTGTTGTCTAATCGATTCCTTTCTCACCCTCTGCGCATACATCTGATGTCCATCTTTGGCCCGATACGATAGTATGTCAACGTACAGAGAACGTCATGAACGCACGCTTCTTTGCATGCATGCACTGCATAAAAAATCTACTGGAACCACAGGGGGGCGATTATTGTTATTTTCTTTAAGTCTATCTTTCTTCTGTGAGACGTGGACTCTGACAGCTGAACCTGAGAGAAAGATTCAGGCATTGCAGATGAGATGCTCCCTCAAGATCCTTGGCATTTCATACAAAGACCACATTACCAACTTGGAAGTCCACACCAGAGTACGGTAGACTATTGGACCATACGAAGACGTGTTATCCACAGTGAAAAGAAGGAAAATGAGGTATAGTCATATGTCAAGATCAACAGGACTCACCAAAAGCATTCTACAAGGAACAGTGCGGGGAGGCAGAAGGAGTGGAAGACAGAGAAAGACATGGGAGGACAACATCAGTGAATGGACTGGTCTCACACTCAGCAACTGTCTAAGAGCGTCTTAGGACCGGGAGGAGTGGAGGAAGCTGGCTGCAAAGTCTTCTATGGTGCCACAACGGTCTTCAAAACTACGGGACAGGTGGTAGGTTCTTCCGCCAGTCAAACTACCCATGGAAGATGAAGCAGACAACATCATTGGTAGAGAGTTTTTTCGGGGGGGGGGGGGGGGGGGGGGGGGGGGTTACCCATACGCGAGAACATGCTAATCCGATGAAGACAAGTGTAGACAGAATGGTTTTTTTTTGTTTTGTTTTGTTTCTTCGTTTTGTTTTGTTTTGTTTTATTTGCTATTTTAATTTTGCATTTGAACATTATGAAACAAAACGGAGAACAGACCTATTCTGTAACGTTGCAGTGTCATCTTCATCATCCTCAATGTCACCAGTCAACATTAAAAAAGGAAATTAAAAAAAAAAAAAACAACCTCTGGATCCTTTCATACCCAGCTTCTGTGCTGATGTCCATATTGATTTCTTATCAGCGTCCATGCCCGAGTCCTTCAAAGCCCTCGGCATCAGCAAGATCATGGGCACTATACTGAAATGACCTGGTGGGACACACACACACCACACACACACACACACACACACACACACACACCACCACCGCACACGCACGCACGCACGCACCACACACACACACGCGCGCGCGCCGCGCACACACACACACACACACACACACACACACACACACACACACACACACACACACAGCGCGCGCTCATAGAAAAACGCTCTGACCCAAGCTCCGTAACTGAGCAATTATTATCATCAGTAGGTGGGGTGTAGTATGTGATGTCTTGCAACTATTCGATCAGAACAGGTATTAATAAACCCCGCCAAAGTGGCACGGCAGAGATTCAGATCTCCTCTGGAAGGTGACCTCACGGCGACTCGGTCTTCTTTGGTGTCGGTGGACCAACGATGCTAAGGCTGTGACAGAACCCAGCTATTGCTATCCGGCAGAGATTCGAACCAGCAACCCCCAGGATCGCCAGGATTACGAGTCCGGCTCCAAAGGCTGAGTGATGGGAGGTCATTGTTTGTTCTTGCTAAAGCCGTGTTTGAATAGACCTTTTCATCTCTATTCAGGCAGTAGCAAAAGATTAAATTGAAAGTAAAACCGTAACTGTCTGGTCTCTCTACTTACCTCCTATCTCTGTCAAACAGAGAGAGAGAGAGAGAGAGAGAGAGAGAGAGAGAGAGGAGAGAGAGAGAGAGTTGACACTTTGACACTTTGATATTTTATTGTCATTATCAAAGAGGTCTTTTAACAAGGGGGAGGGGGTAGCAGACCAATAACATTTCCCTCTTCCTTTCCTCCAAACAAATAGTACACATTCATTCCAAGAGTGTATCAAATCAAGGGTTAACAAGAACAAATAACATCGAAACATTTCCTTATGTCCTCACGCAGAGGAGTAATGCAGTATGGTTTAAAAAATTGTAAGACTGACACGACCATACA
>CM065735.1:17812185-17817185 GCA_033310375.1 Conus canariensis
GGAGTGTCCCATCAAAGAAACGATAGGCAAAAACTGCGATTTTGAACTGCCATCGATATTTGATGGGAAGCCAGTGGAGTTCACGTAACAAAGGTGTAATATGCTCATTTTTACGCTTTTTGAGAACAAGCCGAGCTGCACTGTTTTGCACCCTTTGTAATCGTGCAAGCTGTTCTGAAGGAAGTCCTGCTAACACAGAGTTACAGTAGTCTAGTCGGGACATTACCATGGCGGTGATGAGTCTGATTGTTGCCTGTGTGGAGAGGTAAGACCGGATAGAAGCAATACGTCGCAATTCCAGGAAGCATGCACGACAAACATTAGATATTTGGTTTTGCATAGAGAGCGTTTGATCAATACTAACACCTAAATATTTCACTGACTCTTTGAAAGGTAAAACAACACCATCAATTTCTGCCGAAATTGTATTGACAGAAACTTAGAGACCCGACGACCATCTGGCTCAAGAGTGGTGTAAGTTCCTCCCAAACCCCACTCTGCAGCTGATCAGTTGATGGGCTTAAACACTAACATAGTGTATGCGTTTCTGAAAAAAAAATATATTGCCGCCATCGTCTTCCACACAGAAAATGTTCATTATAATATATCTGCTTAAAAAATGGTATTCTGAAATCCATAAGCAAAAGTATTCTTCAGGGAATGTTCCTGATACTATGTCTGCTTTAAAAAAAAGGGTATTTCTGAAATCTGTAAGCAAAAATATTCTGCAAGACAATGTTCTTTCCCCTGCATTGAATTCAATTACATCCTCATCCGATTACAGCGGGGCTCCAGTTCTTGATTGCCACCAGTGATTTCTCACTGTGTGCATCAGGAAGCACCTAAACAAGCCTTCAGTGCCGGGTCGTTCTTTGCGTAGGTAAGATCCAACGGTGGGCAAAAGAAAGAAGGCTTTACCTTTTCTGCGACCAAAACATAAATGCATTTACTTTCATACACTCAAGCGTTTTTTATTTTGTTTTGTTTTGTTTTGTTTGTTTTCTTTTTGTACCGATTCTGAAATCCGTTTTGGGAAGGCAGTCACTCTGGCTGTCAAAGATGCTGAATTTCTGACATGTATTTCTGGCCAAGAATGAACTTTTGTTATCGTTTCCAACTTCGTGAGACATCCTATCTGTATGCTATGAATATATTCTTCAGCTTGTACCTAACGCTTGCTATTGCACTAAAAAAAAACTTTATCAGCAAAGATCCCTGCATTGCTCCAGACTCTTCTGCAAAAGCTGTTCCTTGACAGATACTGGGTCTTCTTCATCACCACGGCCTTCGGGTCTGTCTTGAGGTGCTCTGCCCTAACCTTGTGTACAGCCTGTACGCAGAAACGGAAGAAGTTTCCCTCCACCCCTGCCCTGCAAGATTTCGCTGAGATTGGATTTAACTATTGTCTGAAGCTATTCTCTGAACTGTAAAACCTGTCTAAGATCGAGTCGTCAACCAGCATATAAAACCAAATTCGAAGACAACCACAACCACAATCACAGCATTGGCATCCATCTCCATGTGGCCACACCCCACAATTAGAATTTTGCACTAAAACACTATTTAATCTACATAAGTGTTTTGACGCCTACCATAAATTTGTGCTAGCATTTAATGTTAAACAGATAATTGATCAATAGAACAACTCCCCAGCAATCATTTCCCTTGTTTTGCGGGATTTTCAACGATGAAATACAAACTAAATTCAAATACATGACCTTCCCCTTAGTTGACACACATTTCAGGCCTTTGCACTCACCCGTCAACCTATCTTTGCGCTAGCTTGAAGCGCCCTAAGGGTCCCATTCCTTTGATTTTAATCTGTCCGCTTGGAACCACCTGGCTTGTGCCTTGATGGCCATATGAAAGAAAATGAGGAGAATCAACTTTCGGACGCAATAAACATTCTCAAAACAATCTGACTGGGCCAGTCTGCAGATGCTCGACTCCTTAAACAAGGCCTTTCCAGGATCAGGATCAGGATCGGGGCATTGTATTAAAACAACTTAGCCTATTTAGGCTTTTTACGCCCCTTTTATTTTTGGTGTCTTATTGATCCGGTCATTAACTAGCTCAGTCTTCTTTAACCATCAAAGTCATATCTAATTTTAATTATTCATTCATGTTTATCTATGAGGTTCTTGAATTTATTTTACTTGGTGCACGTTTGATGTTAGTTGTTAATTTATTCCAATAATTGATAACTCTGTTAGTAAATGTAAATGTTCTCAAATTAGTTCTGGAACATTTTTGAATATCTAATCTTCACCGTTTCTTGTTGTATTTATCTGTGGAGTACAAAAAAGCATGCTTTGTCAATATCATCAAAAGCATCAAATATCTTATCTGTCTGAATCAAGTCCCCTCTTACTCTTCTTGCTTTTAGTGTTGGAAGTTGTAAATATTTTAATCTTTCTTGGTATGAGTAATCCTTTATACTATGGATCATCTTTGTTGATCTTTTTGAACCTGTTCTAGAGCTTCTGATTGCCTCTTTAACATTGGATACCATACAGTATTGCCATATTCAAGAATGGGTATCACTAATGTCTTATACAATTGTAAGAAAGTGTCATTTTCTATAGATATAAAGGCTCTTTTTATTATTCCGATCGTTTTATTAGCTTTGTTAATACTATTTGCAATATGTTTATCAAATAGCAAGTTTTTGTCGAAAGTCACACCTAGATCTTTCTTTTCCTCACATTTAGACACTTTTATTTCCTTGTCCCCAATTTTCATTATATAATCATTTTGTGGGTTTGATTTACCAATATGAAGTACTTTACATTTTTCTGCATTAAAGTATAGATTCCAAGTATCAGACCACATTGGTAATGTTTCAATATCCTTTTGTAATTCCTGAAGCAATTTTGGAGAATTATACAGTTTTGTGTCATCTGCAAAAAAATTACATGTATTCTTTAGTTCAACAGGGAAATCATTTATAAACACAGTAAATAATATTGGTCCCAAAATACTGCCTTGTGGTATCCCACTAATGACATCAGCACTACGAGAGAAAGAACTACCAATCCTTACCTTTTGAGTTCTTTTTGATAGAAAGTCTCTAACCCAACCAAGTATACTGCCTACTATTCCATAAGACTTCAATTTCTTTAGTAGTCTTCCATGTGGTACTGAGTCGAACGCTTTCCTAAAATCTAAATACAATACATCTATATTCTCTCCTTTATCAATCTCCTTTGTAAAGTCTTCCATCACTTCTAGGAGTTGAGTCACACAAAATCTGTTTTTTTTTTTTACGAAATCCTTGTTGGCACTCTACATATGATTCATTTTCTGTCATATGTTTAACGATAGCCTCTCTAATAAATGATTCTAAGATTTTACATATAATCCATGTTAAACTCACTGGTCTATAATTCCCTGGGTCTCTTCTCGTACCTTTTTTGAATACGGTAAAACTGTAGCAGTTTTCCAGTCTGAAGGCTACTATCATCTCTTCAACACATTTAGTAAAAAGTATATAAAGTGGGAAGGCCATCTCCTCATTTAGCTCTTTTAGCAGTCTTGATGGAATGGCATCAGGACCACATGCTTTATTTGGGTTCAGAAATTGAAGCTTTTTTTTTTTTTATTGATTCTACAGAAATGTCTACATTTTCCAAAATTATACCTTTTGACCTTGAAGCTGGACCTAGAGTAGGTATATTATTGATATCTTCCCTTATGAATACACTAGAAAAAATGAATTCAAAATATCTGCCTTTCCACTATCTGTCTCTACAATGTCACCTTCTTTATTTACTAAAGGACTCACTCCTGTATTCATCTTTGTTTTAGATTGTACATATCTCCAGAAAGCTTTCGAGTTATTTTTGCATTCCTTTGATAGCTTCTTTTCAAATTCCTCTTTTGCTTCTCTTATTTTTTGGTTACAAGTATTTCGTGCTTTCATATAATTTTGATAATCTTTCCCATTTAGTGACTAAAAACCTCTGGTACATATTATATTTCTTTTTTTTCTTCTTTTTTCTTTTTTTTGTTTGTTGTTGCAAATTTCATTGCCTTTGAATTCATCCACTTTGGTTTCTGTTTTTTATTATTATTATTATTATTAATTTGTTTTGGAACATTTTTTTTCTAATAAAGAATTTAACGTATTTTAATTTCCCTTCAGCATTGTTCTGCACCAAGGTCATTGAGTTTGTTCCAGTCAATCTTCTTCAGTTCTTCTTTCATTTGTATAAACTTCCCTCTCTTAAAATTGTATGATTGCTTTGGTTCTTCTTGATCTTGGTCCTCCCCTAAGTACAAAGAGAACATTAAAACCTCATGATCACTTTTGCCTATAGGAGCTAAGTGTTTAATGTCCGATATCATGTTTTCATCATTAACGGGTACCAAATCCAGTATATTTGATTTGTGTCCGTCTCTGTGTCTTGTTGTTTGCTTCACCATTTGATAAAAAAAAATGCATCTTGTAAGCAATTTCTGAACTTTTGTCCTCTTTCACCAGAACAAGTACCTTGCCAGTCAATGTCTGGGAAGTTAAAATCACCAGTAATACAGACATAATTGAATTTTTCTCACCTGATTTGCTTCAACAAACTCAAACATTTTTTCTCCATTCTCAATTGTTGTGTTTGGACTTTTGTAAATGGTTGCACTCAATATTTTTTGTCTATCTTTATTTGAAAAGGTAATCCACAAATCTTTATCAAAATCATTATCTTTCCTAAGCTTGTGTTCTTTAGCATTTATGGAATCCTTCACATATACAGTTATACCCCTTTTGGGATTCTCATTGAAGAATATTTCATACCCTGGTATTGAATATTCAACAATTTCGCGCTTCCTTCCGAAAAGACATCAACAATTAACCAGCATATGTATAAGTCCTACAAAGAACCGTGTCAAAAATCGTTGTTCCAAGACATTCACGAAAGAATCAAAGTCTGATACAAGTCTTTTTGGTTCAACGTTTAGTTCTATGACTCTGAATCGGTCAATACAAAAATCGTTCGGACAGGACT
>CM065735.1:17822185-17854685 GCA_033310375.1 Conus canariensis
ATATATATATATATATATATAAAGATAGAGAGAAGATAGTAGAGAGAAGAAGAGAGATCAGTATAGTTAAAAGCCCTAATGATTTACGAGGTGTCAACCCCTTGGGTAAAACATTAGTAAAAAGTTTAAAAAGGAATGCTAAAATTATCTACAAATTTGTTTCTAGCGCTTGGCTATCGTCAGGATGGAGTTTGGGTTGCCCACCGCCGGTGTTATATAGCGTGTGGGGCCCGGTTGTAGCTGTTTTTACGTGCGTGTTGTTGCACGTGTTTTTTTTTTGATTTTCAGGTTGTTGTACGGGGTGTGTTCACTAACAACGATTTCCATTTATGCCTGCAGTTATTTACTATTTCTGTTTTAGTATTAAGGGTTGCTAAGTGAGGTTTACATAGTATTAGCCATTTTTCAGTTAGGCATAGGTTGCATCTTTTTGAGATATTGCTGCATGGTGATGCCCTTTTTATGATTTTCCAGGATATGTTATAGTTTATTTTTGCGTCTTTAAGTTTCCAAATGTATTTGCTCAATTCAGTTTGGTTTTTGTATTTTTCTTTGTTGAATGACTGTTTGTGGTTTGCATATCTGGTTTTGAAGTGGTTTTCAGTTATCCCTTTTCAGTTATATATATATATATATATATATATATATATATATATATATATATATATTACAATAAACTAATAAATCCCAAGGATAAGTACCGAGCACCATTCCAGCAACTTACAGAGTAGCTTGGTGTTGCAATGACTGCAAGAAATATTCAGTTATAAACAAAGCTTGCTCTTATGTCTTAGATTGAAGGAATAGGGGGAGATAAGCATTCATATCTGCAGTAGTAGATAATTCTGCCTAACTAACAGTATGTGCTTGAGTGGATGAATGGGGAAAAAATAAAATAAATGCTTATCAAAATGAGCCTTCAGCAAGCTTATAGTCTCCAAGGGGGAGGAAACTCACTAACATATAACTCCTGGTCAGATACCGATATTTCGAAACCTGATTGTTTTTCCTCAGTGACCGCGGAAAGTGGTAATTTGACTCCTCTGCCTTTTCGGTTTTAAGAAGAATGCTATCCCAGAAAAAGGCTGGTGTGCAATACCGTAGTGTGTTTGTTGAGTTTTCAAAAAAACAACCAAAGGTGCCACCTAAGAAGCAAAAGAAAATCATGAAAGAGCAAAACAAGCTACATTTACTTGTGAAAAGTAGAAATATAAAAAGATAACCTCTTAATACACAAGTGCTGAGGGCCAGTTCTTGGAATGAATCCGCAAGGGACTAAATTACAATAAACTAATAAATTTCAAGGATAAGTACCGAGCACCATTCCAGCAACTTACAGAGTAGCTTGGTGCTGCAATGACTGCAAGAAATATTCAATTATAAACAAAGCACTTGTGTCTTAAGAGGTTATCTTTTTATATTTTCTACTTTTCACAAGAAAATGTAGCTTGATTTGCTCTTTCATGATTTTCTTTTGCTTCTTAGGTGGCACCTTTGGTTGGTTTTTTGAAAATCAACAAACATACTACGATATTGCACACCAGCCTTTTTCTGGGATAGCATTCTTCTTAAAACCGAAAAGGCAGAGGAGTCAAATTACCACTTTCCGCGGTCACTGAGGAAAAACAATCAGGTTTCGAAATATCGGTATCTGACCAGGAGTTATATGTTAGTGAGTTTCCTCCCCCTTGGAGACTATAAGCTTGCTGAAGGCTCATTTTGATAAGCATTTATTTTATTTTTTCCCCATTCATCCACTCAAGCACATACTGTTAGTTAGGCAGAATTATCTACTACTGCAGATATGAATGCTTATCTCCCCCTATTTCTTCAATCTAAGACATAAGAGCAAGCTTTGTTTATGACTGAATATTTCTTGCAGTCATTGCAACACCAAGCTACTCTGTAAGTTGCTGCGGTGGGTGCGAATAGCTGCGTCAGAATATAGCAAGTCCATTTGCCATAGTGAATTCCACAGTGGCCACACGCCACAATTCGGATTTTGCACTTAAACGCTGTATAATCCATGTAAGCGTTTTGAGGTCTACTATAAATCTGAGTCAGCAGTTAATGCTAAAGCGGCAATTTGTAAATGTAATTAATAGCGAACCGCTAAGAAAATATATACAAACGAATCACAAGATAAAACACGACGTTATGTATCTTGCCTGAAGAAGACCTAAGTGGTCGAAACGCGTCGTGTTTTGTCTTGTGATTCGTTTGTCTACGTTTTTCTTGGCGGTTCGCTGTAAATTACGTTTAAACTTTGTTGAGATTTCCGCCCGCAGTCGCCTCACTTTGCAACTAGATAAAGCGGTAATTTATCCAAAGAGTCACGCCCCAACCAGTCATTTTACTTGTTTTGCGGGATTTTTACCGATGAAACGACAATCTTCAATTACATTCGCCTTAGTTGACGTCACATTTCAAGCCTTTCCCTTCACCCATGATCCTATCTTTTCGCCAGCTGGAAGCGCCCAAATAGTAACATTCCTTTGCTTTGAATCTGTCTGCTTGGACCCCACCATATAAAAGAAAATGGGGAGAATACATTTTCAAACGCAACGAAAATTCATCGTGAAGGTTAGCAGAGGCACTGGTTTATCGAGATGGTCCTTATGATGCTAAAGGCCTGGCTCCGTCCCTCCACAGTTGTTGTTGACAATGGTGACGCCATAATGATAATGTCTTTTGAAGTGAAACCATGATCAGCGATGCATTTGTGCCGTGATTTATCCTCCCCAAACCTGTGTGCCATTGTTGACACACTTCAAGTGCAGCAGGCTGGATCGAATTGACTGTCGGGATGCTTCCCCCTTAGCTCAGTACAAGGGAGTCCTGGTCTATGAGTACAGGGGTGTGTGAGAGGTTTTGGGATTCCTACCCTGGTTTTGGGATTCCCACCCTGGTTTGGGGACTCCTGCCCTGGTTTGGGGATTACTACCCTACCTATCATGACTTACAGAATTTCATCACTCCGTGTTTTATTATCCGAGTGTTCTCTCTCGTAGACCATCCATATTCCAAGGCTAACCAGTATCTCCTTTTGTTTTCTTTTTCTTTTAAATCTTTTATCCTCCAACCTCCTGTTTTTTTCACACTGAAAATATTCTTTTAACATTTCCCCCCCTTTTTTAAAATAAAAATAGGGCCACCATACTCCTCTTTTGCCACTTTTTTTTTCTTTTTTTGTGCGTGTGTGTGTGCATCAACCAACAAGTAACTACATGTCTTGCACACCATGCAAGTCTGTATGTAAGCCTCTCGTACCTGGCTTTGAATTCAGTTTTTTTTTCTTTCTTCTCTTAGGCAGACCGCCCACCACAGCTAAGGACTGTGCTCTGTCAATCCAGTGCCATTTACCCAAAGCTGGCGAGTTCGGTTCGTGGTCACTGAGACCTGTCCACATGTTTGCGGACTGTACGTGCCGTGTGTTTAGGAACCACAACCTCTCAAAAATCCGAACATAGTTATTCCAGATTTTATGTTCGAGGTTCACTCCTGTCGATCAGTGGTGTGTGCGTGTGCGAGTGCGCGTGCGCACGCGCGCACGCGCGCGCGCGCGCGCGCGCGCGCGCGTGTGTGTGTGTGCGTGTGTGTGTGTGTGTGTGTGTGTGTGTGTGTGTGTGTGTGTGTGTGTGTGTGTGATTGGCAGGCGCCACTTATCATCGTGTCTAGAACCACCTCGTGTAAATGGAACCTTTCAGCAGGCAAATGATGGTCCGAGACTGGGATTTTTATGCTGGAGCAGGGGACACATGCTGCAGTAGCCACCCCTTTTATCATGTTAGAGTCTGGTATCGGGGTAGGACGGGGGGAACGAGTGGAGGAAAGAATGGGTAGGAAGAGGTAAGTGTGGCGAGGGAGGGGGGTAGCCATACCCTTCCAGCTAAACGAGAAAGCCCAAAATCGTGACATACGGGACGTAACTACCACCATTCCCACAGGCTGAAGTACTCGAGCCAGGAGGATGCAGACGACCTAACGTGCCCTACCTCGGGTTTCCAACTTCTGTCTCCCTCTCTGTTTCAATCTTTCTACAAGGTGCGTTTGGCGTCAGAATTGTGTTGAGATGGGCGCCAAGTCTCTCTGTCTGTCTGTCTACCTCTCTCTGTCTCTGTCTCTGTGTCTGTCTGTCTGTCTGTCTGTCTGTCTGTCTGTCTGTCTGTCTGTCTGTCTCTCTCTCTCTCTCTCTCTCTCTCTCTCTCTCTCTCTCTCTCTCTCTCTCTCTCTCTCATTGCGCGAGCGCACATGGTAATAACTGATCGAATCGATTTTCATTTCCACCCTTCCCCCTTTCCTAATTGTGAATGGGCAATAAGCCTAAAACACAACAAATCATTTGAGTCTTGAGTCTCTCTCTCTCTCTCTCTCTCTCTCTCTCTCTCTCTCTCTCTCTCTCTCTCTCTCTCGAGTAGATTGTCTGTCCCTCACACTGATCTGAAACCCAAAGCCAAGGCTTGTGTCTAAGACCTCTGGCAAGGGGAATGAAATTCGCAGATGGATAACAAATTGTTCCAAATCCGTCCAAACCTGAAAGAGTTTTACCATGTTCCCGAGGCGGCCATAAAGAAGAAACAGTCTTGTGCCGATTGCGTACAGGCCACTCCTTTTACGCCTATTCTTATTTTTTTAAGGTGAAGGAGCTCCGTGGTGCATTCCATGTCATGTACCACTCACAGTGAAACACATTCTTTTACAGTGTTGGAACTTGCACGATGTGAGACATAAACACTTTACAGCAGACTCCATGAAAACCTTGTTCAGAGATGTCCCACCTGATGTGATCTTTGAATTTCTGAAAGAGATAAAAAAAAAATCATCTGAATTAACGGAAAAGAAGATTTTAAAAGAAATTTTCGTTGTGTTTTAGGTGTATTTTACGGGTTGTACGAATGAGTTTTTGTTGTTGTTCGTTTTGATTTGTGAGTTAAGTTCGTTTTGACTTGTGAGTTAATTTCAACGCAGTGACAGCCCTGATATGGCCCTTTGCGGTAGGTTGGGCTATAAACAACATTACCTTACCTTACCTAATCCCCAACCTTCTCTGTCTGTCTGTCTGTCTGTCTGTCTGTCTGTCTGTCTGTCTCTCTCTCTCTCTCTCTCTCTCTCTCTCTCTCTCTCTCTCTCTCCCTCCCTCTCTTTCTCTCTCAGAGCTCTTGGAAAGTAAAAAGAAATTGCTTGTTTGTAAAAGAGGTGTTTGTTGCATGCTAGCCACTGTCGTCTAGTACCTCGCTGCCTGGCCAGGAACATGATGTGTAGAAATCTTTAGGATCCCTTTTTAACAAGCATCAAGCGGCTGGAGGTTTCCCTGTGTCATCATGGTGGGTTAGGCGTGTTTTGCCGACCTGTAAGAATTTCCTCAGCACCATTAGCAGTGTATATTCCTAGCCGCAGTTCTTGTTTGCTCCGTGTGAGTGTGTGTGTGTGTGTGTGTGTGTGTGTGTGTGTGTGTGTGTGTGTGTGTGTGTGTGTGTGTGTGTGTGCGTGCGTGCGTGCGTGCGTGCGCGTGCGTGCGTGCGTGCGTGCGTGCGTGCGTGCGTGCGTGTGTGTGTGTGTGTGTATATAAATCATGACTCGAGGTTGTGTTTTCTTTTGTATTTTAGTTCTGAGGCTAATTTCCTAAGACACTCTTCAAGGCCAGCTGGGCTATAAACAATAGAAATGAACTGATTGTAATTGCTTTGTGAATGCTTTCAACAGAGTGTAGATGCATGTTAAACGTCTGCTCCAACTGGCTGCTACCAAGTCTTGAGTTTGCCATGGGCTCAGCTGGGAAGACTGGGACCACAGAGTCGACGTTTATCTCTGAAAGTGCGGCTCAACTTTCCTGACCAACACTGCAGGTGTCTGTATCTCTCGAGCCTGCTTCACCCTGGGATATATCATGATGAGTAAGCACAGAGTACAACCCTGGCATGCAACTGCATACCCAAATGGAAATCCGTACTATCATCTTCATCATTCAGCATAGAAAAAGGAGAAATTGTCTCCAGTTCTGTGGCCCTTCATGCCCTGCTCCCATGATGCCTTAAGCTTTGATTTACTCCCCCATGTCTGTGTCCTTGGTAAGGTTCTGTCGGGGTGACCGGTATGGCAAATTCACGAGAGCTGTAGCTGGACGGATGGGGTGGCGCTCTCTGAAGGGAGAGCTCACTCACTCTGTCCCCGCGACTTAACAATTGACGAGCTTTTTCTCTGCAATACAATGGTGTTTGACAATATGATAGTTCTGAATTCATTGGAAAGAAAGGTGTCATCCCTGGCACCTTGCGTTTACCCCTTGTTCCCTACCTACCGCCACTCTACCCTCACCCTGTGCTTACACGGCTGTAAGACTTTTGTACACACAGACCTTACAGGTGAAACAAATCCGGAGACTGCTGTGTATCACACACACACACACACACACACACACACACACACACACACACACACACACGCACACACACACACACACACACACACACACCACACACGTAAGCACGCGCGGACACACACACACACACACACACACACACACACACACACACACACACACACGCACACACACACACCTTTGGAGTGGCTAAGAACTGATGGAGATGAAGAGTGGAGACATTCTGAAGTTCCTTTTCAAGAGAAGTAAGGACCGGCTGAGCAGACGAATGATAGTGGACTATGGTGGCACAAACTTGCGTGCAGCCATACCGGGAATAGAATCAAGATGTATGCTGACATGTATGTGTACGCATGTGTGTATGTTAGCAAGATCAAACTGTGCTGGCCACTGAATTTTGTTCGGACTGCTTGTCTCTTTTTCACCGTTTTGACAGTGTCGTGTTCTTTCATCGACAGTGATCAGAAATCGGTCATGTCATCTGTCACTCAGGACGATTACCGGACCACCCCCTCCGATCTTTCTTCAACCAGGTGCTTCTCTCAACTCTACTGGCTACAGATGCTAGCCATCAGTCTCAGGTTCACAGTGAGGAAACAAGTCCCATTGTCGTATCAATCTAGAGTGAGCGTGTCCTACGAGACAAAGAGGGGTCCTAATGGAACTCTTGCCATTTGCTTCATAGTTGTCTTGACTGGATTTCTCTTGCAATGTGGCGACATTGAATCTAATCCTGGACCAGCTACGAGTGCTGAGGGGAACGAGTACACTGATCACACAACGGCAGTACATGTTCACCCCCACCAAACTCTGCTAGATATTTTACCCCAATGACTCAACCCTACCATTCGTCCGCTCCCCCTCCTCACTCTTTCCCTCCTGTTCCTGCGGGTTCCCTGCTCCCTTTCCAACCTGACATGCGATGGATGCAAAGCATTGTGAACCACCTCAGCAATTCAATGGACTGCTTGGCGGACAACATGAAGAGGCAACTACAGGAGGTGAATCAGACACAGTTAGCTCTTACGAAAGTGATTGACAATCTGAGGGAATGCTGTAAAACTTTAACGACCGAGAACAACCAGCTTAAGGCAGATGTTGACTGGATATACAGCAAATGTAATACAGCTGGAACAAGAAAACCAGCAACTCTATAACGAGCAAAGGCACTGTTCTGACACATCAAACAGTCTGAGTGAAGAAGTGGAAAAACTTGAGGCCCACTCCAAAAGCAACAACGTCCGTTTCTCCAATGTCTACGAGAGCTCTCATGAAGACAAAAAGACATGCCGCGAAAAAGCCGTCAAGCTTTTGAATAGGTTTTATACAAACAAAACATGGACTGTTGCTGACATAGAGTGTGCTTACCGACTTGGCCAGAGGCAACACAATCAAAACCGTCCACGTGTTCTGCTGGTACGTCTCCACACTTTCCCCAACAAACTCATGCTTCTTGAAGACAAAGAAAAAAGAAAACAGATGGCAGATGAACTTGGTGTCCGTATTGCCTCTGACCTGACCACCCGACAACACAGAGCAATACAACAACATATGCAGAATGGGAGACATGCATACTTCCACAATGGACGTCTGCAGTTCAGAAGTCGTCGTCCTGGTGGACCAGGCCATCAGAGATCGGCCCACAACACCAAGCCGGCGTCCCCTCCCAGGGAAATGCCCAGAGAAAGACGCTATGCTGAACGGACATCCAACGAACGGTGTTCCAGACCTTCGTCTTCTCCACCCCCCCATCTCTGACATGGCAGAATATCCGTCACTTTCAAAGCAACAACCACCGCCTAGTCATGAACAGCTGATGCAGTCTGCAGGAACTCTGGGGACAGTCTGTGATGATGGTGTTGTTGGGAGGGAAGCTGATCCAGAAAGCAACAGACTGGACAGATCCTGTGAAATTCTGTCCCCTCCCAGTGAGAGAACTGAGGTTCCGGCTTTCCTGACTGACGTCAAGATTCCTACTGGCCACCCCGCTCGTGAATCAACCGGTCCATCTGTGGTGAACGATGCAGTCCCCCAGTTTCATCAGGACAGCACCAGTCAAGATGTTTCCGGCTTTCTGAATCATAAACTGTCACCTGTCTTGTCCCAGTCTGCACATGCTTCCTCCGGTCCTGACCATCCCGCTGACATCAGCCTGTTCGATGCCGAAAGTCAGACATTTGTTAAACAGAGATTCACTTTGGAAGGAGAACCATGTGACAAAACAAGTGAATTCTGGCTCCCACAGAGCAGTGTGCACAATAACAATGACAGTCAGGATAATCCATCAGTTAACACTGAGAGAATCACACAGTCAGAGTCCTTTCTTGCCATTGAGAATGAACTCAAACAAACGCCAGTTGTTGGCCCTCAAACACGCAGCAAGGTTAAATGCAGACAAACACAACTCACAGAATTATTTAGAAGCACTCCAAGAAATGAAGATGTTAATTGCGATGTCAACAGCTAGGGACTCAGCCATGCCCATGTTCATAAAAGTAATGTCCAAAATTATCTGTCTTTCGTCACATACAATATAGAAGGACTGACTTGTCTGTATGACCCAAGCATCAGGTCATACCTGCGTACGTTTGATTTTGTCTTCCTTTCTGAAATTTTCTCTGCAAAATTTCCAGATTTTCTTTTCCCAGATTATAACGTTTTTCTTTCACCTCCAGTCAGACTGACAATCTCTGTTACAGCAAGACTATCTGGTGGTGTTGCAATGCTTGTAAGAAAACGGTTGAAAAATATGATATCTTTGATTCATGTGGAGTTTGACAACTGTATCGTACTTAAGCTGTGTAAGACACATACAGGTTTAAAGACAGACTGTATTTTGCTTGGTATGTATTTGCCTCCATCCCAGAGTACGTATTATAATGAAACTGATATTTACAATGGCGTGTCTTTGCTTGAACAATGTCTGTTAGATACCTTTGAAATTACTGGTGATCTTCCTGTTTTGATATGTGGTGACTTTAACGCAAGAACTGGTGGAAAAAATGGGCGAGATGTTCTGTTTTTCGACATCGATCCTGACATTTCTTTTGACGATTCTGTCCATATACGGTCATCTAAAGATTCCATTGTTAACCAGTTCGGAACATATTTACTGGATGTTTGTGACCAGTTTAATTTAGTAATATTGAATGGTTTGTTATCTGGTGATGAAGAAGGGGACTTTACTTACATAGCTCACAATGGAGCAAGCATCATTGACTATTTTATTCTGTCTAGATGTATCCTGGACCTTGGACTCAGCATTTATGTTTCTCCTAGAGTGGAATCCAAACATATGTCTATTGAGTTGAAACTTAAATTATATCCACCAAATAAAACTGCTCCGAGTTCTAACAGACAAACAATAGTAAAATACATTTGGAATGCTGAGAAAAGTTCCGAGTTTAAATCAAAGTTTTATTCAGAAGAAGTATTGTCACTGATGGCAAGCGCATTCGGCTTGATTGACATCAATATCAATGATGCCTTGATAAAATTCAATGAAGCTATGCATAAAGCAGGCTCAGTTATGCAAAAACAGATCACGTTGGGCGATAAAAATAATAATGCATGGTTTGATAGTGAATGCTGGATCAAACGTCGTTTTCTGAGACAAACTCTACGGAAGTTCAAAACATCTCAAAAGTCGCCAGAAAAGGCTGAGGAAGAGAGAATACAATATACAAATAAAAGGAAAGAATATAAGCATGTTCTTGCAGAGAAAAAAGAATAACACAAAGAAAAAGTTCTTAACGCACTTCACTCAAATTCTAAAGAACCAAGCATTTTTTGGAAAACGGTCAGATCTTTAACGAAGAAAGAATTCACACAAAGTAGCATTACTCCAGATTTGTGGTATAAGCACTTTAAGGATGTGTTTTCTTCCAGTGTCCATAATCACAATTTGGAGGAAAACCACGTGGACGTGGATATAAATGATGATGGTTCTGTAGTGATTGAAAATCTAGATTGTGATATTACAGAAGACGAAATACTTGTCGCCCTTAGAGCTTTGAAAAATAACAAAGCTCCTGGACCAGATGGTTTGATAAACGAATTTTATAAATATTCTAGTCCGTACGTAGCACCATTCCTTGTTAAATACCTAAACAAACTTTTTGAATCAGGAGTTTTTCCAGATGAATGGACAGAATCTGTAATCCATCCCTTGCATAAAAAAGGGGATATTGATTGCCCCGACAACTACAGAGGCATTTCCTTGTTAAACGTATGTAGTAAGATTTACAGCTACATTTTGAATAAACGTCTCACTGCATGGGCAGAGGACAACGATATTATACATGAAGCGCAGGCTGGATTTCGTCGCAATTACAGTACAATAGACCATGTTTTCACTCTTTTAGCTTTAGTACAGAAGCAACTTCTTAGCCATTGTAAACTTTATGTCGCATTTATTGACTTTAAAAAGGCCTTCGATTTAGCAGATAGAAATTACTTGTGGACAGTCCTTAAGAAACACGGAATTAATGGTAGAATGTACAGAGCAATCAAGAGCATGTACAGTGTTGTGAAAGCTAGAGTAAGAGTAGGTAGTGATTTGACAGACGCGTTTTTATGTCCTCTTGGAGTAAAGCAAGGTGAAATATGTAGTCCCATTCTGTTCTCTTTTCTGATCAATGAATTGGCTAATGATGTCCACACTTTAGGAAAACATGGCATCAAGTTGTCACCAGATGACATTTTGGAAATCTTTATACTTCTTTTCGCTGACGATGTAATTCTTTTGTCTTATTCTGTGACTGGCCTTCAGCAACAACTGAATATTTTAAAAAAATACAGCTAGCAGACTTGGTCTTCAAGTGAACTTTGACAAATCTAAAATAGTTATTTTTAGAAATGGTGGATACATTTCATCAAAAGAAAAATGGTTTTACGGCGATAGAAAGATTGAGATTGTCAACAGCTATAAATACCTTGGTGTTATTTTTTCTACTGGCCTGACATTTTCATACGCTTTGGAAGACATGGCTCTTAAAGCTAAGAAGGGTGTTCTTTGCATTTTAAAATTGCTGTGGACAGTTGGTGACCAGTCTCCTTCATTATTTTTTAAGTTATTTGACTGTCAGATCCAACCAATGCTCACTTACGCTTCTGAAGTATGGGGTCTTACGGCGGATCATACCATTATTGAAAGGGTGCATATGTTTGCGCTTAAAAGATTCCTGAACGTCAGTATCAGGACGCCTAATGCCCTGATTTATGCTGAAACTGGGAGGTATCCTCTTTACATATGTACTAAAACCAAATGTATAAAATTTTGGCTTAAATTAATAACAATGCCTGAAGGTCGACTCCCTTACAGGGCTTATAAAATGTTAAATAATCTTCATTGTAAAGACAAGAATAACTGGGTTTCTAATGTTTGCTTCACATTGTACCGCTATGGATTTGGTCACGTTTGGGAAAATCAAGGAGTATCTCATATTAATGTTTTTCTGTCTGAATTCAAACAGAGATTAATAGATTGTTTCCTGCAGAACTGGAATGGTGACGTGTCAGGAGAACGATTCTCTTTTTATACCTCTTTTAAGTCAGTTCCTAGTCTTCCGCAATCTGTGTTTAACATAAAGAACATTGCTGTTAGAAAAGTGCTCTTACGTTTCAGACTAGGTGTGTCACCATTGAAGAGTCATAAATATCGTTATACTGCCCGGTCACCTGACATAACGTTTTGCCCGTTTTGTAAAGATGTTCCAGAATCTGAACTTCACTTTTTACTTGTGTGTCCAAATTATTGCGACATCAGAGAAAAATATTTACCTCGCAAATTTTTCGCGCGACCATCAGCGTTTACAATGACCCTTTTAATTGCGAGTGAGAAATATTGTAATGTAGTTGGCTGGTACCTTTTTGAATCTTTGAAAAAGACATTTCTCGATATGGAACGATCTTCAAACAATAATTAAGACCGAATATAACTTATAAAATAGTGTAAAACCTTTCATCATATGCTGATAGAACAAATGAGTGCCCAGAATCATTGTTGATTTTAATCGGCACCGGAACAACATAACGTACATAAACAATCGGAATTCTAATATCGTTTCTGTTTCATATATTCATACATACACACCGTCATAAATATTCTCATATTTGCAAATATTATGGTAATCTATACGATTTGCACATGCGTGCGTGCGTATGCGTATGTGAATATATGCGCGTACATGTGTTAGTCAAGTTATTGTGCATCTGTGTAGTGTGTGTCCGGTTTACGTATACATATATATACGAATGTATTGATATTTTGTTTTGTTTTTTTCTTTTGTTTTTTTTTCAAGTTAGTTGCATTCCCCTTATTTTGAAGTAATCCCACCTCCATGACATGGGCATATGGCCTAGTTCATTAAATGTTCTGAGTTCTGAGTTCTGAGTTCTCTTTCTGCCCTCTCTCTCTCTCTCTCTCTCTCTCTCTCTCTCTCTCTCTCTCTCTCTCTCTTACAGACACACACTAGCGCGCGGGCGCGCGCTCGCGTACGTCAGACACAAACACATGCACGCTCTCTCTCTCTCTCTCTCTCTCTCTCTCTCTCTCTCTCCTCTCTCTCTCTCTCTCTCTCTCTGTACTCGCCCTTAAGTGTATGATTCCCATAGATGTACATTAAGATAGATACCGTTCTCTTTTCCTCGTGAAATGGCTTTCCTGTATACATAAGCCGGCAAAACATGTGCACATGCCATTGAGTGCTGACAATGATGTACAAACAAGAATTTTTTTTATTGTTTATGATAAATGCTTAATAAGCTCTTTAATCGTATTACAAAATGGACCTGCAAATTTAGAGACTTTATTAAAGGTATGAGTACTAAGTCTCATAAGAATTGTGAATGCAGTCATAGAAATTAATTCTTGGTACAGCAGGCAGATTTGTAACTCTTTTATGTATGTTGTATCACACATTATTATTATTGTTGTTGTTGTTTTTTTTGTGTTTTTTTTTACATGCTCGCAAACTGTTATACACTCTCTAAAATTGATTCTGCTTTTCATTCTTGCGAGTTTATATTGCGCGCGCACTCGTACACGTACGAACTGCTTTCGCGTTTGGCCTGTTGCTTTGGAGGAGGGGGATTGGGGGGGGGGGGGGGGGAGGGGGGAGAGGGGGGGCGGGGCGGAGGTGGATGGTATGTAGTCAGAGGGAAATTTAAGAAAATACTCGGACTGCCCCTCTCTGAGGTGAGCTGTTTTCTTCCGCTGTGCCGGATGTAAAAAATGGCCCAAAAGTTTTGTTCCCTTCCCACCTTCTTTTTCCGTTTCCCTCCTGGCACCCCTCCCTCCCTCTCTCTCTCTCTCTCTCTCTCTCTCTCTCTCTCTTTTCAACACTTGTATGCGCTCCCCCCCCCCCCCCCCCCCCCCCGATGTAGACTCATACATACGGGAAGACTGGAATGTAGTCTTTCTAGAATATATATACACAAACGTTTGAGTTTTTGACATACCAGGGACAGGTGATCACCAACGTTATATATATATATATATATATATATATATATATTTTTTTTTTTTTTCCCTGGGTCAAAGTCCTATCGAAAGAAAGAAACTAAACTATGTTAGACTAGCGAATATGTTAATGAGATGATTAACGGAAATTTCTCTGTCAGTTCGCATTTCTTACGTTTACACACACGTGTGCGCGCTCGCGCGTGCGCGGGCAGATATGCGCACGCGCGTGCGCGCACACTCTCGCTCTCTCTCTCTCTCTCTCTCTCTCTCTCTCTCTCTCTCTTTTCTTAACTCTCATGTAACTGATCGTGCATATACCTTTTATTTAAAACTACCTGAATGGGGGCTGGGATGGAGGGAGATGGGGAGTCGGGGCCTGATTTAGACAGGATCGGTGCGGAAGTTTTTTTTTTTATTTTTTTTTATTTTTTTTTTATTATTATATTATTAATTAAATGAGGGAAGCGACTGCTTGGTGGACTCTTCAACGAAACAGTTTTGCTTCACGTTGTACACGTGAGCACCATCTTTGACGGATTTTATATCTTTTTGTGAATGTGCGATCCGGGTGAAATTACTTGGCTATTAATGAACAGCGCACGTGTTTATTTTGTGCGTTTGTGCGAATATTGTTTCTATTTGTGGCATTTCTGTTTAACTGTGTATGGGCTGGAATATTGTAATTGCTGCTATTTGTATATTGTTTGTGTTGTCAAGTGTGTGTGAGAAGGTTTTGTGTAAATGTGGGGACAAGGGAATGCGAGATTGTCAGGACAAGTTCTGTCCTCTCCCAAGTTTTTTTTTTTTTTTTTTTTTTTTTTTTTTGTGGGGGGGGGGGGGTACCCTGTAATGTGTGCAAAAGAATGTCTCTGTTCAAATAATGAACAGTTGCTACTGAGGGACAGAGCTGTAAAACTGTTGTAATAGCTACCTGGTATAGTGTTATAAGTTCTCATAACCAAATGGACGGTACTAATTCACATCAGGATAATTACGCAAGCCATGATTACGATGATTGTTCAAATGCATGTGTTGTACAGTATATTCCTTTTTGCCTGGCAATTGTGACATTGAACTGGATTCCTGTTTGCTGCGTTTTCCCTCCTGTGGCACTTGATGGTCTTTTATGTAATGTTTTTGACTAGAAGGAAAACTCCATGGATTCAGTAGGTAACAAGGCAGACATGTTAACAATTTCATCATTAAACTGTCAAGGTGTTGGGAATTATCAGAAAAGTAGAGATATATTTCATTATTTAAGAAAAAAAAACCAATAATCTATATATTGCCTACAAGATACTCGTTTTGAAAAAAGATACAGAAAAATGTATAAAAGCGGAATGGGGGTATAAGTGCTTTTTCTCCTCATACAGATCTAATGCTCGAGGAGTAACAATACTTTTTAATAATAATTTCGAATTCAAAATAAGTAAGGTGGAAAGAGACATGGAAGGTAACTTTATCATCATATCATTTACAACCAATTAAAAGGAACTGTTGCTAGTAAGTGTATATGGACCAAAGAAAGACCCAGCATTTTATGAGGAACTGACAAATAGGATTAAAAAGTACAAAAATAACAACGTTATTGTGGTGTGGGATTTTAATATGGTACTAAAACAGGAAATGGATTGTTACAATTATAATCATAAAAATAACCAAAAGCTAAAAAAAGCAGTTTCGTCATTAGCAGATATATGGAGAGAAAACAACCTGGGTTGTATGATATACACATGGCGTAGACCTACCCCCTTGCAACAAAGTAGGCTAGACTTCTTTCTTCTGTCAGAATATTTAATCTGGTGTTTTGAAGATACTGACATTTTACCAGGCTATAGATCTGACAATTCACTAATTACACAAAAGCTTCAATTCGGAAAGGAGATTAAACACAAAACTGTTTGGAAACTTAATTCATCTCTATTAAAAGACAAAGAATATGTAGACGGAATAGATAATCTAATACAGGAAATAATAGAGGAATACACAGATAAAGATATGGGTGTCACACTTAGCACAAATGCATGCACACACTCAGCTCAGCATTCACTCCGTGCACACGCAGTCGCTCCAAACAACCAGAAGACGCACTACAATATCTCTTCTTCTCCCCCTCCTCTCCGGGGAATAATTTACTAAAGGATAATCAACTTTTCCAGCATATACAACAGGTTTGTTTTCCAAGATTTATCTTTAGTTCCTCATCTCCAGTGGAGGTACAAACGTTCCACAGATCCACTAGCTGGGACCAAATTTCATCTCATTATACGAAGTAATTTACAAGTACATCTTTTACCAGTTTTTCCTCCTCAATGGAGAAACAATTTATACACTTTCCAAAGAAGACTCAAAGATGGCTTAAAATACAGGAACAATAACTGAGTTCCGACCCAGGGGGACAATCAAAAATCATAGTGGGTCAACATGATAGACGCTTTCAAAGTTCTCACACAACTGCCACAGTCGTTGTCCTGTTCTACTAGATTCTCCAGCTCTGGAGTCAATTAGGTGCTGCCTCAGCTACCCAGGAGTTTTCCCTTGCCTTCAATGCTAGTGCTGCCACAGCACTGGAGCCCGAATACTTGTGCGACTGCCACAGTCGCCTATTCCATTACTGGTGCTGCCACAGCACTGGGAAGGGCTGAAACACGAATGAAGTCCGTGTAAGTAATCTATTTTGAAATCTGAATAATGATAAATTCCTTTCCCTTTTTTTTCCTTTTCTTACCCCTCTCTCTTTTCTCTCCCCATCTGTCTATACCTCACCTGGTAATGGTAGATTACAGGTGAATTTCGTTCTGCACTTCCAAACAACCTGTCTGGTCAGTGTCCCCAAGCCATCTCCTTCCTATACTTTATTTTTCCTCCCTGTGCTCTTCCTGCCTATATATTCAGTGAGTACTCATCTAACACTATGCATTACCAGCCCTTGGTTACTTGACCAATGGACAATGTCCGTCCATTTTCCTGAGTCATTCAACCAATGATCACCCTACGTCTATTTTACTGAGCGATTTTCATAGCCACCAGCGACACCGATCACACTGGTCAGGCCACGTAAATTGTCCTTTCTTTTACCTTTCCTTTTCCCTACCTAGGGAAATGCTTTATATCACGACGGAACGTCACATGTCGCCATGTGAGGCTACGTCACGTGACACCCCCCATCCCGGGGTGAATTTTTTTTTTTTCGCCAAGAATTTTTTTTTTAAGCACACGTACATATCTAGTTAATATACAACTTCAGCCATCAATCACCAATTTTCCATCACACAAGAGTTTCCATCAATGCATAGAACTAACCTTTATGAACCATCATAATGGTCCAAAATCACATTCCAAAATCTTAGTTTAAAAAAAAATGCGAAACCAGTGTGTTTGTTTTTTTACAGAAATTCATACTCCATCACCACAAATCACAAGTAAGCAGACACAAAGAACATATAATGATACTGATCATTCGAAATGCCAATCATGTTTATATATACCAAAATGTAAACACAGTTTTTTCTTGCCTGTTCTCACATAAACATATGTCCCAAAATCCTCACTATATGAGAATTTCCTCATGACTCACTTGACGACAAAAATTTGCCAAGTGAAAAGTCTTTCTTCAAGCAAGAATATACAATATTGCAGTCCACTCGAAAGTTAAACACTTTTTTCTTCATTCTTCACAATGGACCGACGTGAAAAAAAAAAACACACTTGTAACACATCAAATGAAATATTTTACACACATTCACAAAGCAGCATCCTACTATGAGACACCAATGGCAATACATATGCACTTTTGGAAAAAGATCAATCACAACTACTTATTAATTCAGATTGACAGTAGCACACATAACACTGCCAAAATGTCAATAAAGTCTTTCCACAATGAAAACAAACAGCAGAAACAGTCTTTCCTTTTTATGCAGTTACAGCTGCACGAAGAATACTGTGTACTCACGCACGGGACAGAAAATCTGTCATGACATTCTGAGTTCCAGGTAATGGCTCAATGTCAAACTTGAACCCCTGCAATGACAAAGCCCATCTTAACAGCCTGCTATTTTTGGTCTTGGACGACTGCAAAAACGTCAATGGACTGTGGTCGGTGTGTAACCGAAACTTTCTTCCAGTAAGGGATCTGGCAAATTTCTCACAAGCCCAAACAATGGCAAGACACTCGCTCTCAATTGTTGAGTATTTGACTTGTGTGTTAGAGAACTTTTTACTTGCATATTACACAGGGTGTAACAATCCATTCTTTTCTTGCAAAAGTACAGCTCCCATGCCTTTGGAGCTGGCATCAGTTCTCGAAACAAAATCCTCTGAAAGAGAGGGCAAAAACAGCACAGGGAATGAATTGAGGGTGTTTTGAACACATTCCAGAGCTTTCTGGCACTCATGAACACATTCCAGAGCTTTCTGGCACTCATCTGACCAGCCGTTACTTTTGTTTGTTGTTCCTTTTGTTAAGTCAGTCAAAGGGGCTGTCAAGGACGCAAAGTGCGGTACATATCTTCTGTAATAGGACAACAATCCAAGGAGTGATCTTATCTGTATTTTTGTAGTGGGTCTCTTTAAGGCCAGGTTATTTTCTACCTTCTTTTCCTCTGGTGTCATTTTCCCAACAGAAATTACATGACTCAAAAACTCAAAAGTCTGGAATCCAGCACGAATTTTGGATGGTCTAACCGTCAGACCAAAATTCTGGAGTTTATAACAAACAGCTCTCAAGTTTATCCAGAAGATCATTCCATGACTTTGCAGCAAGCAAAATGTCATCTAAAAAGCTTACTGCTCCACACTTATGAAGTTTTAGTGCGCGCATCATTCTGGCAAAAGAAGCTGGGGCGTTTCGTAATCCAAATGGCATTTTCGTCCATTGAAACAGTCTAAAAGGTGCCTGAAAAGCTGTTTTTTTTCCTTGTCTGCTTCAGCCATCAGGATTTGCCAATACCCTTTAGTTAAGTCTATTTTGACAAAACAAGTTCCTCAATGTCTGGGATAGGTTCTGCGTCAAACACAGTGATTTTGTTTAACTTCCTGTAATCGATGCAAAGCCGCACCGAGCCATCAGGTTTGTCCACCAATACAACTGGTGAGCTGTATGATGACGAGGACGGTTCTATAACCTTCAACCCGAGCATAACTTGAATCTCTCTTTTGACAACCTGTTTTTTTCGCAAATGGGAGGGGTTATGGTTTGACGCGGACTGGGTGTTCCGTACTCAACTGAATAGTATGGGGTTCAATTGTTGTCACTGTCCCTGGGGTATCAGTCAGGACATCCTGAAAATCCTTCAAAATACCATCCACCTGTTCTTTCTGAATCAAAGATAAATCATCACACAAAACAACATCATGATAAGTTTCTCCCTTGACAGAAAGAGTGGGCAGAGGTACAGTGTCATCTATACTGGTGGATGTTAACAATCCCACATTTGTTGCTTGCACAGTCTTTGCTCTGTCTCTGTGTATGGCATCAGGTACAAAATCAGAACCAATGATTTCTGTAATAGCCACATCTGTTCCAGACACTGGACATATCCATTCAAGTGACTCGTTAATGGCAACATTTGTACGCTCAACATAATTTTTAGCATGTTTACATGGAATACCTTTTCAGCATTTGCCATTTTCACTTTGTAGTTCACTCCAGAAAGTTTTCCAATGACATCAAAAGGACTTTTCCACATGACACGAAGTTTGTTGTGCTCATCTGTCAGTAGGACAAGTACCTTGTCATCTACACTGAATGAACGTGCTTTTGCTTTCCTGTCAGCAAAGTCCATATACAAGTCGGTTTTCCTGTCAGCTGACTGTTGGGCAAGTTCACATGCGTCTTTTAATCGATTATGCAGGTCATGGACGTATTGGTAAACGTTCTTGTCGTCAGGTGTGTCTGTCTTGTTCGTCCATTGTGTGACTAACAGATCCAAAGGACCCCGTGGTGAGTGTCCGAAAAGCAGTTCGAATGGTGAGAACCCCAAAGTTTCGTTCGGCAGTTCCCTGTATGCAAATAGCAGTGCAGGTATGAAACGATCCCATTCTTGGGGTTCCTGCCTTGTGACTTTTCTCAGCATGACAAAAAAGCAGAAGAGCACACAAAACAAAGTGTGAAGTAACGCAGTTTTAATGCACGACACAAAACAGGACAAGACATTTTCGGCAATATGCCTTCCTCAGCGACAAAAAAATACAGACATAAACATGCACAATACTCCCCTTGTGAAGCCAAAGTGGTGAATCACCACTTGCTTCACAAGGGAGTATTGTGCATGTTTATGTCTGTATTTTTTTGTCGCTGAGGAAGGCATATTGCCGAAAATGTCTTGTCCTGTTTTGTGTCGTGCATTAAAACTGCGTTACTTCACACTTTGTTTTGTGTGCTCTTTTGCTTTTTGTCGTGTTCCAGTAACGCTGCAGTTTGTTTCTTTTGCCGTTTTCTCAGCATGGACTTTAACGTTTCGTTGAATCTTTCAACCATTCCATTGGACTGGGGATGGTAGGGCGTGGTTGAAACAGAAGAGACTGACAACAGTCTGTATATTTCCTTCATGAGTTCTGAAATGAACCGTGTCCCGCAATCCGACAAAATTTCCTCGGGAAGTCCTATTCTGGAAAAAAAAAATAGAGAGTAGTGCCTCAGCGACAGATACTGTATCAATTTTGTTCAGGGGAATTGCTTCAGGAAATCTTGTCGCTGTATCCACCAAAGTGAGGATATACCGATTCCCTGAGAAAGACAGTGGGAAAGGGGCGACAAGATCAATGGCCACTTTCTGAAACGGAACCGAAATTATGGGCATTTTGTGCAAAGGTGCACATGGGACGCGACCTTTTTTGAGTTGTTCTTTTTTTGGCAAATGTCACAAGAGTGATAATACTGTGTAACTTCTTTTGTGACTCCTGGCCAAAAAAAATGAATCCAGAACTCTTTTTAACGTTCTTTTGATACTGCAATGACCTGCGAACAGTGCATCATGGGCCGTATGTAATACTGTTTCCCTCAGTGGTTTGGGAACCACAATCTGTTTGTTGTCTTGTCCAGATACATGCCTGTAGAGAATGTCAGAGTCCAGTATGTATGTCGGCTTGTCCGTTGGTATGTCAGAGACAGTCTGCTTTGCAGTAGAAAGTATAGTCGTCAGTGTCTCGTCGCTTCTCTGCATAGCCTTCAAAACGTCTGGCTTAACTTTTATTTCATCCAATTTTGAAACCTTGAGCGGTTTTGTTGGTTTTCCCTGCTCTACAACTTTTGATCTTGTACTGATGAGACAAGGAACGAAAAATCCTCTGGCACCACCATGTACTGTCGCGACACCTGGTAGATTTCCCAAATTCAAATCGCAAACTGGGTTCTCAATAACACAGGTGGTAAGCAACCCGGAGTAGTATGGTGTATCAACGGAAACTTTTGCCAGTGGACAAGTTTCAATTTTTCCACCATACGATCTGCATCTCTGAACGCTGTCAAGATATTGGTCTGATAGAACAAAAGATTTCTTTACACCAGCTGTGGTGCAACCTGTATCTTGCAAAACAGAACCTTGTAAACCATTAATGACACAATCCTCCAAAAGAAGACCATCAATGGACTGATCTGGCGCCAAAACAAGACCTTTTTCACATCTGTTTTTGTTCCACTTCCTTTGAAAGGACAGTCCCGTTTTATATGGAATTTGCCCTCACAAAAATGGCAAAGCATGATTTGATCAGTGGACAACTGATTACTGTTAGTCTGTGAACCTCGACCTTGTCCACGAACTGGATCAAAGGGTCTGCGCGGTTGTTCACCACGCCCTCGGAAAGGAATAGGTCTTTTCGGTGGTGAGTATTGGTACTGACGGAAATCGCCAGAACCGACATGGCCCTGACCGAGGAAAGGTCTTTGTCTGTTGCCAAAAGACGTGTAACCGTGAGGACCTTGGAATTAAGCACATTTTCCTCTTCTATAGTTTGCTTGTCCAGAATGTATTTGAAATGCCGCGTGAGACTCGAAAAGGATGAATCCCCTTTGCAAGCAGCACCTTTATCCGGATGAGCAATACAGTACTGATCTGCCATCTGACACATTTCGTCAACGTTATCGAACTGTCTTTCTTTAAGAAAAGTGACCAAATCTTTGCTGACGCTCTGAAAAAGTTGCTCTCGAAGTAGCAAATCTCGCAGTGATTCGAAAGTCTTATTCGTCTTTGTTAGCTCTATCCATATGTCTAAACAGCGATTCATTCTTATTAAAAAAAAAAAAAAGACGGAAATGATTCTCCCTTGTCAGGACGAACTGATCGGAATCGCTCACGAAAACGGTCATCTGAACACTGAAACTTCTTTAAGAGTTCTTCTTTTAACTGGTCCCAAGTCAACCCTTCTTTTGCCGCGAGTGTGTGGTATAGTGCCAAAGCGCTTCCCTTGAACAGCGACGCGATAACAATGTCCACTTTTCCTTCGGCCAGCCACAAGATGTAGTGTGCTCATTGTCGTCGGTTTTTTCTTTGAACGGCGGCAACTTCGGGATGTATGTTGACTTCGGATGAAATGTACTTGCGGAACCGACCGGTGGAGGTGGTGGAGGTTCTCTCGATGCCTGTAATTTTTTTTAATTTCCGCATCAGTCTGTTTCAGGTTGTTTCAATTTAATTTACCATTCCTTATCCCTATCCTCTATCTCTAGTTTTCTTTGAACCTCTTCTATCTCTGTCTGTAGTTTTTTCCGCAAACTCTAAAAAATGTTTTGTTCCATCTCTTTCTGTAGATTTTTTCTTCAAACTCGATTTTTTTTTTCTTGTCGTTCTTTATCATTTTCTTCAAGTTGTTTCTGTTTTTCCTCTCTCTCTCTCTCTCTCTCTCTCTCTCTCTCTCTCTCTCTCTCTCTCTCTCTGTCTGCCCTGTCCATACATTGTTGGACATAGTTTGCTAATTTATCACCTTCAAAGCCTAAACGCTCGGCCTGTCGTACGTATTCATCAAAATTTTCCACCATGAATAGTTACCACAAGCAAACAAGAAACAACGGCTAAATATGACTAAAATAAGGCGATATGTGATGTTATATACGTTTAAAAAAAAAAGAAAAAGAAAACAACTTTGTTACAGTATGTACAAAAGAAAAAGAATTTAAATGCCGGTATAAACAGGAAAGTAATAAAGACTTACAAAAGAAAACCACTAATAAGAATTGACAGTGCGATCTTTCCAAAAGACTTCACCAATATTCTTTCCTAAAGGGAAAAAGACAGCTAAAAAATTTAAATCCAATACTAATAACTCTTTTTCCCCAATGAAAAGAAAACAGACAAAATGTAATTTTTTTTTACCGGAAATAAATTCTTTAAAATGTTTATGTTCTTAACTGTTCTTATTGTAGTTGTTATTTTCTTACTTAGGTTCTTGGTAAAACAATATAGATGAGTTCACAAAACAAATGAATCGCCCTAAACAATAAGTGAATATAAAGTTACAAAACAAATGAATCAACGTACAATTAAAAAGAGGGGGAGAAAACGTACACTAATGGAAATCCTACCTAAAAGATGACAATGATGAAAAGAAGCTAAATAGGCGCCTATTGAAGAGAAGGTTTGGAAATTTTATGTAAAGGGGGTGAAAAAGAATGAAAGAATAGGCACGTCTGGTATAGATAGGGGAAATCAGAAAAATCGAAAGAGGCTCTCAGACAGCACCCTAATGGCAACTGTCTCCTGTAAAGCTGGAGACGGGGAAATATTCAAATAATAATTCACACAATATACTAACAATACAATGCAATAACAATTAATCTAATAAATATACAGTCAGAAAAACACACAAAAAAAAACAAAAGATAATCGAGAAAAAGATGTTTATTTGGGCTGAGCAGTAATCAACTCCACCACCTACACTAGTTGAGTGACAGAGGTGAAGTCGATCTCACACTCAGAGGGGTAAGGGGAAAAATCCAAACGAAACGATAGAAAAGGGAAAGAAATAGATACTAATGAGAGGGGGAGGGACTATCGACTCCCCAACGCCATGACCCCCCCCCCCCCTCCCCCTTCTAAATCAGAGCAGGAAGAGGTTGGGGAAGGGGACAAAACAAATTCTAATATTCTAGGGGAAGGACAGCTACTCCTCAATGCCCTGCCCCATTGTGCCAGGTACGAGCAAGAGGAGGTTGAGGCTATTGGTCCTGAGGGGGGCAAGGTTCCAAAAGAAATCATACTAAAAAAAACCTTGACAGAGTAGAGCAACCAAAAGAAATCTCAAAGACCCGAAAACACACATACAAAAACAATTGAAAAATAAAAACTGCAAACAATAATCACAACAATAAATAATACAAAACTGCTCTGTGTACAAATAGAAATCTTGACTTTTTTCCTTGAAGGGGGTATAAAAAAACCTAGTCCTTAGTCAGGGTCACCACTGTCACACTGAGCACAAATGCATGCACACACTCAGATCAGCATTCACTCAGTGCAGTGTACATGCAGTCGCTCCAAACAACCAGAAGGCACACTACAATATCTCTTCTTCTCCCCCTCCTCTCCAGGGAATAATGTACTAAACAATAATCAACTTGTCCAGCATATACAACAGGTTTGTTTTCCAAGAATTATCTTCCATTCCTCCTCTCCAGTGGAGGTACAAACATTCCACAGAACCACTAGCTGGGACCAAATTTCATCTCATTATACAAAGTAATTTACAAGTACATCTTTTACCAGTTTCTCCTCAGTGGAGAAACAATTTATACACTTTCCAAAGAAGACTCAAAGATGGCTTAAAATACAGGAACAATATCTGAGGTCCGACCCAGGGGGACAATCAAAAATCATAGTGGGTCAACATGACAGACGCTTTCAAAGTTCTCACACAACTGCCACCGTCGTTGTCCTGTTCTACTAGATTCTCCAGCTCTGGAGTCAATTAGGTGCTGCCTCAGCTACCCAGAAGTTTTCCCTTGCCTTCAATGCTAGTGCTGCCACAGCACTGGAGCCCGAATACTTGTGCGATTGCCACAGTCGCCTATTCCATTACTGGTGCTGCCACAGCACTGGGAAGGGCTGAAACACGAATGAAGTCCGTGTAAGTAATCTATTTCAAAATCTGAATAATGATAAATTCCTTTCCCTTTTTTTTCCTTTTCTTACCCCTCTCTCTTTTCTCTCCCATCTGTCTATACCTCACCTGGTAATGGTAGATTACAGGTGAATTTCGTTCTGCACTTCCAAACAACCTGTCTGGCCAGTGTCCCCAGGCCATCTCCTTCCTATACTTTATTTTTCCTTCCTGCGCTCTTCCTGGGTACATATTCAGAGAGTGCTCATCTAACTCGACGCATTACCAGCCCTTGGTTACTTGACCAATGGACAACGTCCGTCCATTTTCCTGAGTCATTCAACCAATAATCACCCTACATCTATTTTAAGAGCGATTTTCATAGCCACCAGCGACACCAATCACACTGGTCAGGCCACGTAAATTGTCCTTTCTTTTACCTTTCCTTTTCCCTACCTAGGGAAAGTAGAAAGAAACTCGTGGAGAGCGTGGCAGCAGAGAGTCCTCAGAAGAGAAGCCCCCTTCAAGCAAGTGTTTCGGCCCTTATCTCCTGACACTCTAGGGGGGTTGGGCCACACCCGGTTCATGACTCCGGATGTCCCTCTGCTGCCCCTTTTTTTCCCATCTTGGGACGAGCCATGGCTGGGATTCGAACCCATGACCCTCTGGACATGCTCATTTTCCACTTAATGACTCGCGCTTTAACCACTGAGCCACAGGGACACCTGATATTTGTAGGGAAATTAAGCCTTATGAAGTTCACTTTTGTTCCTCCTTGACCAGATCCAGCTTGAACACCTCTCTGCCGCTTCTGCCATTGCTTTCAGGGCTCTGGTTTTTTCCTTCCCTGCAACTGAGAGCTGTTTCATGAGGCTGTATGCAGACGTTCCTACAAACCCCCTAGCTCCAATTTCTGCAGTGAGGACTTTGACCTGATAGCCTTCTCTCCTCAGGCTGTTTGCCAGATCAGCATACTTTTCAGTCTTGTAGATTTGAGCTGCCTCCATTCTGTTCTCATATGGCACCGTGAGCTCGATCATGATCAGCTGCTTGGTTGACTTAGAGTGGACTACTATGTCTGGTCTCATGCCACTCTTGCTGATGATCTCTGGGTGACTCTTCCATTCTGGGAGGTCTGCAGTGCACTCCCAGTCATCTGCCCCGTCCAGCAGACTCTGCCTGCATGTTTCGAGTGGCACTGTTGTTCTTGGCCATGATTTGCTGCCTCCTGCCGTGAAGAATGTTGCGGGTGCTTTTGGAGTCCTGATTTTCCCTTTTGTGGTGTTGGTACTAGCCCAGACTACTTGTACAATTTCTTTGAGCACTTGGTTGTGCCTCCATGTGTACCTTCCTTGAGCCAGGGCTACTTTACATGAGCTTAGGACATGCTCCACTGTTTGTTTTTCATGGCAGAGGGGGCATGCAGGATCGTCTGTTTTCCCCCACTTCACCAGGTTTGCATTTGAGGGCAGAAGGTCATATGCAGATCTGAGAATGAAGCTGATCCTGAGAGGGGCCATGTGCCAAATGTCATTCCAAGTGAGACTTCTTTGGAGTGCATTCTCCCACGTTGTCCATTGCCCTTGCTGGCTCTGCTGGACTGCTTTTTGGAGTCTTTTTTGGTCTTCTTCTTTTCTCATCTCCTGAATCATCATGTCTCTTTTGGCTTTTCCTTTGGCCTTTGACCACCATTCAGTTTTGGTCACCCCCAGTCCCTGTCTGTTGGTCTGTGTGTGTCCTGTTATTTCTCTGATCTTGAGACTTTCTTTTGCAGAATCCATCGCCTCTTGAACTTTCCATTTTCTGCCTGTCTTCAGCTGGGGCTTAATTGCTTCTACCACCTTGTCTCCTGAGTCCTCCAGCATGCTTTGAAGTCTGATTTTCCCTGCTTTGTATTCCTCCAGGATGGATTTCAGGGGTAGTTTCAGCTTTGCTTGGCGACAGTACAGCGCTATGTCAGTCAGACAGGGTGGGACACCAAGCCATTTCCTTGTGAACTTGTTGATTTTGGCTTCCATTGCCTCCACTATGCTGGTGCAGATGTCGTATATCATCAGAGGCCATAGCAGCTTTGGTATCAGCATGAACTGCAGACACCAGACCTTGTATTTGCCAGGGAGCCCACACTGGTCAATGGTCTCCAAACCTTCCTCCGCCATCTGCTTGGTTTCTTTTGCTCTTTGTGTGTCTTTCAGCGTATCATCATACCATCTTCCAAGGCTCTTGACTGGTTCTTCTGTGACTGTTGGAATGGCCTGGTTGGCAACACTGAAGACCACAGATCCGGCCACTTTTCCTTTCCTCAGTGAGAGACTCCGTGATTTCTTTGGCTTGAACTTCATTCTGGATGAGGCAACTATGTCGTCCAGCCTCTCCAGCACATGACGTGTCTCGTCTTCTCTGGATGAAATCACTGTAGTGTCATCCATGAAGGCCTTGAGAGGAGGCATCTTGTATCCATCGCCAAGGTCTGTTTGTCTCGCGTTGTTTGTTGCTGCTTTCAAGATGAGTTCCATTGCCAGCACGAACAGTATTGGGGAAATTGCACAGCCCATTGCAATACCCACTTCCAAGTTGATCCAGTCTGTTGTGTACTCCTTGGTAGAGAACCGCATTGAGAAGCCATTGAAGTACTTCTTGAGCATGTCGCGGATGTTCTTTGGCACATGGTACATCTCAAGAGCCAACTGTATCATCTCATGGGGCACAGATCCATATGCGTTTGCCAGATCAAGCCACACTACGTCCAGGTCTCTCTTTTCTGTTTTTGCTTTTTGGATTGCGTCCCAGATCATTGTGGCGTGTTCTACACAGCCCGCCACGCCTGGGATGCCACCTTTCTGGACTGACACATCCAAGTACTTGTTTTCCATCAGGTACTTGGTCAGCCTTGCTGCCATGACAGAGAAGAAGATTTTCCCTTCGACGTTCAGTAGTGATATTGGCCTGAACTGGCTAATGTCACTTGAGTTTTGCTCTTTGGGGATGTACACACCATCTGCCGTCATCCACTGGCCGCTGATCTTCTGGTTTCTCCAAGCCGATCGCAGCAGCCTGTGGAGCCACTCCAGCACCTTGGGACATTTCTTGTAAAGCTGGTAAGGTATTCCGTTTGGCCCTGGTGATGATTTGGCTCTGGCTTTGTCGACCACCTTCTTGATTTCCGCCAACGTTGGAGGCTTGCCATTGAACTGTTCCTCAGGGTTGGTTGGCCACACCAGACCTTGAATGTCGAGTGGTGCTTTGCTCTGTGGGTCAGAGTATGTTTTCCTCAGATGCTGCTCAAGAACTCCTTTGTCCACACTTAGGGTCCCAGATTTTGGCTGCTCAAACAGTGTTCTGGCAAACTGGAAGGGGTCTCTGAAGAAGCGCTCTTGTGTCTTCTTCTTTTTGCTCTTCCTCTTCCTCGCAGATTCCGCTTTGCTGAGGGCACTGTGTTTTTCTTTCAGGTCTTTCCACAGTTTTTCCAAGCCTTGTTTTTCAGCTGGCAGTGCGGTCTTCATTTGCATCTTGAGGTTTTTCTTTTGGACCCTGATCTTGTCCATCTTTTCTTGGCGTCTGGATTTCTTTGGAGGTGTTTTCTCTTTGGGTAGTTTTGCTCCATAGGCGTCTCTACATGTGGCATACACAATGTCCCCATATGTGGCTAGTTTGTGTTCCAGGGTGCTTTTCCCTATCAGTGCATCGAGTCTTTGGACGATTTTTGCATCCAGTTTCTCCCAATCTTCAGTTTCGTTTGCTCGTGGCAGGTTGAGTTTCAGGCGCCTGGCATCGAGGGCCTGTGCAAATTCCTCATCCGAACCAACAGCGTGGATGTCCTTGGCACTGTGGTTTAAATCCTGGCCTTGGTCTTCCGACGTCTTATCTGCTGATGCAGTGCGCTGCTGCTCATTCAGATGAGTCTTCACACATCCCATCTTTGTTCTGTGGATCTTCATGCCACGGGTGGTAGCGAAACGCTTTCCACAGACACATGGATATTCCATTTGGTCCATGTTCATAGTCCGTTTGGGATTTGCAGTCATGATTGGTTGAGCACCGATGGATTCATCATTCTCTCCCCCTTTCGGTGAATCCTGGGAGCATCTTTTCCTTTTATTTTTAGTAGCCACATGTTTAAGGCAAAGTGGGGAGCCAGCCCACAGAGCCCTTGGTTCTGGTCTTTCCCAGTGTCCTCCGGTCTTTCCCGGACGTCCTCCGGCCTATTCCCGGAAGTCAATGGTTTACCCATGCATCAGTAGAAAGAAACTCGTGGAGAGCGTGGCAGCAGAGAGTCCTCAGAAGAGAAGCCCCCTTCAAGCTTTATATCAAATAAGAGCGTACGCGACGGAACGTCACATTTCGCCATGTGAGGCTGTCACATGACAAAAGGGAATGATATTAATGCTAACAATAGCCAGGATGAAAACCAGTCGAACAGCTCAGACCCTAAACTAACAGTGTCTGATCGGGTCTTTCTTGACTTCTAACTAATGAAGGTAAGAGAAAAATCGATCCGGTATGCCACAGTTAAAAACAAAAAAAGAGAATCACAATCTAAAGAAAACAGCCTTATGCAAACTATTAAAGATATTGAGATTAAATAACTTAAATCAGAGGGGGATTTGAAGACAACTGAAGAGAGTAATAGAGAATTGGTATTACTAAGAGAAAAGGTTATGAATGGTGTACTACTAAGATCAAAAGCAAGATGTGTTGCATATGAAGAAAAGGTTAGTAAATATTTTTGCAGTTTAGAAAAGCGTAACTTCATTAGCAAACAAATTGTAAAACTACTGGATGGACAAGGTAATACACTCGACAAATCAGAAGATGTAAAAGTTAGAGTAAAACACTTTTATGAGGATCTACACCGAAAAAGATCAACTGTGAAATGCAATGTTGAGGATTTGGTGAATAAGATACTGAAACTAACAGAAGACCAGACTAAATCATTACAAGGAGAAATAACATTAGAAGAAATAGGGATTGCATTGAAAAATATGAAGAACGGAAAACGCCCTGGATCAGATGGGTTTGGAGCTGAGTTTTTCAAATGTTTTTGGAAACAATTTGGCGTGTTTGTAACCCGAGCTCTAAATGAGTTTCAGAGATGGCGAACTATCAAACACCCAGAAAGAAGGTATAATAATCTGTATACCCAAAGAAGGAAAACTAAAAGAATACGTAAAAAACTGGAGACCTATTTCACTTTTAAACCTTATATACAAAATTGGCCCCACTTGTATTGCTGATAGAATTTTTAAAGTTCTTCCATCGATTAGTGAAGACCAGACAGGATTTGTCCCAAATAGGTACGTATGTAGTAACCTTAGGTTAATTTATGACATAATACACCATCTCAACATAAAAAAAATACCCCGGGATACTAACTAATTTAGACTTCGAAAAGTCGTTCGACTCGTTAGATTGGGATTTTATGCACAAAGTGCTAGAGGCTATAGGTTTAGGTAAAGATATATGTAAATGGATAGAAGTATTCTACAAAAACATTAAGTCTACCGTTATCGTAAATGGCCAAACATCATCATGGTTCTCAATAGAAAGGGGTGGTAGGCAAGGAGATCCAGTCTCACCATATATCTTCGTATTATGTGCAGAAATATTATCCGTAATGATCAAAGAAGAAAATAGTATTGAAGGTATACAAACCGGGGGGAAAAAGAACACAAGATATCACAATTTGCCGGTGACACTCAACTGATGAACACAGGGAACAAGAAATCATTTGAAACATCTACCGAGATTCTTGATAGGTTTGGGAAGACATCAGGTTTATTCTTAAACAAAGAGAAAACACAAATAATTTGGCTTGGAAGACAAAAGCATAGTGAAATAAGATATATGGAACATTTAAAGATGATCTGGAATCCAAAAGAATTCAAAATATTAGGAATTTGGTTTACTCAAGATTTAACACACATGGAAAAAATAAGCTACAAAGATAGAATGATAGAAGTGAAGGCACTATTTAAAATATGGCTTAAGAGAATCATTACCCCTTTAGGAAGAATTGCTGTCTCAAAATCATGAATTCTGTCAAAACTAACTTACCTATGGTTGATGCTTCCAAATCCAGCTGACACATTTGTTAAAGAATTACAAGACTTTTGTTACTGATTTGTATGGAATAAAAAACAAGATAGAATTAGTTGGAAAACAGTTATTAAAGATGTACAGGATGGTGGGTTGAATCTACCTGACATAAATGCTCTCATCACTGCATCAAAATTAACATGGATAAAAAGACTGAGACAAACAACACACACATAGAGAGACATGTTGACTTTTTCATACCCAATTATTGAGAACATTGAAAAGTACTCTCCAGATCATCTGTGCATCACCACTCAAGACAATGTTTTCTGGAAACATGTATTCATGTCGTACAAGCAGTTCTACTACAAAATAAAACCAGAAAATGCTAGAGAACCACTTGCAGAACCAATTCTTTACAATGAACATATCAAAATAGGAAATAAACTGATAAAACACAAAACTGGAACAACAGAAATGTTTTCAGAGTATCTGATTTTTTTTCAAAACCAATGGAGATTCACTATCCCACGAGGAATTCAGAACAAAGTATAACATTGAAATAGATTTCCTATCTTATGGTGGATGCATATTATCCATTAAAATACAGCAGAGAACAAGGGTTTGAGAATGAGATAAAAGATAACATTGAAGCAGAAGTTAACACAGCACTTAAGAAAATATTATTCTGTAGATAAAGGTTCCAAAACTTATTACAGAGTTATAGTAGAAGGTAACTGGGAACCAAACTGTCATGCAAAATGGACGGAGAAGCTGAATAGACAGATACCTTGGAAGAAATGCTTTAGAAAAATTCATCAACTTAAGGATATTAAGCTAAAATGGATGCAAATGAGAATAGTGCATCGAATAATTGCAACTAATGTAGCTCTGAAAGAAATGGGAATAGTAGAAAGTTATAACTGTAGTTTCTGTGAAGAGGAAAAAGACAGCATTGATCGTATGTTCTGGAGATGGATACATGTCAACGAATTCTGGAAATCATTGCTGGAATTGATGTAAGGAAAGTGTTTAATAGCGAATAATCAGTCTCTGACTGAAAACACAATAATATTTGGAGCAGATGACAATTCCACACCTGATACAACATTCGATCTTATAATACTGATAACCAAACACTACATTTTTAGCTGTGAAATATACAAATGTAAGTCTTCAATAACAGTATTTCTAAAAATACTAAAGAGAAGATATAATCTTGAAAAATACATTGCACTGACTGGATCAATTATGAAGTATTATTTGAAAATTGATAATTAAAATCATAAGATACCTGGATTTGATATGTGCATGTGTATGAGAGGATATGTTTAGGATGTGTGGGTAATTTCATATGGCATTCAAAGCTGGTTGTGGCCTGTGGCCCGCTGCTTGCCTGGCATCGCGGTATCGCGGCTGGGTCCTGTTGGCCGATCGGCATCTTAGCTGGTAGGTTGGCTTATTGGTTGGTCGGCGGGGCGCGGCTGTGGTGCAGCTATGTCATATTGGTAGCGGGCTCAAGAGCTTATAATTAATTTTCTTTTGATTGTTAAAGAAATATGAAGACGGGATTTCGGTGCAGGTGT